>OU964961.1:22368286-22435786 GCA_918808275.2 Dolichovespula sylvestris | reverse complement strand
TGTACTTCTCTTCCCGATGACGCGCTACCGCTAACCACCACCGCGAATATTCCTCACTTCGTTTCCTTTTTCTCCAAGAAATCGTTTTTCCTTTTCTTTTATTTATTTATTTTTATTTTTTTATTTTTTGTATCACCGAATCGTACCATATTCCAATCGCCCTTCCCCTCCCGCGCGATCGTCCTTCGATCGTCGATCGAATCCGTTCGAAATCATCTTCTGAGCCCCTCCCCCCTCCCCCCCTCTCCATCCCGTATATTTTCTACTTACTCGTTCGAAGCAAATATCCCGTTATCGAATACATAATTCCCAGTTTCTCGATCGCCATAAGATTCTTCTCGTTCGTTTTTATTCGCTAAACGGAGTAAGACGTGTTTAGTTTTATCTCGTTTGTTTCCTCCCTTTGTTACAGGTATCAATGCCCGGAGGAGACTTACAGGATGCCCGTGGACTATTATAGTGCCAGATCGACTTCGTCAAGGAGATACTTCGTCAACGATTAAGATACGTCTTCTACGAGTAACGAGAAAAGTTTGGTGTGGTGTGGGCGTTGGGTGCTGCTTGCCTGTGTGCGTGTTTACGCGTGTTTACGCGTGCGTGCGTGCGTGCGTGTTTACGCGTGGACGCTCGTCTATATTTGACGAAACGAACGATATAATTAACGTATAATACGGCGTGTAACGTACCTCGGGTGATTCGATTTAATAGATTATATATAAACGATGTAAATATCGGTGTGCAATAAGTCGACACTTCCCTCGTTTATGATAGGCGAGAAAGTCCTTGTTATTATCACCGTTACGGTTAGCATTACGAACCATTATCGTTACGGAGCATCGCTTATCATTATCGTATCTGCCGTGAGAGGAGGGACTCGTTGAATTATTCATGCGGCGTTTATGACGGAATCTTTTCTTTTTTCTTCTTCTTCTTCTTCTTCTTTTTTTTTTTTTCCTTTTTTGTTAGACTAAAAGTGTGAAAGAGTGTGTGTGTGTGTGTGTATGTTTGTGTGTAAGAAAGGGAGAGAGAGAGAGAGAGAGAGAATGAAATAGAGAGTGTATGAGAGATTGAGAGAGGGAGAAGTACGTACAGCGAATGAGAGGGTCGCGCGAGTCTCGGGTAACCGTTCGCGCGCTTCGTTATAAATCATCGCATGACGTATGTACATACGTTAAGTCTGAGCCAACTCAGATTTTCTTACGTTCTTTCTTAGTTTTTTGTTTCGTTTTGTTTTGTTTTCTTTCTTTTTTTTTTTTTCTTCATTTCTTCTTATTTCTTTCTTCCTCGAGCTCCTTCACTCGCGAAAGAAGAATCCTTTGCATATCGAAGAGCGATGCGACCATTCAGAGAAAGCCGGAAAAGACACATATATACATGCATATATGTATATGTGTGTGTGCGCGCGTGCGCGTGTGCGTGTGTTTGCGTATGCGTTTACAAAAACCCAAAATGAAAACACAGAAAAGCACACATTATATAGCGTCTTCGTGTTAAACTGTATATTACTTCTGTAAATAAATTATTCGTGATAATCGCTGCGAGTGATGCGACGACAAATATTTTAATTATCGTTTGATTATTAACAAACCGAGTTGTGGTATCCTCGGCCTAGCGATCGACACGACTGTCTTAAACTATTGATATATAGATTTATGATTATTAAGTAAAATATTAATGTAGTAAGATTAGTGGTATACATGCTCGTTGATTTATCGTGGAACGTTTCGTTGTAAGCCGATCTCTCGGAGATAAATCGTTGGAGATAAGCGTGGATCGATTTTACACGATGGAGGAGATCGATTTAAATGAACGGGCCGCGCGATAAGGTGCGTTACGTAAAAGATTACGGGAGAGTGGAGAACCCGAAGGATCGATCCTGTGGCACCATGGAAAACAGAAAATGCTCGCCGTACGTAACGATCGACATTAAATCCATACTTTAACGATCTAAAATATGAATTAAATGGGATCGACTGGCGAGCGAGCGAGCGAGCGAGCGAGCGAGCGAGCTAGCGAACATAAGCTAAATTTTTACCTTTTCCTGCGAAATGACACGTTCGTCACTCGTTCGACAAAATTCGCACGTTTTTGATCGCAAATAAAGGCCGTGCAAAAAAAAAAATAAAAGAAAATTAATAGACGAGCTTTCCTTGTTACTACGAGTATTTCCCTACAATTGTATCATAGTCGAATTCCCTTCGGTATGAAACTTCAACTGCCCTGAAAAAAGCATCCGATTCGTTCTGATAATACGTAAACATGTAAAACGATAATCTTAACATGTCGGAGGAGTAAGGTTATAAGATTGATTGATTGATTGATTGATTGATTGATTGATTGATTGATTGATTGATTGATTGATTAAAAAAGGAAAAAGAAAAGACAAAGAAAATAGAAAGAGAAAAAACGAAAAAAGAAGAGGAAGAATTCACTATTTATAATTACGAAGACGAGAATACC
The DNA here is from genome assembly GCA_918808275.2 of Dolichovespula sylvestris. Lineage (NCBI taxonomy): Eukaryota > Metazoa > Arthropoda > Insecta > Hymenoptera > Vespidae > Dolichovespula > Dolichovespula sylvestris. Next base: position 22,433,326 of record OU964961.1, on the reverse strand, counting down.
GCAAGATCTGTCAACAATACACAAATTTTGAGATTTTCTTTGTAAAATCAAGTGATCATCGTTAATTGGCGTATCGTTTTCTCACCGGCCGTTTCCCTCCTCCCCCCCCCCCCACGCCCCCACCCCTCCACCCCTCTTTATCCTTCAGATCTAGTCTATCGAGCCTAGTAAATTGCTACACGCGTGTCGTGCGTGCGATTGCACGACGCGCAAAGGGTGGTTGGTTACACGACGGCGATACGCGAAAGACGACGATGGTATTGTACCGGGGAAGCTCGTGTCACGCGCTCGACACGAGCCAATAATTACGTAAATAACTATAACACGGGTTGTATTATACACCCGAAAATTTGATGGAACATCAAAGTCAAACAAGATTACACGTAACCGAGCGATCACATATTTTCATTTTACGCTACATTTGTTTCCTTTCGATATTTCAATAATTCAATATTTTAAGAAAACAAAATTATGAAGGCAAACTGGTGGCGGGCATTAATAACGAAATTATTTTATCGATAAAGCGACGATTTATTTCACGAAGGCGCGTTAAAAGGTGCTCGTCGAAAGTCGGACGATGACTTTCGATCCGTGGGATAGGTCCTCTCGTTAAAAATGAAATTGGTTCTTTCAGAAAAAAAAAAAGAAAAGAAAAGAAAAGAAAAGAAAAAAAAAAGGAAAACAGAAAAGAGACAAGAGAACGAACAACAACACTTGGCCGGAGCAAGTGAGTCGGAGAGAGAAGGTGAGTCAACACAGTTTAGATCCCCGAAACGCTCTGGAGCATGGAGGTGCCGATAATTGCTTAATTGACGTGGGCTCGTCGATAACCATCGGTAAGTGTATTAACTCGCGCGGGTTTACGTCGGCTATCCGTAAAGAAAGAGAGAGGTTTATATGAAAAGAGAATGAGAGAAAGAGACGGGGAATGAGAGAAAGAAAAGGAGAAAGAGAAACAGAAAGAAAGAGAGAGAGAGAGAGAGAGAGAGTGAGAGAGAGAAAGAGAAGTAGACAGAGCTGGTCGAATCGAGATACTCCAAAAGGTATTTGTGTATATGTGTTGGTGTATATATATATATGAATGTGTGTATATGTATAATATACGTGGATGCGTCAGCCAAGGTGTCTTTTCTCTCGACGAACAAGGCTTCGTTGTAGAGAGGCGTTGGAACTCTGGCAAAGAGAGTCACGATCTCTCTCTCTCTCTCTCTTTCTGTCGTTCTCGCGATTTCGCTCTTGACCGATACAGCAGAAGATATTAGAGATGCGAGATAGCTTTATTAAAGGTGAGGCGATGCCAGCGAGAGACATCACCGAGTGCCGGTCGCTTTGATCACACGCATTATGGTGACTGTCCCCTCTCTCTCTCTCTCTCTCTCTCTCTCTCTCTCTTTTTCCTCTTTGCACCCTTCCGTTCCAAAAACTCAATCTCGTCGGACGAGACACCTTACTGGCTTCGTTTTCATTCTCCCATCGAGGATCCTTTCGATGATTGATGCTTTGGAATTCGTAATTAAATTAAATATTAAATTGAAATTTTTTTCTTTATCGAAAGTCGAGCAATTCTTTCACCGAACCCCGCCCCCACCCATTCCCTTTCCTTTCTTCGTTACAACATACTCACAGGAAAACGTGAACTCGTACGTTAACATTGATTTTATTATCAATAACGTCTTATTGGTTCTAGTCAATTCTTTTTTCTTTTTCTTTTTTTTTTTTTTCCTTTTTCTGACATAGATTTCGATTTTACTTCGAGGTGGGAGAAAAAAGAAATAAATGAATAAAATATCACAAAAACCCTTTTATGTGATCATACGAGGAATATTGGCCCACCTTATATGTAACAAAGCGAGAAAGAAGATGGAATGGCGTCGATGACGCGAGGACAATAGGGCCCTCGGTGGACATAAATAGCAAGATCGGTTCCTCGGGCACGCCTCCGATTAAATTAGGAACGCTTCGCGTGGCAAAAAGCGATCGGAGCGTTCTCTCGAGTGGGTGTCGGCGGCCGTGCGGAAGTTCAACGCCAGGGCTGACGAAGGTGTTGCTCCTCGATTGCGGCCGCGAAGTGATCCTTTCGATAGTCGGCCTCCATTACTACCACCTTCAACACCACCACCACCTCCACCTCCTCCTCCTCCTTCTCCTTCTCCTTCTATCGCCTCGGTCAAGAAGCGATTAGAAGATTTACGAAGACTAACGAGCGATATTTATATTTATTTACGTATTGTTAAGATCTGTACGTTACGTAAATACATTCTGTTCGTTCCTTTTTTATTAGATAAATACCTTATACAATCTGAAAAACAATAAATATCACCGAGGGATGAAAATATTACTCGAGAGGAATAAAAGGTTGGTCGAAAGGTTTCAGAGAGATGGATGGATGGATGGATGGATGGATGGATATAAACGTGGTCTGTGTATTAAAAACGTAATATCTCTCGTCGCTTAAATGACAACGAGAAAACGTCGACGAGCATAGTAACAGGTGAGCGAGCGAGCGAGCGAGCGAACGGGAAGGAACGGATCCGAGAGTGAACGATAATATAGATATATTTATTGATCAAGGAGAATCGAAAGCAAAGCGATTTTGTTACGGGTCAGAAACGGCCGTTCGATCCGTACGATATCGAGGATCGTTTTTACGTGTCGATCACGGACAAAAGATCATGATCCTCGCGCGTTAGAAAAGAAAGAGAGAGAGAGAGAGAGAGAGAGAGAGAGAGAGAGAGATCGTGAACGCGCGCGCGCGCGCGCGTCCGCGTTACGAAAGCTGGCGACTTACACACTCCTTCGGCCCGTTTTCGATACGTTCGTGAAACGAGAACGATCGCTGAGAGAGAGAGAGAGAGAGAGAGGGGAGGGTTGGGTTGTTGCCTTCGAGATAGAGCGAGAGAGATAAAGAAAAAGGTAAAGAAAGGGAGGGGTGGGGGAGATGGGGTGGGGGGTGAGGGGGAAGGATATCGAAAGAGTCTTCTTCCTCTTTTCTCCTACGCGTCTTCGTTCAACCTCGCCATCGCCGAGTCATCGTGTAATGACGGTGCCGGCTGTCAGACCACGGGCGCACGATTCGAAGGCACGAAACGATCGCAACGGCGGCGGCGATGGCGACTACGACTCTACGGCTGAACACACACTCGCTCGATAATCTCCGAACGTCATCTTTACAATCGGTGGACGCTTGGAGTGGTGGACGCAGCTTCTCGGAATCTCTCGGTAGATCGATAGCGACGAAACGATAATCGCTATCGTTACATTCCTATGACCGATGGGAAAAAAAAGAAAGGAAAAAAAAAAAATAGTGCTCGGTCGAGTAGCGACGGGACGGGGCGGGACGGGACCGGGGGTGGGGAGGGGTAGGGGGGGGTGGAGTCGAGTCGGCGAGGGTAATTAAATCGAGATGAAACGATCGATTCCGTCACCTAACTCGCTCGTACGTACGTACGTATCAGTCTCTTCGTCTCTATTCTCCGTACGAATGTTTTAGGACGTTAATACGATCGATATTCGACGAAAGCACGCGAGGCGCACGAAAATACTTTCCGAGGATATTTCGTTTTTTATTATTTTTGATGTTTACTCGCTGTGTCCGATGTTGGAAGAGGAAGGAAGGAAGGAAGGAAGGAAGGAAAAGAAAAGAAGAAGAAGAAAAACAAACCGAACGAAAGAGAGAAAGAAATGAGCTAATCTGAAGATTGAATGTTTCCAGGGGCAAGATAACGTTCGGTTGTAAGTGTTTTATTAGGAAACCTGTAATTTGCGAATTTAAGGTCTTTCTCTTCTTTTATCTTTTCTTTTTTTTTTTTCTTTTGTTTTATCTCTCCCTTCCTTCGTTCCTCTCGTTTCTCTTTCCCCCCTTCTATCCCTAATTTTCTAAGATACGATCGACGAATATCGTTTTGTACGATTTATATTAAATTGGATCATCGGCGATCGCCGATAAAGATTTACAAATGTTAATTACGCACCGATCCGAGGATTTCCGTGAGGCACAGTCGTACGCCGTGAAATATGTCAGAGATCACGGACGGTGGGCGAACCGCCATAAGAAACGGAATAGACTCGAAGACCATTACGACTGTTAGGAAACCGGCAATTTCCGAATTAGAACCAGTCACGGAACTCGAGATACACACGGGTATCGCGGTCCGCACAGGTGTGGCTTCTCGACAGTTTCGAATAATACAGGTGCGTGCAATCGAAAAGCAAATATTTGAAATTCTCTTTAATATTTGCCATCGATTCCTTTCCATTTTCATGATTAGCGATAATAATGATCTACGTCACGATCAATGAAAAGTATCGGGAGATACGTGTTCCTCTCTCTCTCTCTCTCTCTCTCTCTCTCTCTCTCTCTCTATCTCTGCCTCTTTCCCTCCTCCCGCGCCCCGCGCCCACTCCGTCTAACTCGAGGAAATTTTTCAAGGATGACGAACGTTCGGATTCCCCGTCGCGGTATCGTTTCAATTCTGTCGTTTATGAAATGCGCTGTATTACTAGGAGGAAATGCATAGTCACGGGCTACCTGGCTAGAACGAACAGTTGGAACATTTACTCGGGCGCATAACACCGGCACGAGGTGCGAGGAGAAGCACCTCGTACCGACGGGTAGGCCGATCAAAACATCTTATTAGAAGGAACGCTTATGTAAAAAAGAAAAAGAAGAAAAAAAAAGAAGGTGAGAAAATGTCCGTAGGGTATTCCGAAATTGTGTGCCTATCGGCCTTATAATCTTACGTCGTTACGTTCTCCTCTTTTATCTCTATATCCCGAGACACGCGTTCAAAGTCAGATTTACATCGTCGGAAGGAAAATTTTCCTTCTTTTTTTTTTATTTCTAAATCCATTCATCCATCCATCCATCCATCCATCCATCCATCCATCGATCCATCCATCCATCCATCCATCGATCCATCGTACCATATCTCAAACGCCTTTGTACAGTTAATATACCGAAAGAAAATCGATGGGCGGGGCGTGGGGGAGGGGCAAGGGGGAAGGGCGGGTGGGATGGGTGGGGTGGGTGGGTGGGGGAGGGACAACTATCGAACGAGAACGACGGGAAAATCGCTGACGTTCGGCTCGGCGTCGTCTCGCTCGAAAAGTTTTATACGCCGCGCCATCGCGGCGGTTACCTAAAATTATAATCGCTCTAACTGGCAGAACCCGAACGATAAGGGAAATTAATTATCGGCTATAACGGAAGTTGCGAGTTTAACGTGAATCGTGTTATAACGTCGATGTTAGCCGATCGCTCGGTGAAAGTCGCGGTTCGGTCGCTTTTAGAAGGAATACGGTATACGTATATAATACGTGTACGTATCGCCGACACGGCCGATTATAACGCGAAGGAATCAACGAACCTAAAAAGAAAATGGCGTCGACGCTAAGAGTTAGATTTCACCCTCTTCCACGCTCTCGCTCGGAAGAACGAGAGAAGGGTGAATGGAAGAAGGATAAAAAGGAAAAAAAAGAGGAAGACGAGAGAGAGAGAGAGAGAGAGAGAGAGAGAGAGAGGAAGTCTACGTTACGAGTCAGCTCCCATTTTCCCTTCGTCCGCGGTGTGCTACTAATTAATTACTGTGATTAATCAGAAAAGTTGGTAATTAGAAAGTTTCTTGGGGAAATTAAAATGGCGGGGAGTGACGGAGCGAGTCGACGGCTTCGTTTCGGACTACGCCGAGAGCACCACATTCACTCATCCTCTGGATCCTCGTTCGAGGCTGTGTCTACCCTACGGGCCAAAGAGAGAAAGAGTTCGAGTGAGAAAGAGATAGATAGGTAGACAGATAGATAGAGATAGAGAGAGAGAGAGAGAGAAAGAGAGATAGAAAGAGAAAGAGGGTAGTCAAGAGAGCAGCATGCCAACGTCGGCTCGCAAGAGTTTCCGATAAATTCATTAATTAAGGTAGATCGCCTCACAGCCGCACGTCTACTGAATCTACTGTTAACAGAGAGTGAGAGAGAGAGAGAGAGAGAGAACGAGCTTGTGTAAAATCAGACTGGCCAAAGGGAGCAATCTCCTGTTTTTTTCTTTTTCTTTTTCTTCTTCTTCTTCTTCTTCTTCTTTTCCTTCTTCGTAAGTTCTTCCATTTTTATTTTTTTTTCTTAATTTTCAGGCGCGACCAAACGTCGGAAAACAACGAAAAGAAGTTCTTTGCTCTTTTCGAACGAAATTTCCTTTCTGGCGAATCAAGAGTAAAAGAGAAACCGTTGTAAAACCCTCGTTCTCTCTCTCTCTCTCTCTCTCTCTCTGTCTGTCTCTCTGTCTCTCTCATGGTTCGATACCTACACTCTTTGTTTGCCTATTTGTTTACTCACGTGTGAAAGGATGTCGTGGTTAAATAGAAGCACTTTCGTGACACGCGAATGTCTACAGAGCAATCGTTACTTTTGCACCGGCTGAGAATTCGGTGGTGAACGGACGGTCACGCGATTTTCAGCCCTCGGCAATGCGATTCGAATTATTCGGGGAGTCGCAAAACTCGCTTTTGAGCTTCCAGGTAGTAGTATTGTATATTTTATACGGGCTACCACAATATATATATATATATATATATATATATATATATATATATATATATGTATATGTATAAACAACACACAGATATATATATATATATAATATTTTTCTCGATATTCCTTAAGAATTTATCTTCTTAAATTGTCCAGTCGAAGGAGATCAAGTTTAATCGTTTAATTGCGCAATATACGTTACTTCCTCTTTTTTTTTTTCATTTTAATGATATCAACAATTTCGTTAAATATATATTGACTATTAATATAGAATTATTAAATTTCCATAACGTGGTCCCACAATGTTCTTGAAATTAAATTCCATTAAAATTTTACTAATTTATCAATTCATATTATATATATATATATATATATATATTTATTTATTTATTTAATTATTAATTTGTTATATCGTAATGTTTTACTCGTATTAAAGAATATACAAAAAACCAAAGAATATATATATATATATATATATATATATATATATATAAAATAGTTATACGCGAATAATGCCGAAGATCGTTATGACGTTCGCACGTTAAATTTGACCGATGAAAACTCGCCCGTATGAAATGAAGCAGCGTGTTTTTCGAACGATACGGAGACAGAAGCTCTTTCTAATTGGCGGCAGGCACTATCGACTTTACACGCGCTCGAAGCGTTTCAATGGACGGATTCGAAAGTCGGTCCGCGGCCGTAGGGAAGTGCCGCAACGCAAATGCAGCTTGTCAACGTGCAACAGGCCAGTTGGTCGGCACCGATAGCCCCTATCGTTTTGACCAACACCGACGTTCCTTCCTTCCTTCCTACGCTTTCCTATTTTCCCAGGATTCTCTCCCTATCCTTTCAAATGAATCGTTCTATCTCTCCCTTTCTCTTTCTCTCTCAATCTCTCTCTCTCTCTCTCTCTCTCTCTTTCCGTGTATATTTTTCAACGACATCGAACGACCACTTCGTTTTACCGAACCCAAATAATGGTTGAGCTTATTCCTATAGAAAGGAAAATATGCAGGAAGTTTCTATTTTTGAAAATCCATCGATATTACCATAATCCGGTACTACGTATTTGTAATAGTTTGACCGAACAAACGGAAGACGAGCTTTTACGTGGCCCCATTGACTCGCATTGTTTCGTATTTGTATCAAAATTAATAGATACGATATTTTGTCATTAATTTATCTGTCGTATCGTACGAAATGCGTGAGGTACGTATATACGTTAGTCGGATCTTGAGTCGTGCTCGATAAATATACGTTTCTTTTCTATCTTCTTCCTCTTCTTCTTCTTCTTCTTCTTCTTCTTCTTTTTTTTTCCTTCTTTCGCATCGTCTAACGGTACGAAAGAAGATAAAGGAACACCGCCGACAAAAATATTTCTCCTTCTTCGAATTAAATGGTGTAACGAGTCAACGGGGAAAAGAAAAAAAAAAAAAAAAGAAAAAATTATATATATCCGTCTCCCTGTGGTATTTAGAGTAGTTAAGAATTTCGAGAATGTAGTACCGGGAACATAATCGATTATCATAGCCGCAAAGAAGGATCATTTTTTAAATTGATCTCTCCCTGGGCGAATAACGACTACGAAATCACGTCCAGCCCCATAGAGATGTACGAAACGAAAAGGGGGGATCGTTCCCCCGTTTCGTGTTGGCGTCGGTGGCACCCTTCTCGTGACCGCAGATTGAAATTCTTAGGCACTCTTCGCGAGCACCGCGCGAGGGTCGAGAAGAGGTTTTCGCGTCGACCCCTTCACGAAATTCTATTATTTCACTTCTGACTTCGTTGCTACGACGATGGCCACGATTTCAATGCCTTTATATTTTCCTCTTTTTTTTTTATGACGACCATTAATAATAATAATAATAATAATAATAATAATAATAATAATAATAATAATAATAATAATAATAATAATCTTATACGTCAGCTATAGAACGTAACGAAGTAACCGATAGCTGGTATACATATGTTACGCGACTTTTTACCACGAATCATTTGTGATAAAACTTATTTGTAATCCATAAAAGTAGAATTATATTGCGCGAGTAAACCTTTATTTGGCATGATTATTTTTATTTAATAATAGTATTACAAAATATGGTAGAGATTTATCTATTATAAGGGGTTAGACGCATTTCATCATTTTGGAGTTTGTCCTTGGCTGCGAATTATTATATCAGCTCGAGTAACGTAAGAGAATGGCGAAGAAGCGGTGGTGAAAGGAAAGCTTGAAGAGAAGAAAAGAAAAGAGATGAGGAGAGAAGAGAGGAGAAGAGAAGAGAAGAGAAGAGAAGAGAAGAGGAGTGACGAGGAGAGGAGAGGAGAGGAGAGGAGAGAAGCGATACGCGTCCAGTGATCTTACGTGATAGCGCACGCAATATCGCGTCGCGAGGAGGATCGTACGGGGAGTAAGAGGACGATCGGCCCTCAGCTCTCTTCTGCCCCTCCTCCCCTCCCCCTACCTTTCCTCTTTCTCTCTCTCTCTCTCTCTCTCTCTCGTCTCCCTTTCATCCACGAAGCTTCGTTACTTTTGTTCGCAGCGTACGGTCGTTGCGCGAATGATTTGCGAGGACGACGGCGCGTTTTAATTTTGGGATATTGGTAGCATTAAGCCCGGTGAGCAAGGCCGATAGTCGTGTCTACCCTTAGCCGCGTCTTTCATCCAAAGGGTGTTCAAAATCAAGGATTTCATTCTCCGGCGAAAATTCAACGATTTCATTCATTCTTTAAACATTCTCGCGTTATTTTCTATACGTACGGGAATGATTATTTTTATCGGCGACGTAAATAACGCAGCAACGACGTCGTAGAATATTTTATTACTTTATAATCTACGATATCTCTGGATATTAATATTATATCGTATCTTATATCGTTTTTCTTTTTTCTTTTTTTTTCATTTCATTTGATTTTTTTTTTCTCTTTATTTTTTTTTTTTTTTGATCGAATAATACCGTTTCTGTACAATTTTCAAATGGAAAGAAAGGATTGAAAAAAGAAGAAGAAGAAGAAGAAGAAGAAGAAAGAATTAATTCCGTCGAGAAAATAATTTCGGGATAATTAATCGTTCGGTATCATCTTCGATACGAGAGGACGGACACGTCAACGACTACGCGGAAAGGAAAAAAAAGGTATCATCGTTTTCAGACACCCTGTGTATGGATGATAGTAGGTCGTAGTTCGAGAACGTATCCACCCCTCCTGCGACGAGATTTCATTCGTGGCTCGCCCTGAGATCTTTTAATTTGAGGCCAAATTCCTCTCGAGGATGAAATGCGGGGAGCCACGAAGAGTGGTCGTATTGCAAGGAGGGTAGCACGTCTGCCGCTTGTTTGCTACCCTCACCCACCCTCTCTAGTTTGGATTCTAAAACACCCCCTGTTTATGGGGAGTTCTTTCTCCACCAATAGTCACGGTGCTTTCGATCCTGTCCACTCGAAACGGCTTCTTGCCTTTTGCGAGAAGAAGTGATCGAATATCGTGTTTGTGACAAATACGAAGTAACTGACCGTTACTAAACGCTATATTTAATATCGAATATGGTAGGACGAAAAATATTTCATTAATAACAATTGCAAACAAAATTGATCGACCGATATTTAACGTAAAAAAAAAGAAAAAAAAAAAAAAAAGAAAAACAAAATCATATGAAAAATTATTTATTACGCGAAAGGAAATACTCGTTTACGTTCGTATTTTTAATTTCTCATTTCTACCTCTCTCTCTCTCTCTCTCTCTCTCTCTCTCTCCTGCATTTTTTTACTTTTCTTCCATTATATTTTTCAACGAATCCCACGACTATCTTAAAAATTAGCCGATTACATATACATACGCCTTTATATAAAACGTACTTGCGTTATTAAATGGCATGCAATTACGAGCAGGTCGGAGCCAGGTAAACGGGGGTCGAAGACGTTATCTTCGATAAGCGACAGTATTCTTAAATAACTATCGATAAATGTCACGGTAAAATAGAAAGTAAGGTCCTTTCGACCGCATTCCTGGGCGCCTGGTGTGAGTTGGATAAAGAAAAAGTACGAAAGGAGAGGACCCTCATAGGTGGCCTCCGATGGTCCACACTGGTCCTTCTCTCTCTCTCTTTTTTCTGTCTCTCTCTCTCTCTCTCTCTTTCTCTTTCTCTTTCTCGCCTACAACTTCGCAAACCTGTACAAGTGCGTTATAATCCCTTCAAAATATATAAAATGAAATTAACGATCGGAATCGATTCTTAATGTATAATTCATCGGACAAATGTTTCGTGTGACACTGTTGCATGCGATATCTTTTTCATGGTGACATGAAATCGAGATACAGCGAACGAACGAGAGAAAGAGAGAAAGAGAGAGAGAGAGAGAGAGAGAGAGAGAGAGAGAGGTGGAAGAAGGCCTTTCGAGTAATCAGCAAGGTGAAATTTATCGAGCAATATTCCAATGTAATTCACGTGGCACATTCCGTGGTGGTCTCTCTCTCTCTCTCTCTCTCTCTCTCTCCATCTCCATCTCTGTCTCTCTTTCGCGTACAGTAACCAAGAGAAAGAAAGAGAAGAAGAAAAAAGACGAGAAGGTCCTCTTAATTATTTTCCTGGTTAAATGACCGACCGGGACACGCCCCTCTTCGAAATATCTCGCGAAGTCGAACGAAGAAACGAGCGAACGAACGAAGAGAACGAACGAACGAACGAAAAAAAAAGGTACGACGGGTGATTTGCTTAGAGCGTTTCTCAAGTCGATGGATCTTAAAAGTTTGACTTGCAGTTAAACGTGAGTTCAAAGAATTCGAGTCGCTTTCGCCCCCGGGGATATTTTAAGCAAAGATCCGTACGTATTTCGTTACGCCGAGAAGGAAATAATATATTCGAGGATCTTGTGCAATCCAAATTCCTTGCGTATTTTATTTCTTCTTTTTCTTCCTCATCTTCGTCTTCTTCTTCATCTCCATACGTTTTCCCCAAAGATAAGTAAAAGTTTGGAAACGCTTAAGGGACGCTTTTCTTTTTGTTCGTTCGTTCGTTCGTTCTTTTAATTTTTGATTTTTATTATTTTTCTTTTTTTCCCATTTAATTCGATTAAATCTTATCAAGTTAATTCACATCAAAAGGATGAATTTCGAGAAATCGATTATCACAACTGGGCATCGTATTTTCTTCGAAAATTAATTAACATCATACGGAGAACTGTGAAATAATATAAATAGAATATTATAAAATGAAGTAACTCTTACACGTTACAATCTTTTAAATGGCAAACAGCCAATTAATCGAATACTCTCCAATAATGTTATTACGGTATCGAACGATATTAATAATTATAATTTAATATCGTAACTTTTGGGATTGTTGACGTTCGATCCATTCGATGGCAAGTGCACGCCGCAAATTTACCGACCGACAATGTACACGCAATATAACCAAGTAATATTTCAATTTTAAATAATAAATCGCCGATTAATCCAGTTAATGCCATATGAATCGACTCGTCAATGTTAATGCCAAACGCAAATTTTATTATTACAATATATTACATCTGAATATGATATCTATACTTACGAATGAGGAATTAAAATTAGAGGCTAGTCGATGTTGGTCGTTCGAAGGCCTAACTTAATGAAAGCATAATCCAAAGATTAATTTTCTTTTCACGTAGGGAAGATGAGAGTATACGAGAAGAATAAGAATAAGAATAAGAATAAGAATAAGAAGAAAAAAGAAGAAGAAGAAGAAGAAGAAGAAGAAGAATAAGCTTATGGGATTCGCCCACGCGTCTCTACCACCGCCCACCAAAATGCAGAAGGAAGTTAAACAGAAAACTCTCACGTTAAGTGGCCCGTCGATCGGTCGGCCTACCGTAGAGTGCTTTACGCGTTACTGGTCTTAGGATAGCTTATGAACCGGTGGTACTTTGAGTAGACATAATTCGTATATCAATACCAATACAAGAGATAAAACGTTTACTTTACGTAGAAAAATAATTTTCTATTTAATCTTCCCTCATTATCATTTTAAATGGATATACATATATACATACATACATACACACACACACACACACACACACACACACACATATATATATATATATATATATATATATATGATACAAGTAAATACAACACTTATCTGACTGCCCGTAGCGTATAGCGCGTCTATGTATAACAGATACGTTTCGAGTATTTGACCGTCGATTTTTTTTTTCTTTTTTCCAATTGGAAAGATGTTTCCATCATAAAAGAATATCACCGTTTATCTCTGGATACCGAAGATTTAATGATACCGGCTTTACAATGACACAGCAGATAACAACGTCAGACACGAGAGAGAGAGAGAGAGAGAGAGACAGAGAGAGAGACAGAGAGAGATTAGGAAAAGAACAAATTCTGATCGGGCGACGTACACCAATGGGAAGAGTGGGGGGAGGGGGAGGGGGGGAGAGGGAGTTTGACATACACAAGCGGCAACACGTGAAACGAATCGAATCAGAAGCGGTTCCACGCGCGGGACACTTTATCTCTCGGCCGTTTAAGAATCTATTTGGTGGGTAGCCAAAGCAATATCGTAAATCCTAATGGAAATGCAAAGATTAATTAAGAATCCCATTCGGTGGCTGTCCCCACGTGGGCGTCCGTACTCTCTCGACGGAGTAGGCGTCCCTGGGGATGATCATCGGCTCGTTATTATCGCTTTCACTTTCTATACTATCTGTCCCTCCTTCGCTTTGCTTTCCCGTTTCTTTACCCCCCCCTCGATCGTAGCCCGGGGGGGGGGGTGGATGGGGTGTGTGAGGGGCGGGGGTACGAGCGGGGTGGGGGGTAAAGTACTACGTAGGAGCGTTAATGAGAAATGAGCGGGAGAAGTACGAGGAGAAAAAAGGAACTCATCGATGTCGTGGTATATATTAAAAAAAAAAAAAAAAAAAAAAAAAAAAGAAGGAAAGAGAAAGGAAGAGGAATTAACGTTCGATCAAAGAGAATCGTTCATTCATTTCTAGTACTCATCGTCGTGTAAAGAAGCTCGAATATTTATGGATACATCGGGATAAAGATGTCCTCCCAACTCTCCCTCCCACCCTCCCACATACCCGATGTTATAGTTCGCGTTGTTTTGTTGTACTAAGAAGAAGAAGAAGAAGAAGAAGAAGAAGAAGAAGAAGAAGAGGAAGAAGAAAAAGAAGAAATAAAACGAAAAAACGTCACGTTAGAGAATATTCTATGATAAATATTGTTATTAAGGATGGACGAGGAGCTCTCCGCGAATGGCACGTGTTCGTCGAAAGGAAACCTTCGAAGGACGACACGACGAGCTTCGAGATACGTTAGGAAGGGGGACTTAAAGGGAAAAGGACGTGGAGAGGGGAAAGAGAAGGACCAGGAGGAAGAGAAGTAGGTGATGGTGGTGGTACGGTGGTGGTGATGGTGATGGTATGGTGGTGGTACCAGTGCTAGTGGTTCGCGCACAATGCGTGTCTCCTGGGAGACGCTTATCTGAAATTACAATGTTACGTTCCCGCCTGGCAAGCCCTGGACCAGCTGCTGGAAATCCCCTCGCCCCCCCCTCCCCCTCCCTCCCTCGCCGCCGCCCCACCGAACCCCGTTCCCACCCCCGCTCCCGCCCCCGCTTCCTATCCGACGATCCATCTCAGAGCTGCGTGCGACAAAAAGACGATAGGAGCTCGTCGACTAGACACACGCGCGCGCACACGCACACGCACACGCACGCGTATACACAGACACACACACACACACACACACGCACACACTATACGGATATTCATACTTTCTTACTCCTTTCCTTTCATCGTTGCGTGACTTTATACGATAGAACTTCGAAGGAAGAAGAACTTAACAAAACGATTTGCGAGTTTGTAGGAATCCCGAAGGTAGAACGGGTTGCGGTAATACAGGTGCCGCTAGATAAGATTTTCTTTTGTTCTTTCTTTCTTTCTTTCTTACTTTTTCCTTGATGAATGTCTTCCTCTCATTTTTGTTTCCTTTGTTTTTTTTTTTTTTTTTTTTTTTTAATTCGCAAGACTTCAATTCCAATTAAATTGAATCTGAAAAGCTTGGGGTTACCTCGACGAATATTTTCAAATATGGAATCTCCGATGGTTACACTTACTGTAATTAAGCGTTTAGTACTAGAACGTTTATACTAAACTAATTTTTATGAGAGAAAGAGAGAGAGAGAGAGAGAGAATGAGTCGACAAGCATTACAGAAAGTGTAATTAAGGAAGTAAACGTATCGCGGTTATGTAGGCGCGTCGGTTTTCGTGACATTTTTCTTTTTTTTTTTTTTTTTTCTTGATCCTAAGTACAAAAGGATACCACGAAGAAGTTGCGCGTCGTTTTCTTCGCGAACGTCGTTAAAAACACGAAGGCTATCTTGAGAGTACGACGACGAAGACGACGACGACAACGACAACGACGACGACGACGACGACGACGACGATTAAAAAACGCTTCATCGAGTTCAGCCTGTCGTCGACTCCTCTCGTTGTCCTATTCCAACCCCTCGTCCACTTCCCTTTTCACTTATCCTTCTCTTATAGCTCTCGTAAGAGGGCGGGTAACGTTTTTCTTCGTATGCAACTGCATTTAGCCGTGGGTAATGGCAAGGTCCATCTCGTCTCGTTCTGCATTCCATGAAAGTAATACGCGCGTAATGAGTGCCATCTTAAAGAATGTATATTGAAAGCGGAAAGAGAAAGACAGAGAGAGAGAGAGAGAGAGAGAGAGAGAGAGATGACGATGATAGGGGGTAGTGGAAGGGGAAGAAAAAAAAGGAGAAAAGAAAAGATGGAAAAGAAGGGAAAGAAGAAAAGGAACGTTGGCATGCGTTCGAACGAACGATTAAAAGATCCACGTCGTACGACGTGGTATGATAACCGATATCAGATATAAATCTAATAAGTAACACGTAATGGCGATATCGATATCGATATCGATATCGATATCGATCGTAGACGACAGGATCAGGACACGTAGTGTCCGTGTTCCAAGGGATGTCTCGAGACGTGAAATTTATTTGAAGGAAAAGTGACTACTCGGTCATAAGTTTCTCCTCGTCTTAGTAGGAGTCACGAACATAGAATATATTACCACCGTAGTCGTCGTCGTTGTCTGCTCTCTCTCTCTCTCTCTCTCTCTCTCTCTCTCTCTCTCTCTCTCTCTCTCTCTCCTTCTACTTCATCCGCTTTTGCGAAAAGATAATTATGCAAATGATCTCGCTGATCAAGAAGAAAAAAAGAGGGGTAGGGGAGGGGTTTAGGGAAAGGCGAGGAGACGAGATAAAAGAAGAAGAAGAAGAAGAAAAGGAACAAAAAAGAGGAAGAAAGAGGATAGAGAGAGGGAGGGGGGGGGTAAAAAAAAGAAGGTCAAAGAAAAGAGAGCAAAGTATCACACAAGTTTTGAGCGTAGAAGAAGTATGAAATCAGGGATTACAGGGGAGAGGAGGAGGAGGAGGAGGAGGAGGAGGAGGAGGAGGAGGAGGAGGTGGAGAAAAGGCGAATAACGCGGACGGTCTCGTGCGAACGTGTGCGAGTTTACTTATATTCCACCTTGCCAATTTCCAATTATCGAAGGTACGAACGAAGGCGAGCATCGGACGCGACGAGCGGAGCGCGCGGGACAAGGACGGAGGCTAGCCGTGCGTGATCAGGATTCATCTTTGAGCTCGCATGTCCTGTCGCAGTTTGCAGTCTCGCCTTTCTTCCTTCTTCCTACGCGCCTCTGTCCGATAGTCTCTTCTCTTTCTCTCTCTCTCTCTCTCTCTCTTTCTCTTTTTCTCTTTTTTCTTTCCCTCTCCACCTCACTCATCTTCTTCATCTTCCTCTCCTTCTCATTCCTCAGCTTTCTTTTCCGAGTCTCGACGAAACTCGCGCGTAAACCACACCCCTCTCCCCTCTCCCCCTCCCCCTCCCCCTACCCCCCGGCGAATACTTAAAGAAGCAAAACCGTGAAGAAAACGGGTCGACAAGAAATTATTGTTTTCTTTCTCTTTCTCTCATTCTCTCATTCTCTCTTTCTCTTTCTCTCTCGCTATCTCGCTCGCTCTATCGCTCATATTCTTTCTTTCTTCCTTTTCGTGACTCCGGAAGATCAAAGAGTACGATAGAAAAACATAGTAGCTTGGGTAAAAGAGAGAGAGAGAGAGAGAGAGAGAGAGAGAGAGAGAGGTATGAATAAATTATACGAACATTCGGTGTATTCGTTCATCGAGAGTAGATAGTTTTGAGAATGAGGAAACGTCATCGAGTATTCAAGGTGGATAGTTCGTAAGATTCTGAAAAGGGAGCATGTCCCTTTTTTTTCGAGAATTTTTCAAGGCAACCTTTGGAAATCCTGGCTTTCGATCATTACATGGATACTCGTGTAATACGTATATATATATATATATATATATATATATATATATATATATATATTACGTACACATCATAAACATCATACATACATACGTACGTACGTACGTAACTTGTTCATTCGGTATTCGAACTAGCGTAAATCGTAGGCTCGCTTTACGAAGGGCCCTGGCAATATACACGACGTTGGTAAGCTGATGCCTTTGCTCTCGGTGCAGAGGGTATAGCGAATCGCGTACGATCTGCTCATACGCTTCAGTTTCTCCTCGTTCGAGTGAAAAGATCGCGTCGAGAGTCGCGGTGTTATTATCATACCACCTTTTTCCCTCCTTTCCATCCATCTATCTATCCATCCATCCATCTCCCTCTCTCTCTCTCTCTCTCTCTCTCTCTCTCTCTCTCTCTTTCCTCCTTTTTGTTTTAATACGAAACTTTCCGTCGCTTCACGGATCGTCGTCGTTCGAAGGGGTCGCTCGAGGATGAAAGGGGTAAGCGATGCTACCGCGGAAAGAAAACGCGACGTGAAGGGAGGGGAAGAACTCGGGAAAGAGAGAAAGCAAAAGAGATAGAGCGATAGCGAGAGAACGAGAGAGAGAGAGAGAGAGAGAGAGAGAGAGAGAGATGCCCGAGAGAAAAATGGAGACAAAGAGAGAAGACGAGTTGGGAGAGAAAAAGGGTGGTGGACGCGAAGCTCGAGAAACGAGAGCGAGAGAGAGAGAGAGAGAGAGAGAGAGAGAGCGAAAGCGAGGACTCTCTCGCGATTAATGAGCGGTGTTTGTTGTTAATTGCTGCCGCCATTAGGTTGGCATCTCCCCTCTCTCTCTCTCTCTCTCTCTATCTTTCTTTCTCGCTCTCTCGCTCCCTTCTTCCGTCTTGCTCCTTCCTTCTGTCTTTTCGCTTCGTACCTACGAACTTGTAGCACATTCACACACACACACACACACACACACACACACGTTCTCTCTCTCTCTCTCTCTTACTCTTTCTCATACAAGCAGATAGAAAGATCCAGCCATCGAGCTTGCGACCCTACAGCGGCTCCTCGAAAGCGGAGCGAGCGCGCATGTTAATGATCGCCCGCCACGGCCTTTATCTTTTCCACCTCATTTGCGCGCCACGAGTGGGCCCGGGGCTTGCATCGCCGGGGTGCTGCCACTACTACCGTTTCTGCTTCTCCTTCTGTGCTGCTGCTGCTGCTGCTGCTGCTGCTCGCTCGCTCGCTCGTTCCTTCCTTCTTCTCTCCTATCCTATCGTCGCTAGAGGACTACGAGGTGCCCTCTCCTCACCGGTTGGCGGTGACGCTGATGACGCTCACGTTGCAGCTTACCGTTTTCACCCTCGTGCTCGAAAATATTTCTACCGTGGGGTACACATCTTGCTAACTGTTTATGTACATATGTATGTACGTACGTGCGTGTATATGTGTGCATGTGTGCGCGTGCATTTAACCAGTTGCAAACGCATAAGATCGTACGGAAATATGTAAAAAGTTTTCCTTGCTCGTCTCGACCGCGACCAAGCTTTTCCTTTTCCTTTCAGAAAAATTTACTTATGCTCTTCTCCTTCTTTCTTCCTTTCCTTTTCTTTTTCTTTTCTTGATCTGTCGGTTCGTTGGTTGGTCGGAAATAATGGAGGTTGCCTTTGGAAGATGTACGAACATTATTATTTCTGTATTACCTGCTCTTTATCGATCACACAGCTTATCAATAAATTATTAAGCTTACGAAGATTGAAGAACAGCGCCTATGGGCATGTCGGGTACGAGCAAATCGATGATATTTATTTCAAACTTTTTGAAATCGGTAACGTCGAAAATACGTACGCAAGTAAAAAGTATCTCGAGTTATCGTGAACCATTTACGATTTATTTGCGCGAGGGAAATAATTCTCGAGAATTTGGAAAAAATTTAATTACGAAAAGGAAAAAAAAAATAAAAGAAAAAGGAGAAGAAGAAGAAGAAAGATATAACCGTGGTATATATTAAAAGTATAAAACTGAGGGAATGGAAAGAAGCAAGAGAAGGAAGAAAAGGGGGTGGGGGGAGAGAATATAAAAAGAAAATTGTAACCAACGGGTGTCTCGTTCGCGGGGGTCGTGCTCTCCCCTCCCCCTAACCCCCACCCCCACCCCCCAAACGCGGGGGTAATCACAAAGGACAAAGTTTCGGCGTATATTATTCGGTTGAACGGAGCCCTCTTCGAATTATTAAAAGCTAAACTGGCTTTGATTTATAAGAGCCCGTTACGCCGAGCTCCGGTTTCAAGCAGGAAGAGAGAAAGAGAGAGAGAGAGAGAGAGAGAGAGAGAGACTCGCTCCGCCTTGGAAGAAGACGCGAGGGTGCTAAAACGCCCTGCCCGGCCACGGGAGATTAATTTTATTACTTCCGACCGACTAATTATCGCATTACTTCGCGTGGGAAGAAATTGCAGGGAAGAACGGAGAAGCTTTGCTTCTGATAATGCATTTTGCCCCCGTCCTCCTCACTTTTTCTTTACCTTTCTCCCTTTACTTACTTACTTACTTACTTCCTTCCTTCCTTCCTTCCTTCCTTCCTTCCTTCCTTCTCTTCTCTTCTCTTCTCCTTTTTTTCTTTCCTTCCATCCTTCCTTCTTTCTTTTCTCCTTCCTTTTTTTCTTCCTTCTCATCTTTCTAGACACAAACGAGACACACGAAAGGTAGACGAGATAAGGTCAATGAACCTTTCTCTCTCTCTCTCTCTCTCTCTCTCTTACTCGCTTGTCGTTCATCCACTCGACTCTAAAACCTCTTGTCATTCAGCGTTCAAGGCGATCTCATCGGGCGAAGCTGGAAAAATCTCTTTGGTACACCGAGTATAGATATATATTCACACCGGTTGGGATCGTGCGCTCGTCGAATAAGTATCGGTAAATAATCGCGTCGGACGTTACCATTACCCAACGGAATTTATGATTCGGGCCCTCGTCCGGCCACGTTTGCCGGAGGGCTCGCTGCTCCTCTTCGCCTTTACTCGAGGACTATCCGGAAGAAAGAAAGAAAAAATAAGAAAATGAAAAAAAAAAAAAAGAAAAAAGAAAAAGAGAAGGAAATGAAAGGAAAGAGGCGGGGGAGGGGGGGGCAAAAAAGGAGAAGCAAGAAAGTGGAGAAGGACCGACGTATCAAGAGAGAAAGAGAAAAGGGAGGACGATAAAAAAGTTAGTGGACGAGGGGACGGGGCGGGGGTAATGTCGTGCACTGTGGCGTGGCGGGGACGGGGGAGGGGAGGGTAGGAGGGGCGGCTTTTAAACGCCTCGGCAACCAATTTGCCGCGGCATGTCGGTTAGGTGATAAATATCAATTGGTCTCGTAATTTATATGGTAAAACTTATACCTCTCGTTTCGCTACATATCCTACCCGAGTTTCTCTCGGCTTTCTGGAAAACCTTCTCTGCTAACTCTCCAAGTGTTCGTCGATATATACGTATATATCATATATACAGATATATATATATATATATATATATATATATATATATATATATATATATATATATAAATCGTATCGAATTTATAAAGTCTCGACAATTTCGATCCGTGCAATTTCATTTTCCTCTCATTCTTTCCCCCACACCCTCCTCCTTATTTTCTCTTTTCTTCTTCTTAATTTCTTTTCTCCTTCTCTCTCTCTCTCTCTCTATCTCTCTCTCTCTCTCTCGCGCGCGCGCTTCTTTTTAATTTTTTTCTATTATTTTATTCTTTCTTTGCTTGAGAACGGGGTTACGTTCGAGAGACAAAATTGTAAAAATCGTTCTACTCGATTATTCGCTCGTTATGCGGTTAGTTTTTTGTTTTTCTTTTTTTTTTTTTTTTTTTCTTTCCTTCGCATAAATACGGTACGATCGAGTGATCGGAATCGCGTGCAACTTTGTGATCTCCGAATGTGCGAAATGATCGGCGATACACGATCGTGATAAATATTCGGTTGAATATTAAAAGGGTGAATATCGATGGAAATGCCAGAAAGATGATGCTCGGTTATAATACTAACGAGACACGAAGGGACTCCTCCGAGTTCTCGACGTGTATCACCTGGCTAAGGAAGAGAAATTAGAGAATAGGAGGAGGGTTCAAAAAAACAGCCGTTCTCCGTGTTGGAAAGAACAAACGGGTCGAGATCGTTCTAGCCAAATAATCGTGAACGAGTGATGAGCTCGAACCAAGCACGATGAGACGAGTATACATATGTGTGTTTGTGTGCGTGAGAGAGAGAGAGAGAGAGAGAGAGAGAGAGAGAGAGAGAGAGAGAAGACAGAAAGAAGAGGGAGGGAATCGTTAGGTCGAAAAAGTCGAAGGAGGGTTAAATGGAAACGGTAGACATTAAGGAGAGCGAAGAGAGAACGGCTCGTGCACGAGCTCGACTTTTAAACGCCTCGCGAACCAATTTGTTACGGCGTGTCCACGAGGTGATAAATAATTGGACGAATTTGTATATAAACACCGGTACCATAGTAGGTAACGTCCATAAGGACGAAAGATATCGACCCTTGACCCTACCATAATTCAAATTTTTTATTTCCCTCGAGATATATAAATTATATCGGGGGTGGAGGTGGGTAAGAGGACTGTGGGGAGGGGGGCGGGGGGAGAGTAGGTAGAGTTTAAAGCGGTTGGAACGAATTTACCGTAGGTACGAAATTACGAGGAAAGTCTTAATAAACGTCTATCCCTTTTTAAAACACCTAAAAACCAAACCTACGAGGAAGCAAATGTGGTACGTGGCGGCTAGTCGCGTACTAGTTAGGCAGTCGAGCGAGAAGTGGTGGAAGAGATCGAAGGGTAGGAGAGAGAGAGAGAGAGAGAGAGAGAGAGAGAGAGAGAGAGAGAGAGAGAAAGAGAGAGAGATAGAGAGAGAGAGAGAGAAAGGGTGGTATTTGCTGTATTCGCTTGGCAGGCAGGCCTCCCTCGAATCCTCCTCCTCTTCTACGTCCTGTAATCAGTGTAAATCAGGGGACGTGTAAATCACACCCTTCGTACCTACTAACGGACTCTCTCTCTCTCTCTCTCTCTCTCTCTCTCTCTCTCTCTCTCTCTCCCGGCGGTACCAGCACGGTTGGTGGTGCCGTTCGATTCACTCGAAGGGACCTTCGCGTCGCGCGTACTAAACTCAAGTGATCGATGCTAATTATTTCCTCGAGAGAAGATTCCTCCTTTTATTTTGTTTTCCTTTTCTCCTTTCCTTCCTTCCTTTCTTTCTTTTCGTTTATATATTTTTTTTCTTCCTTTTTTTTTTTTTGGGGGGGGGGGGGGTGGGGGTATTTTTTTTTCTTAAACCACGCGACCACCATCTCAAAATACCGCTTTGTTCGCCTTTGCGCAATAAACGTTTCTCGAAAAATTTTTTCGAGACAAAACCGAGAATGGTAAGGGGGAGAAGAACGAATAAAAAAAGAAGAAGAAAAAAGAAAAAACAAAAAAGAGGGAAGACCAATAGATACGCACCTGTTGATCTCTCTCTCTCTCTCTCTCTCTCTCTCTCTCTCATAAGGGAAGGTTATTAAATTATTAATAATCCGCTAATTATACCGTTTTGGTAAAAAGGAGGAGAGAGAAACTTAATTCGACTCGTGGTCGTCGTTTCTCCTTCGTAATTCATTCCACGTTAAGACCTCCGAGCGAGGAGAACTTGCCTCTATACGCCCACACGCGTGCGGCCCGAGTTCTTAAACGTCGAGGAGCGAGACACGCGGAATATCCGAACGTTCTTCCACCGCCACCACCACCACCATCATCATCATCATCATCATCATCATCATCATCATCATCACGACCATCTCATACTCGGAGGATCGAAGGAAGTTCCGTAAATCATCGACGGAGAGAGAGAGGCGTTTACGTGCAAACGATTTAATTGAAAGCCACGAACCAACCGAATGGTCCTTTTTCTACTTCATCGATGGGAATGAAGTCGATGTTGCCGCATTTTTCTTTCCCTTTCGCCTTCCTCCTCTTTCTCTCCTTTTTTGTCTTCGTCCTCTTCGTCCTCTTCATCTTCGACTACTTCTTCCTCTTCTTTCCGTTTCGTACTTTTCTTTTTTTTCTTTTCCTTTATTCTCCTTTTATCTTTATCCCCCTTTTTTTTTCTTTTATCTCTTGCGTCTCCGTCGTTCACTCGCTTACGCGATGGTGAAAGCGAGAAGAAGAGAAGAGAAGAAGGAGGAGAAGAAGGAGAAGGAGAAGGAGAAGAAGAAGAACTCAAGAGGTCCTCGAAGCGACGAGTGAAGACCTCGGTCAGAGGATGACCTTCGACCTCAACGTAGATCCCGGCCGCGCATAATGCTTCATTGTAATTACAATGAAGGTTATCTTCAACGGGATTTCGAGACTCGGATCGTTCAGTCATTCGCGTTATTGAGATGGTAAGCGAGAGAAAAGGGAGACCGAACGAACGGAGACCAGCAGTGGCGATGAGAGAGAGAAAGAGAGAGAGAGCGCGCGCGCGCGAGAGAGAGAGAGAGAGAGAGAAAGAAAAAAAGAGAATGTGTCTCGTGTTATCCGTTCACGAATACATAAATGAATACATACAACATCGATGGATACTTATACGCACACACACAACACACTCTCCACGCGACTTCTAACTCGGTAGAAGTCACGTGAGAAGTCGATAAGATATATCGGGATATTGTGGGCTTGTGGTACCCGAAGAAGATAGAAAAAAAAAAAAAGTCAAATGATATATTCAAGCTCGGATGAAAAAAAAAAAAAAAAGAGAAAAGAGATCGAGGATGAGATGGGAAAGGTGGAAGGATTTTTGAAGGATCACGATCGATTCGAATTTCATCGAAGAGTCGAAGGATCCCTTTCGAGTTCGTGTCGCGCGAACTAGCGTCTTTAATCGTTGACTCGGGAAGACTTTTCATGGAAGCAGAAAGAAGGGAAGAGAAAGAGAGAGAGAGAGAGAGAGAGAGAGAGAGAGAAAAGATAGAGAAAAATCTCGAAATCAACGGTATAACTGAAAACCGGACGTGAAACCAAGGAAGAAGCTCGTTTCATTAGCTTCCCCATCGTGGGATGGGTGAGATGAGAAAGAGGCTCGAGATAAAAATTTCACAACACTCGAAGGCGAAGGGAAAACGAAGTATGGTACATGTAGATGATGACGATGTGCGGTTGTGTCCTGGTCCAAGTAGCCACGAATGGCGTGACAGTCAAAGGAGCCGCGCGCCACCGAAATTATTCTCGAACAATCATCATTATGTCCAGAGAACCGAGCAATCTTCTACTCAATATTGTCAGCCGAGAAACCATGGACCAATGTTACTGGATATTGAAGGATGAACGAACGAAGATTTCTCGAAGCATCGATTCTCTTTTCTTCGTCTTCTTCTTCTTCATATTCTTTTTCTTCGTCTATTCGAAGTTATCGTTGATAACAACATCACGCACAAACATGTACGATAACATTGACGCGATGCCTATCGGGAAAGAGTTGCTCTTTCGTATACGTAGGTATGCACGTATGTATGTATATAGGTATGTATGTATGCATCACGTTTCATACCTTATCGTCTTATATATATATATATATATATATATATATATATATATATATATATATATATATCGCGGACACGTGTGAAGACACTGCGGTAGGCGACACGTTCTTTGGACATGACTTATTACCTACAAGCACTACTGTAAATCTCCTCGCTACTGCCACCGTACCAAAGAACTTAGCATCCATCACTATGGTATAGCAGCAGAGTTAACTTATAAGATAGAAAATATTCTATGATCGTCTTTATTACGTATTTTCAATTTGTCTCTTTTCTATCGAACTCGTATTATTTGTCATGACCAAGTAACTTATAATGGTATACGTAGGAGTACCATTTTATTTTATCTTTTCATTTTTTTTTTTTTTCCTTTTTCCCAAGTACTATTTTTGAAGATTACGACGAGTTGCGTACTCCCGGTAAAAAGAGTTAAACAGTATTTCGTCGATGAAATTATTTACAATTACATAAAATTCGATTTATTCGAAACGTTCGGTCGAAACGTTTTCGCACCGACTCGTCATAGTTAATCGAGACATTACCGAAAAGACGTAACGGATATTAATAAATTCGTAAATAAATCTTACAAATGTATGAAACGAAATAGCGGATATTCTACCTTCAAATATTACTTAGGCTCGCTCGCCTATGTCATGTAAATATTTTATTATCAATGAAATTGAATAAACTGATATAACGTCGTATCGTCGAGTCGTTCGAGACGGAAACCGACACGGTTGGATTTCTGGTATAGCGTGAAATAGATTTGGCGAAAGTCGCATCGAGCTGTCAAAAATTATATACTCGACTTCCTGCATAGAGCGGAAGTGCGATCGATGGGACGACCCAATTCTCAAGGATCGATTCAGAAATGATTGACAAGTGAAACCCGATCGTCTTCGTACTCGATTCTTCATGGATTTTAGCGAGTTATCATCCTTCGAATCGATTCTTCGTCTTTTTTTTCCCCTTCTTCTTCTTCTTCATCATCATCATTTTCTTCTTGTTCTTTTTTTTCTTTCGTTATTTTTTTTTTTCGTTTTTTTTTCTCATTTTCTTGAAACTTTTCCGTCAAGATATTCTTTGCGTTGAAAAGGAGTAGAGAAGAAAACGGGGAGAGGAAAGCTCGTTTATCGTCGTATCCTGCGCCCGCTTGTATATATGTACGTGCGTGCCCTGCTTTTTACCTTCTAATGAAGATTTATTACGTTATCATCTCACTGCCGGCTTTATTTGACGTTACGGTTAATCTTGCTGTTATCGTTATGCGCCATAAAAAAATGTAAAAGGGACGGCGTACGCTCGGTCAAATTTTACTTTGCGAGATGTTATAGAAAAAGAGAGGAAGAGAGAGAGAGAGAGAGAGAGAGAGAGAGAGAGAGAGATAGGGTGAGGTATGAAAACTAATTTTAGAAGCATTGTTCTTTTCTTAAAACTCAATCCCTTATTTTTTATTCTTTTTTCTTTCTATTTTTAATGAATAAATACTTTTTTTTCCGCAGAAGAAAAAGAAGAGAGAGAGAGAGAGAGAGAGAGAGAGAGAGAGAGAACGTCGGGAGAAATAAGATATTCTAATAAAAAACAGTAGGTTCTTTCTTTCTTCTTCCTTCTTTTTTTTTTTTTCTTTCTACAGCCTCGACTGTTCCATAAAATTAGAAAAATTTAGAACGTATCGTACGATCGTCGACGAAAACACGTTCGCAGATAAAAGAAATATTGTGAGAGGAAAAAAGAGAAGGAGAGAGAGAGAGAGAGAGAGAGAGAGAGAGAGAGAGAGGACGGGAAGGCCCGGTGACCACAAGAGGTCGCGTGACGGAAGCACCACGGATCGGGGAACGCACACATCTTCGTGAATGCACTTATTTGCATCCTGCCAGTGTGTACCTGTGCCTTAGAGATATATACCTCTTATCCTCGCACGCGTGGAACCCATACTAACGTACGTATACACGCGTGTTACCACGACGATATGTTTTCAACAGATCGCAATAACAAAAATTTGTGTCCATGTAAACGCAACGATTGTAAATTAATATCGCAACAATTTTCTATCCTAAATTTAACAAATTTTCGATCCGACTTATCGATCGATGGTCAACGCGATCGACGAAATATCAGTTCGAGTATTCGTTGGATCCGAAAGGATGGAAAAAAAAAAAGAGCGTCGGTCCGAGATGATGATTTTGATGAATCTAGTCCGACGGTGTCAGTATCGACGTCATATATAAGAAACCTGTTAAAAGTCAGGTATGGTAGCAGCATCTGAGGATGTAGCAATTACGTCTGGGCTCCTTGGCACAGACGGACGAACCGCAAGCACGGAACGCCCTTTGCGTTACACATATGTTACTCCTTCCCTTCTCTCTCTTCTTTTTCCTCCTTCCTTCTTCTTTCACCTCCCCCCTTTACCCGTACCCCCGTACCCGCGTACCC
This sequence comes from Dolichovespula sylvestris, assembly GCA_918808275.2. Taxonomy (NCBI): domain Eukaryota; kingdom Metazoa; phylum Arthropoda; class Insecta; order Hymenoptera; family Vespidae; genus Dolichovespula; species Dolichovespula sylvestris. The sequence goes on along the minus strand of OU964961.1, from coordinate 22,406,503 downwards.
TAACCCCTTTCCGAATTAATGTCCATACGAAAGGCACGGAAGACGTTTCTCTGGGAAATGCGAACGTTCCCTTTGTCTACACGAGCTACCTACCTTACAGAACTCGTCGTCGATCAAAAAACTCGCGATGACCGCGAGAACGAGAACTCTTTTTTGGATGATCATCGTCGTCGTCGTCTTCGTCGTCGTCGTCTTCGTCTTCGTCGTCTTCTTCTTCTTCTTCCTTTTATTTTTTTTTTTTTGCTCTCCTTTTTCATTTCGTGTCTTTTTCTTCCCCTTTCATATCCTCCCATAATTTCGTGATCGAAGACGAGAGGAACGACGTTCGTGTCATAAAATTACGTTTTAATTTCGAAATATATTATAGATAGGGCTGAATGTAAAATTTTTTAACAGATGGGTAACATCGTGTCCTTGCACCCGAGTCCTTGAAATCCTTCGTACCGATGGCTCTCCTCAAAACTGGCGTCCGAAAAATTCTTCGAAATGTCACTGAACAGCTAAAGGACTCGCGTGACTTTGTAGAGAAATTACTTTCTTAAATGTAAATCGAAGGCTCGAAAGAGCGCTTCTGTGTAACTACTTGTCTCCTTCTCTCTCTCTCTCTCTCTCTCTCTCTCTCTCTCTCTCTTTTTCTGTCTATATACCCGCGGCAGGAAAGTAAGAAAAAAATAAATTTATGTCGATAATTATTAAATCTCGTTTGGAGGAGCACGAAATTTGCAAACGTATTAGGATAAAATTATCTCCTAGCTGTCGAAGGATCACTTTTTTTTTTTTTTTTAAGACCTTAAGAAAAGCGTGAAAAATTTTCTAAAAACAAATATATATATGTGTATGTATGTATGTATATCCCGAATATCTGAAAATCTCGTCTTTCTATTTATCATCGTCAACGATGAATCGCGGAGTGACTCGCGGCATCCGCGAGAGCTCGCACGCGCGGTTTCCGCCTTCTCGTCTGATCGATGGCGGATAACGGTGACCCTGAAACAAGCTCGAATGACCCCACGCACGGCTAAGCCACGAATCTTCCTTTTCTCGCGCTGTCGTTGACAATAGAAATTCACGATAGAGTCTCGCGGAGGTCCGCACGCGATGACCTCCGCTTTCCTGAGGGGGCTCACTCGACAAGAGGAAGTCTACCACTCTAACGGTAGCGAAATATGCTCGAAAGACGAGTTCTTTGCCTGTCTCCATCCTTTCGAATATGCACGTTCTATCCGCTTTTTGTCATGTTACGATCTGATATATAAAACGATGTCATTTCTATTTTTGCGTTTGGTAGACATTGAAATTTCAAACGATAACAAAATTCAATACGTTGAAAGTTTCTTGTAATTATCTTTTGGATAATATATATATATATATATATATAAAAATAATATATATATATAAAAAAAAAAAAAAATGCAAAAAATATTTATTCTCATCCGATAATCCGGATTGGTAAGTTTCGACAAAAAATTCATATCGACGTAACGTCGACTTAATATTTATTTTTCTTACGATTATTTGCAAACTCGCGTTATATGTTCTGTCAGCAAGACGGAGAAAATAAGATATGAAAGTACGAAGAAGGTGGAGCCGCGTCGTTCTCGGTCCATGAACCAGCTAGGAGATAATAAGTCAGCGATGAAATCGACGGGGTTGCACTTATTGAAAATTACACCATCGCGTGCAACTTTTCGGACGGGCAACCGAAAAGAAATAAAAGATGGAAGAAAAGTAGTACGGCGAGTCGCATCGGCGTGTTCGAAATTGCGAATACGCGGAGCTTATTTCGAAGGCGAATTAAAATGGAATCGGATGTCCGAAGGTGTGATTTCTTCGTACTCTTGGGATGTAGTAGTTTATAAAAAAAAAAAAAAAAAAATAAATAAATAAATAAAAACAAATAAACAAGCAAACAAGAATAATTGAAATATAATCGATTATTAGATTGAAACGTTCGAGACAAAAGAACAAAATCTAAAAAGTTAATCGAAAACGTCGCACGAATGCGAAATCCGAAAGTAGATTAAAAATTAAAAATCTCTTTCTCTCTCTCTCTCTCTCTCTCTCTCTCTCTCTCTCTCTCTCTCTCTCTCTCGCTCTCTAACGTCCTTTCATGTGTATTACTCTCTGTTCCGAACGAAAGTATATATACGTGCTGCAATGGGAATAATATTCGATACGTCAGAAAATTCAGTACTAACAGTTGACAATACGATTATCCGAGAACAAGGGACAAAAGTAGCAATACCACGCACGGTTTGTCCCTCTGAAATCCGTCGTTGGCCATTCCGAAACAAAAGAAAGATGTGGCCATGCACGCGCGCGCGCGTTTAAAATCCAGCTCAATCCAATTTTCCAGACTTTAATGCGAGCGTTGGTCACCGTACGCGATATTCGTTTCGTGGCCTCGAGCGTATCCCACAATATGGGCAACCATCTCATCTCTCGGCCAACCCTCTCTCGTGCTTGTTGCCGATACAGAGAGATGATGATCGTTGTGTTTCAGGAGAAAGAGGAGGGATATAAAGGCGAACTTTTCGGGGCAAAACCTTTAGGCGCGACAGTAGAGACGAAGCGAGCGCTCTTTCGTTTGCACGCTTTTCCGCATTAATTACCAACGTTTCCGTAACGAGCTATCGCATGACCGGTTGCGTTTATTACTCTCTCTCTCTCTCTCTCTCTCTCTCTCTTTTTCTCTCTCTTTCTCTCTCTCCGAACATTCAACCCTCTCTATCTATCTCGGAGGAAAAGCTTTGACGGGTTCAAAGCGATCGTTACGTCGACTCATCGCGTATGACTCGACGACTTTCATCGACTAACAGAATAAAGCGGCACATAACGGAGATATTAATTAAGATTATTTATCTCGAATCGATCGTTCCAGGCCGTTAATGCGAACGAATTTTATTTCGTATTTACGCAACTCGAATATTTTATTCCTACTGTTTTATTATTGTTTACTTTTTTTTTTTTCAATTAAAATTCCATCCTTTCTTTTTTTTTTTTCTAATTCGTACGGAACCGACAGTGGATTGTGTATTAGACGTTTCGTTCGTATGCACTTTCGAATAATTGAGGATAGCGACGAAGTTGCGCTGGTAATACGAATACTGATTGTATCGATTATATATATATATATATATATATATATATATATATATATATATGCATAAAGAAAAAAGCTGTGCTCGGAGGGGTTGCCAAAGGGCCACGACGAACGGAACACGTTCGCCTTAGGCGATTTTGTCCCTGAGGAAGGCCATCGGCATATGCAGCTCGCGTGCTTCGCCATGAACCAGGAGGAACGAATGTAACAGGTGCAGATGCGGAGGAAACGATCGTTAGCCCAGCAGTCCACGGCACGCGGTATATATGTATGTGCACCACGGCGCCTATTATGATTCCTTTCGTAATTAGTCCTTCCTCCCCTCCATTTAAGAGCGCCCCCGGCTTTCTCTCTCTCTCTACTCGATCTCGAATATACCTATCGTTCCTCTCCTTTCCTTTCCTTTCATTCTTTCTTTCTTTCTTTCTTTCTTTCTTTCCTAGCACGCATGACCCAACGACTCGAGGAGTTGTTTATCGCATCGCAAGAATTGCAGGAACTTATATAAAATATGACGTATTAAATCTCATTTGTTTATTTCCATTTTCATTTATTTTTCGCTCGTTTCGTATTATATCATATAATTTAGAAGACGAAAAATCATTAGACGAAAATCAACGTGCAAACAGTAGTTGCATACCATTATATATTCATATTTATATCGGATAAGATATTATTAAACGTAAAAGTCGTTGTATCGGTACCTCGGTATAATTTGCAATTGAAAATAATCACAACTCTGCCCTACTTCCCTTTGACCGATCATCTCTATTCTCGTTTATATGTATATATAAAATATCGTCGAGGATAAGAATTTTTCTTTCTCGTTGCAACGTCGAGATTATAATCGGAGTGTTGCATCCAACTCTCTTAATACGCGAAAACCAGGACGCGATCTAGGCCAGCTTTCGAACGAGGAGACTACGTTTTGTGCTTCGTGAAATATATATATATATATATATATATATATATATTCCAGGAAAGCATCTTGGTAAGGGATTTCGCGCAGAGGGGTCGGCTGTTTGCGCCTCTCGACAAATAAGGGGAAGTCGTTATCCCGTGGATGGGAGGAGTAATTAACTGCTTCTACCTCCTTTCTGCCGGTTCCACCCGCTCCCAGCATCCTTCCTTTCCGGTTTCTACTCGAAGGAGTAGACTTAAGGAGGACCGCTTAGGCTTTCACGGTGTCGTGTCTTCATTATTCACGCTAATCTGCTTTCGTCTTGTGCCGCTACCACACCGATCTCTCCTTCTCCATCTTTCTCTTCCTTTCCTATTGACTCATGAAAATCAGGTAACAATTTCACCGTGGCAAAGGATCAAAGGGAAGCGAGATTTTCTCAACAACATTCTCGTACTTATACTACGAGACTCTCTAAGCAACCGTCGGTCCCCGGTCCTCTCATCCTCTTGTCTTTCGATTTCTATAGTCTTGTGATATCGATCGTATTCGGAACTTGTAGATGTTTCAATTCGAAAGGCGCCATTATTAAATTTCACGAGTAATAAAAAGCTTTTTAAATTCGCCGAGGAAATAATTATAATGACGATGTTAGAGATTATTTGAAAATACCTTCCACAATTCCGATTTCGTCGATAATAATTATGGGAGAAAGAAAAAAAAAAAAAAAAAAGAAAGAAAGAAAAAAGAACTAAATAAATTTCATATCTTTTCTCATATTTCTTGAATAATTTTATATACGGGAGCTTATGTGAGTTACGATATACGGTAAATTTCCTTGGATATGACTCGAATTTTTACCGAAGACCACCTGTGTAAGGTACCCCGCGGTGATCGGCAAATTGTGATGGATTGTTTTCTCTGTTAACAGGTTCCGCCGACAGACGCGAGACGAAAGCACACCGACTGAGATAATCTCTCATCAATTTCGGCTGCTTGATTGATCATCGTGATTCGTTGCACGACCGGTCGCAATAAGCGATCAAAGAACAACGTTGCACGACCTTCCCGACGTGTAAAAGAATTCTAACTTTACGATCTTAAGAGAAGGAACATTTAATTGGAGATGAATCATCCGATGAACCTTGTAATTAAAGAGATATCATATCGAATGTGAAAAAAAAAGGCAATAAGATTTCTTCATAATGAACGCTTCGCATAAAAACTATAATAATAAATATCCAAATTATCTCCAAATAAATATTTCAATATTATAACAATAATATAAAGAGCGTGATATTCATTAACGAGTGCACAATTTCTTTTGATACGTAATTATTATTATTATTATTATTATTATTATTATTATTATTATTATTATTATTTCATCAACATGCTTTTAGTCTTTATTCAAAAGTGGCAAATTGAAAATGATTTTGTTTATGTAGATCTTATGCGCCAAATTACTTTTCAACAGTGTGCATATTGTTGTATAATTAGTCTTCTACTTTCGTTTACTTATCCGTAATACTTTTGAATATACGAATACAAGAAAATTCGGAAATTTTGTTAACACTTTACGAAGAATATTTATATAAAGATGTCTCATCAATATTCAAGAGTTATTTTTAAATAATCAATGAACAGTAAAACTATCAAGAAATAGTCGATTCAAGATAATGCCGTTCTTGTAATTCTTACGTGATTAGTATTAATCTATATAACAAAAGAATATTTCTTTACCACTAACGATTTTTTTTTTTTTTTAAACTATTTCCTATTACTTCGAATAAAATAGTAGTTACCTAAAAATGATAGGCCAGATCATATTAATTCGACACAGAAAGATTTTTTTGGAAGATATTTACAACAGTTGATAAAAGGAATAGGAGTATATATAATTATAAAAACAAAAGAAATGATAATACAAATTTGCAAAATAACTAAAGTATTATGAAATTCTATATATTCCTGCTATGCAACACTTCCAGGGAATTTTTTGCCACATTCAAATACGTTATCAACACCAAAATGCCTTCCTTTGCGATATAAATGCTTAACTTATACATATATATGAATATATATATATTGCTCATTTCATATTTTCTTTTTACTGTGGTAAATTGAGCAGTACATTTTGTCCAGATGGTAAATACGTTACTTGTCGAGAGTTTGCTAAGTTAAACGTGATATCTTCGGCAGCTTCAATTCTTCTAAGTTCGACAAGACCATCGCCAGCATTCCCAAGAGATTCTGCTATTAAACTAGCAGCTTGAGCATCACCCTCTGCGGTAATAATAGCTGCCTTCTTTTGTTGTTCAGCTCTTTCTACTAAGAAACGAGCCTTTTCTGCTTCCTGTTGTGCGACTTGCTTCAATTCCACGGCATGCGTAAATTCTTTTCCGAAAGTTAAATGCGTCTGTGGAAAAATTACAAGTTCATGAAAGTTTAACAAATTCAAAAGAACTTATCTTGATTATAAGTACGCTTTAAATTACTTACAATGGATATATCGTCTAAAATAAGACCAAACTGCGAAGCTCTTTCGGTTAGATCTTCGCTAACTTTTTGAGAGACTAATTCACGTTGGGTAATCAATTCTCCAGCATCAAACTGTGCAACAACAGCTTTCAATACTTCAGTTGTAATAGACGGTAATACTCTCTCGTCATAATCGTAACCCAAAACAGTGTATATTTTAGGTAATGAATCAGGTACTGGTCTAAAGAGAATACGAAGTGTAATGTTCACATTCTGTAAATCCTTGCTCCCGGTAACAACAGGAACGTTTCTTGGTCTTGAACGTATATCAAAGATAATAGGTTTTTGTACCCAAGGAATTAAAAAATGTGTTCCTTCTCCTACCACTAGACTTTTGATACCAGCAAATCTGTCGAAGATAACTGCTCTATGTCCTCCATCGACTGACAAACAGAATACAAATACGATCTTTATATTATTTATTTTAAAAGTGTTATTAACAATGAAAAAGAAAATTTTTACCAACCATTATACAGCGCAGTGCTAACAGCAGTGCCAACAAGACTCAATCCTAATCCAAACTGACCTAATCGATTGAAGAACTGCGATGCCATTTTTTATACACTATCTGAAATCAAACATTATAACCTTAAAGTAACTTTACTTTGCGGTTCATATTCTGATGCAATGCTGTTAAGAGTATCGACCGTAACCAACCCTATACTATCGAATCTAACCTAAAATAATTCTTATTAGATCGATTTCAAGTACCAATAAAATATTTATTTAAGAAAATGTAAACGACAATAAAAAAGATTTCTCTCATATAATTTGTATCCACGTTCGGTGTGTATAATTATATATTACATGCGCATGCCGATAAATGTACGCACGAAAAAGCTACAACGAATGGTCGAACCCACCGGTTCGTACAATGAAAATTATTAAATATACAATTCATTGATCGTAACGAAATTGACAAAATTTTTAATATAAATAATATTGAAAAAATCTTATACCGGCGTTGATAGTGCTTACGTAATAAATGATGTCTACCTAGTTCGAATTAATCACTTTTCTCCTCGTGCAGCGTTCAGGCGCTGATAAAGAAAAATGGACCCTACGCGAGAAAGGAACACGAGAAATCGACTACAGCGCCATTCTTTATCGTGGCGGAAATTAAATACATTGCAGCATAATCGGTCAATGGATAATATCATTTAAAATTACAAAGACCTTCTTTCTTGTTTTACGTAATATAATCTTATATATACAATAATTAACATAGTTTTATATTGTTTGGATAAATATAATAGTGTATAAAAAAGAAAAAAAAAAGAATTAACCGCCCCCGGGTGGGCTCGAACCACCAACCTTTCGGTTAACAGCCGAACGCGCTAGCCGATTGCGCCACGGAGGCAGTTACGGTGCGCGTTGTTAATAATTTATATTATATATAATTAAGATAATAATAATAATATATATCTATTATTATATATTAATTCTCGAATTTTAAAAAGAAAAAAATTTCTTTATATACACAATACGTCTAAATCGAGGAATTGATATTCATACATGTACTAATTAAATCGAATATTAAACATTGTATTAACGAAATAAAAACTTTATTTATTCTCTTATATTAACTTCTTATTAATCTAATATTTTTTGTTGAAAATAATTTTTTAACAAAAAGAAGGTAAAGGAAATCTTATATAACATATTATCGCGCTAATCACTATGCTTTACTGTTCAAAGAACAGTGGTACTATAGATTTTAGAAAGTTTCTCTTTATGCGAATTATCCAGGTGTCCACACAATCCGGTGATATGACCCTGAAGCGAAGTATCCGTAATGATAGTCGTGCTTTTGGGAGTACACAATATTTCTATTGGTACATGCTGAGAATGTACGATTATATGCTCGTTATTGTTGGTGATCCTATAATGGAAAGGAATAGTTTAAAATTATAATTAAAGCACGAATAAATATTCCGAGAAAATTACTTGTAATATATATAGATGAACTTACTTGAAGACATAATTACTGTATTCATTAGGAGGCTCTACTACACCCTTTTCGAGTGGTTTGACCACTACGGTACCATTAATCGTGATCGATGGTTCCATTTCATTCGGAACAATTTCAAGTATGTGTTCTCCAATGATCAATTTAGTAATCATATGGTTGTCAACGACCTTTACGAAAAGTGCGAAAGCTTTATTTATATAATCGCCAGATACCAAAGTCCATTGATCAGGGACCGTGTAAGGTATGGTAATATTATCGTCCTTATACAAAACTTGTGGATATACATTGCATATTCCTGCAAAAAAGAAAAAAATTATATGCATAAATATAGCTTCACATAATGTCGTTATAAATAATAATTATATATATATATATATACATATATATATAAAAAATAGTCGTACTCAATTGATGGTTATGTAATTTTTGTAGGAAGCTCATTGAAAAGTGAGTATTGTCCATCAATGCGTTCCACAATTTATTACCCAATGGTATTTCGCTAATTTTGAAACCTTGATGTGTTGTAACAAAGGATACGTCCATATTGTCAGTTCCTACTGGATATTCAACTATTAACTTTGCGTTGCTAGGTTCGACGTCTGTGGTATAATTTATTTGGGGTAAGAAAACAGCTCGAATCGTATCCTCAAGTGTGTTCAATTTGGATGTTATGCTTTCGGGAACCTGAAATGGACAATTTTATTCATTCCGAATAAAAATTTGTAAAATAAATATAGCCACTTACCTTTTTACTAATAACATTCGTGGTATATTTTCTCATAGTCGAATAAAGGATACTTTTTTGTAAACAGTCCCAAGTCTTACGAACGTGTCCTTGCTGAGTGGCGATAAGTTGGTTTTGAACATCTTTAACGCAAGCAGCGTATACATTATCACGAGACATTTGTTCCTTTTGTTCCTCGCTCAGTTCACCCTTTATCGTTATCTTTATTGCCATATCGTCGCTAACGCATTTGTCGTCTTCGGTCATACCCATGGTAACTGTAACTTTAGTTTTTGTCTCTTCTTTCGCCGTGCCAGGTTTCAAATAATCGCTAGTGAATACCGGATAATTTTTCTGTGCATCTATGCAAATCTAATGAGCCAAATATTTCTTATTTAAAATACCATTATGCATATATTTATTGTAATATAAACGTGATCGAAAAGTCAAATACTTTGAGCTTCTTCTCTCCTGGTGTGATTCGAGTAATCTGTACTTTGAGATTGTTATTAATATGAGCTGGACCGGATTCAACGTTAACGTTAAGGTCCCACGAACGTGTGGTCTTATTGGTGCTAGATTCTACAACATCGAGGGTACCGTGAACGTTTATTCCCTTGCTGCTAAGAACATGCATTTTTTCAACCACGTGATCTAAATCTTTAACATTGACGTACACGTTAACAACGACCTATGATGGAGATAAATAATAAGCATGTAAGCGAATCGAAAGACAATGTGTAGTTACAATTTGCGTCTACTTACGGTCGAATGTGGATATATTGGTTCGATCTTGATCAGAGATCCACAAGCGCCCATTTCAGGAGAAATTTTATTAACCCAAGAGTGTTGACGAAGTGCCATGATGAATTGGATAATCTTGCTATTCCTAAATTATCGATAATAATTATTTGATATTAATAAAAAAAAAAAGGTTAATAAGTTAATTGACAAAAATATTCTCTGGTAAATTTACAAACCAAGTATTTTTGTTTTCCGATGAGAATGCTTGCACCCATTCAACCTCCTTAGTAATAGGTGTAATATTACTCTCGCAATCGTAGGTCGACGTGAAGTATTGAAGACCGGTGTTCATCAAATCGTAAATATTCTTAAAAATTTTCTTATGGCTATCGCCCAAGGTGACCATTTCATAATTTTCACAAGTAGGACAACTGGTCATCAATTTATTTTCTTGATCTTCGGTAATAGTAACATAATTCTTCACGTAAGTTCGTGCTCCAAAGTTCAAAAATTCGTTCATTTTGAAGGTAAGTTTGAGATTGGACGTTACGTGATTGTAAACAATGTTCATGGCAAATGGTAGTTCGACCTCATTAGAGGTAACTCTACGAATGGAGTGCCAAACGTCAACGACCGGATTATAGATCGACATAACGTATTCACCGTGTTCCCACAAACGGCCATCAAGTTTCAGATCCATATTTAGAAGTACATTATCAATGATAGGAACAGTATTCACTTTTGCAGATGCCAGAATTGGCATTTTCGTAGTAAGTACAGCTTGAAGACCCATATCGGTAGGTACATACATTTCGTAGAACGTATTGTATATGACACCCTGTACATTGACATTAACATTGGTAATGATATTCTTCCAATCTTTGATCTTATCAAAGACCGTCATCCAATTATTTTGATCCAAGTGAATGGTCTGAATTACTTGATCGTTTACTGTTATGGCAAGATCTATGTAAATATTTTCCTTAACTGGCATATCCTCGGCTGCTTTCTTAAGAACGTTTAGAACATTTTTATCATTAATGATTTTCATAACGTTACCACCCAATTGTCTATTAATCATGTTCATGATCTCGTCCAAACCATTGATGTTCCAATAAATCTATACAAACAAAGTTCACATATGCAATAAATCAAATCCTCGATAACAATGACGAAATATTAAATGTTATTTATGGAGTTTAAACATAATGCTTACACCGACAATGGGGACACGTTTGCGCCCGGCCATACGGATATATTGAACGGAACCGACATGCGGTGCTCCTGTAATTTCGTTGAGAATAAGTGAAGTTTTCACAGTTTCGCCAAATTCATACTTTGGTTGGACATAATCCACGAGATAATTAGCAGAAAGAGGACCATAGACCGATCTAATCCTAGTAAAGCGTAGAATCTTTCTAGCCATTTCTCGAATTGGACGGAGACAAGGATCGACGGAATTTGATAAACCTTTGATAGTCGTAACGTGATAATTGTAGAGATGTTCGTTCTTCTCGTAAACCATAAACCAATAAATATTCATGAGACGTCCCATATATGGCAATTGGTTAATTAAAACATTGTAAGCAGCAATTCTGATTGTCAATGGTAAACTGGTGTTTGCGAGAATAGGCCAAAGTAAGTTGTAACCATATTGAAGATCATTCAGTGTCGTCTTCTCAATAGCCCAAATAGCTGCTGTACGTATGTGATAAGGTTTCTCAGAGATTATTTCATCCCCACGGATTATGGGTTCCAAAATTGGATGAATACATTTAAGCTGTACGTTCTTCATGGCCATCAAGTAAACCATTTTCATGTAATACACTGTTTCGTCTAGAAAATTCACATGTTCGTTAAAAATCTAATATTTATATATGAATTATTATATATATATATATACATATATTTCTAAAATATAATGAAAAACGTAATTGAAAGTATCTCCTTACTCTTAATATGTTCGTAGAAATTATTAAGATATTTTTCTAATAGCGCATTGTCGCTTATTCCGTCCTTGAATGTTTTGTGAATCAATCTAGAGAAACATAATATGCCAGCAACCCTAACATCCATATTTACATCGGATTTAACCTCGATGAGATCCTCCATATTCTTAAGAAGCTGTACGTTTGGTGATTTCACGTACATTGGCAATTTATGAAGCATCGTAATAGCGTTGATATCAGTGACTTTGTGATTATAGATAACATTTTTCGTGAAAATACAACTGTCTACGGTACCAACGGTTGGAACAATTTGGAGGAAGATATTTCTAAAGATAAAGATAAACGTTTCAATGATCGTTAAACGGAAAAGGTATTCGTAGAAACAACGAAATCAAATTCTTACCTGACGGTAACGTCTTGTGGAATATTTAGATGTTCTATCCAATGAAATACCTTTTCGAACGAATTAAGATCCATATTCGTCATCGCCTGATGAATTTTGTTGATTAATTGACCATGATTCCAATCGGGTTCCTCCATTTCTAAATGATGTTCTTTGAGATAATCCGATGCTTTGATCAACATGTTCTTTAATTTTACAACGATCGACTGAGAATTAATGTTACTCCTTCCTTGAATAAGATCTTGGCTGGTAATAATATCCGAATTGTCCGAAAGCTTGAAGCTAATGTCGCTTATAAGAGGACTTTGTTGGAAATCAACGACAGGCAAGTTTATTTCTTCCATCTCATTATCCAGAATTAATGTTTGACTGCAAAGAGAAAATAACAAATAAATCATTTAACGTTAGAAAAATAGATCGCCGAAAGAATGATAATTCTACGATGATTACTTGTTCAACAGATAATGAGCTTCGGATCTAGCTTGCCAAGGGAAATAGTTTACGACACCATGGCCGATTAATTTTGTTATTATTACTTCCTCTTCTTCCTTTTTAATCTCAAAAACTCTTCGGCTTGCTGTGGTCATAGAGTTCTGTATTATAAATAACATCGAATTTAAAGGAAGATAATGACTTTGAATGAAGAGGAATAAAATTGTATCGTTATAACGAGCCCCAAATTACCTCTGGTTCAACGTAACATTTGTCGCATTCTACTTGGTCGAAAACTTTTTGAACGAATTTGGTACAATTCGCTGGCTCGTAAAACTTCGTGACGACGAATACGTTACTGGATTCAGGATTCTGCTGATCCTTCGGATGGACATTGTAGGTAACTTGACAGTCACCGTGAATGGTGTTCTAGTGGTAACAACCAAAGAGAACATTAATCGCTATACGGGATGTCCCCGTCGGTCGTTACCTACCTCTGACGTTACGAAAGCTTTCGATTGTAGCACCGAAGAGAGGTCTAGTTTAAGCATCGAAGCTATAGATTGTTTCATATTTTTCGACCATCTTGGATCTTCTTTTTGAAACTTTATCCCTTGGAACTGAAAGACAAATCTTTAGTCTTAATGACTACGTTCGACCAAAAAGAAAAAAAAAAAAAAAACAGAAAAAATTAGTTGATTCTTTTGCAATTTATTTTGCAATTTAATAATACCTTGCCGTTGTCATCGTAAACTAACAAAAATGCTTTTTCAAGAGCCTTAGCACCGTCATCGATCGGAAGGAATTTACTGATCATCTCGCTATGCACTGCCTTGCCATTATACAGGCCAAATATACAGTTCTGTAGTGTCACATAGTAAGCATTTTTCAATGTTGGATCACTGGTGTCATGTTTTATGTAAAGGTCACTTTTCAGGCCAAATTGAGACGCGTACGGTGCCAGTTCTATAATGCCCGCCTTAACGTCGCCATAGTAAATGTAGTGCAAAGTTTTTCCATGAGGAAAATGTGCTAGGAAATGCAATATAGACTGATTAAGGAACGTGACGATCGTATTAAAGTATCTTATACCAATTTTGAAATGCTAGAATAATTATTAAATATTGTAAATGTATGTAAAATAAAATGTACCTGGTGTCGCGCTTGCTGCGGCGATGAACACCAGCAAGGCTGTGGAAACGAAATATCTGATAAATATTTATCATTTCTTTTTGTTTTCTTTTCTTTTTCCGCCATAAAGTCGCAATCGAATCACATTGAAAAAAAAATTTACGTATGAATAGATGGAAATCTTAAGGGACGATTTATTACTGCGAACGAAACATCAATACGTCGATTCGTATTGCAATCGATGCACCGAACGAATTTCTGACGCTTATCTCTGTGTTATTTCTCGCGTTAAAAGAAGAAAAAAAAAGTATTTCCACTTTCTTTCGTGATAACTCCCGACACTTTTTTCAATTCCTAAAATCGACTTACCGGTGAGCACATTCATAGCAAGACCCATTGCTCCAGACTGGTAAAATATATCAACGCATTCTCTCTTTTATAAGGCGAAAAACAACAAGTTCTGCCGGTAAAATGCAAACGTGCACTCGATAACCCCAAACCGAAGGGTGTTACACTCAAACCATGCCGTTTGCAATCAACATATTAAAGATAACCCTAGTTTATACGTATCGGTCTATCTCTTTGCTTTTCGCATACGCAAAAGACTGATAACAATGAAAAATCATCAATTTATATTTATAATGTCAAAGACATTATGTACTTCCTCAGTAAAAAATATCTTAAGTATTAGTATTTCCCGGTTTTCTACATATAAATATGATAGTATGTTTACAATTTTGCGGTTTTTCCAGATTAGCAAACATCAATATGTATGAGGAAAGATACATTGACGTAACATTGGTAATTCCGAATATATATATATATATATATATATATATATATATATATATATATATATATATCGAAAAGATAATCATCTTAAACTTTTATCCTCTATTATATATATAAATATACGAGATAGAGTAGGAAATATACAGAATTAAATTTGTTTTTAATTTATATATATATATATATATATATATATATATATATATATATATATATATAAATTAAATTTCTCGTAATATTTAGAATATAAAGATTATGTAAAATCGTATATTCCCAGAGTATAGCTATAGAGTTCCTGTGGATCTATAAAGTTAATACAATAAACTTATCTTAAGTATAGCCATTGTAAACATTAATGACCGCGAACAGTGATTAATTTTACTTTCCTATTGAATAGGAAAAATTTTGGATAAAAAAAGAAAAAAAAAAGAAAAATTGTTATCGATAATGATTAATGTTTTCTAGATATCAAGGTCGAAAATGATAAAAATTCCTTTCTGCACTTTAAAATGATTTTATTAATAATTTATTAATGTCATTTGCGATAGACAAATGAAATAATAAATAATACGATTAAATTTAGATTACACATAGCTTATGTTACACGGGATATATGTGATTGGTGTGATATGTGATCTGGTGTTATCAAATTCAATTTCTTCGTCATATCGAAAAAAAATATATGGATAATATGTTTCAAAAATTATATCGACTTATAGAGATAGAAGGAATAACAATGTGGAAAGTCCAATACTCAATCATTTAATATTGATTATTATACGAGACTTATCAATGACCTTAGGATAAAACAATTATTGATTTCTTCTAATAAATGTTAACTATATTTAACGAATAATTGCGCATAGAGATTATTAATTGAAAAAAAATCTTTATTCATCTTCTGGAGTTTTTAATTTATATTTAGATGCAATATTTACAAAATTTAAAGACCTGTGATTAATACTAATTAACTTGATATTACTTACATATAACGAATTGACAAAAACGAGATTACGTGTTTACCAATTTAAGCTGTACATATATATGTATATGTGTGTATGTGTCCTGCATAAATATAATCATCGATAATTCATCTTTTATTTATAAACAATAATGTAAATATTAACAATTTCGCGTAAATTCAATATCTTCTAAAATTAATTTTAAAATTAATTAGTTTTTATTTATCTGTATATATATATATATATATATATATATATATATATATATACACACCTTCTATTTTATTCCTTTAGATATACTTTTCTATTGAAATATATACTTTCTCCAAAAAATCAATTTTGTTTTTTACCACTCCACGATATATGATATCTTATTTGTAATGGGTATTTACATTTTGACAATATGATTAAATTCTTAATTTTATTGCATCATTCGATGTTTCAATATAATAATGAATGCATTACACAAAGCTATATTATATGAAGTTAAATATCTAAGATAAAATCTATACTACAAGATATACAGTACATGCCGTTTTTTGTTTCTTCATTTTCATTGTTATGCGCGATTTTCTATAGAACGGAGATGATTCCGATCATTTTACGATCTACATGAACAACTTATATCGTCTATATATTGTATTTATTTCAAGATTAACAATAATAATAATAATAATAATAATAATAATAATAATAATAATAGTAATAATAATAATAATAGTAGTAATAATAATAATAATAAAAATAATAATAATAGTAATAATAGTAATAATAATAATAACAATAATAATAATAAAAAAAACCAATGTATATATATATTTTGTTTATTGATGGATTTAAGGTTGATTTACAAAGTAAGCTTTTAATTTTTCTAAAGCCTTGCTACGATGCGAGATTTCATTTTTAACTTGCTTAGGCAATTCGGCGTACGTTTGATCGTAATTTAGAGGCTGAAAGCAAGGATCCCAGCCAAAATCTCTCGGTCCACGTGGCTCGACGATGGCACCTAAAACTCGACCTTGAAAAAGGAGTACTTCACTGTCTTCTTCGTCCTCGCAATAAGCGAACGTACAAACAGCCTCGGCACTTTTGTCTTCCCAACCATGCAACATTCTATACAATCCCTCAGGTCCTAATTTTTCAAGGAACCATTTTATATACGGCCCTGGAAGTCCTTTCATCGCGTTGAAGCAGAGACAAGTGTCTTCAATGATTACCGGACCCTTGACGATCTTCGCTGCCGCGCGACATTTATTACGACAAATATCATCGATCTCACCTTGATATTCCGGAAGATCTATCTTTTTGCTCGTTATCTCGCGTGGAAAACTTTTTCCCAATATGGCGATAAATTCTTCCAACTTTTTGGCATTTCCCGTGACGAAGACGATCGGTTTGGCCATTCTAAAAAAAAAAAAAGTAAATAAATAAATAAATAAGTTAATTAATTAATTAAAAAAAAAAAAAAAAAAAAAAGAAAAGCAAAAATTTACTTTTCACAAAAGATCGTGTTAGATATCTTAAGCGTTTGAAAGTTTAAAAATTTTCGCGCGCGCGCGCGCTTTTCATTCGCGAACACGTGACACGTAAATCGAGACAAAAAAGAAAAAACGGGATCGATTAACTCGCCGTGGAATTAAAAGAAAGAAGAAATTTATAAAGTGATGTTAATTAGACGATCTTTCATTATCAAAAGATCCGATGTATGACAGAAAATTTAGATAAATATTTACATTACTTACATTAATAATTATCTATTTTGTTCGGCACAATGCACGTAAACAACTATATCTAGAAGGAGGCCATATTGTTTCGGATCATGGTTACCACACACTTAATCGTAAAGAATCGAGTCGAAACGTTTCGAGTCACGCTTAATCGAGGTGGATATATCGTGAACTTTGTCTTTTTATTTAATCTATTAATTAAAAGTATTTTTAACGTCAATTTTGTTTTTTTCCCCTTTCCTTTTGTAAATATTGCACTTTGCACAGCCGGATAATGTTTCTGAATATTTCATGTATTATCGTTGTTTGTTATAATCAACGCATAAAAATAAGACATACATATTTCAAATGACACTGAACCACTTCTTTTTTTCTTTCTTCGTGCGAATTTTATTGTATTTGAAGTTTCATTATAATGTTAATTAATGTAGTATATCTAACATCAGAACAGTGTGAGTAGGAATAAAAGAAATATATCGTGCATACATAAATCAATTATCGTTGATTAATCTATTTTATATCGAATGCAATAAACAAGTTATTTTGACAAGTATCGTCTGCTCTTGTCATTTCGTTCCTTAACATTCATGATATGTGAAAAAAATGCGATCATATGAAACATTAAATTACATCAATTCTACTACTATAATAATACTAATTATCTTCCATGGAATCTATCTCTACCACCACCCTCTCCCCCAACTTGTCTTGCCCCATTCTAATTGACAATAATCGACACATATAAAAATAAGATATATCTCAAAAGACAACCATTTTTTTTTCTTTCTTTGTGCGAATTTTATTGTATTTGAAGTTTCATTATAATGTTAATTAATGTAGTATATCTAACATCAGAATAGTGTGAGTAGGAATAAAAGAAATATATCGTGCATATATAAATCAATTATCGTTGATTAATCTATTTTATACCGAATGCAATAAACAAGTTATTTTGACAAGTATCGCCTGCTTGACGTTTTGTTCCTTAACATTCATGATACGTGAAAAAATGAAATTATATGAAACATTAAATTATATCAATTCTATTACTATGATAATTATAATAATTAATATCTTCCATGGAATCTTCCTCTAACACTACCAACACCACCAATACCACCAATGCTACTACCACCACTACTACCCCAACTCGTGCCGCCTCTTCCGAATCGGCTAGCCATTCCAAATCCACTGCTATATCCGCTAGGATTTCCGCCAAAGTTATTTCCTCTATAACTTCCCGAGGGTCTACGGAACCCGCCATTTCCTCGCATCATTTTCAATGGGGTCGCTTCGTCTCTGGTAAAAGGGGCGCTGGAGTGACCTCTTGGTGATCTACGTGATTGAAATCCACTGCTACTTATCTGATCTAACTCGTATCTACAAGCGTTCATGCCGCATAGAGATTTGATAACATTTAAAACCTACAAATCACAGAGTAAACATATTTAGATTAAATATTATTCCTTATATATTGAGTGTGTGTGTATATATATATATAGCGTATTAAAATTAGCCAACCTTTTCCTCTACAGTGCTAAGATCTAAAATCGTTTCTGGATCTTTGGCGGCTCTTATGACCAGACTTTCCAAAGCGGGTCTTAATGCGACAATAGCAGCAGCATGTTGTGGATTCATATCCAAATTAATCCAATTGTCCAATTTTACCAAACCATCGACATATTCGACCTTTCGCGATCCAAATAATAGCAAATGAATCGGAGATACCATGGTCATTTGTTTACAAGACACGGCCCTTGTACGAATCTATAAATTTGTATAATTCGTCAGTACGGCCACCCGACGATTTATAATTCAATAATGTTAAACGCAAATTCGAATTTACCTTCTCGCCGAATACAAAAAATGGGAATGGAAAGTTTTGCTCGAAGTTACTACAATTTACGGACGTTTTATGAATGAGTGCAGCTTTTGATTCGGTTGTAAGGACTTTGCGCTTTTCTTTGTGATAACAAACGTTTGGATATAGTCCCATGCATAACAGAGCGGTGATAGTATCGAGCTGAACGTCGGCGCCCGATTGATAATTTAACAGATTTGGACAGAGCGTTTCTTCTGGGAATCCAGCGCTTTGCAAAAGAGCTTGTAATTGATTCTGTGTAATAAAAGAAAAAAGAAATTAAAAATTGTTTAAATTGACCCATATACCGTATTAAATGTTACAATATTTTTGTTCAACGTACTTTTGCTTCCCATGTTACTCTTAAAGTGGGTAAGCTCAAATTTTTCGCATCGCAAAATGCTTGTTCCGCGTATTCACCGGAAGCTCTAACATCCTCCCACGCTTGGAAAGCATGTAACATGGCAACATGATCGCTATATCTTGCCCCTGCGAACCATTTTTGTTGCGTGGTCAATCGCCTAACGTCAGGAGCCATATTGTAGACTTCGGGGAATGTAGTACTATTCGCAGCCATCGTGGAAAGTGCATCACCAACGCGAAACATGCAACCCAAAATCATCATTTTTCCTAATCTTGGCTCTATCGGTAAGCGAGCTAAAATCCTGCCGAGAGGGGTCAACTCGTCGTTTTTGTCTAAGCATTTCATTTCTAAAATAAAGAATATAATATAGATATTAAGGAGAAATAAATTCGACGAGGTATAAATAAGGCGATATAAATTTTCTTTTTTTTTTTCTTTCTTTCTTTCTTTTTTTTTTTTTTGCATTACCTCTCAGTACGACCTCAGCCTCGATTACGGCGTCTATGGGCGGTGGTTCAATTGCTTTCGATAAAAATTTACCGATACTTCCTAATCTTAATAATTTGATACTCAATGCTAATTCATGCAAAGGCGTCCTGAACATTTCTGGAGTCATGTGTTCGTCCATTCTGTTCCATCTTGCCCTTGAGCAAAGATGAAAACAAAATCCTGGCCTAACACGTCCTGCGCGTCCTTTGCGTTGTTCTAGATTAGTTTTGCTTGCCCATACGGTAGCGTAATTGGTCATATTATTGTGAGAAGTAAATAATTTCATTTTGGCTTTGCACGAGTCTATTACATAGACGACATCGTTGATCGTTATAGAAGTTTCTGCAATATTTGTAGCCAATATTATTTTGGTCACACCGGATGGTACAGGATCGAATACTTTTCTTTGATCTTCTCTGGGTAATTGGGAATGCAACGGTATAACGATGTAACTCATCCCGCCAAAGATGGGATGTTGTTGCAAGTGTTTCATCAACGCAAATATCAAATTCCAGCCAGGTAAAAAGATCAGAACTGCTCCAAGAATTCCTTGCCCTTTAATGTATTGCAATAAAGATTCGATCAATTCAAAACTTATTTCCTTCTCCGTAAGTTGTGCCATAGCATTTTTCGTTTGAATGGAATAATCATGGCTAATAACTTTATTCAAATTTTCTTCGGGTTCCCCGTCAGAGGGTAAATCATCTGAATCACGATTTTTACGTTTCTTTAAATCCATGGGTGGGACGAAATTAGTCAATTGTATGCAATCCTCTAAGAAATATTGTTGAACGGGAAATGATCTTCCGGGAATTTCAATTACTGGACAGTTATTGAAATATTCGCTGAACAGCGTCGTGTCAATAGTAGCCGACATAAGAATGATTCTTAGATCGGGATACATGTGTATCATATCGCGCAGAACTACCATGATGAAGTCAGAATTAACATCTCTTTCATGAATTTCGTCTACAATAACATGCGAGACGCCTCGAAGTCCTCCTTCTAATTTTCTCAAGAGTACACCAACGGTGCAGAACATTATGGCACCATAGGGCCTGGGCAAGCATGACTCAAAACGTACGGAATAACCAACCGATTGTCCCAAACTTTCGCATCTTTCAGCTGCAACACGATCTGCCACGGATACTGCTGAAATTCGTCTAGGTTGAGTAATGGCTATGTTGCACAATGCACCCTGACCCGATGCAATATAATCGTCCAAAATGAATTGACAAACTTGTGTCGTCTTTCCGCAACCGGTGTTTCCACGAATGATAATGACTGGATTATCATTAATGGAATTCATAATTTCATTTTTCTTTAGAAAGACTGGTAAAATTGATCTCTCTTTTATGCTATTTAGTACTTTAGAATCTTGTTGCAGTCTTTCTCGTTGTTCGAGCATTAATTCCTCAGATAATATATCCAAAGTCATTGTTGCCATAGGGCCTTCATCGATGTTACATCCAGTCCATGGATTCCAATTTTGTTGCGGAGGAGACCAACTAACCACGCCTGCAGGTTGCGGCACAGATGATATGAAATCATCTAGAATTTGATTCGTTAGTAATGAAACTCCCATGCTCGGCTGAGAATGCGAAGAATGTTGAGTTGGATTTTTTTTTAAATTCTATAGTAACAAACAAATTAAATTAGTATAACCTTGTTAATAATTAATATAGCAAAGAAAATGATCATTTATGCTATACCTCTATGTGCTTAACTTCGATAGGTTTTATTTCCAAGCTTCTTAATAGATCATGAATTTGAGACTCCAGTTCTGGAGAGATTTTAACTGGATAAGGTTTTATTTGTTCTGCATCTTTATTTTTTTTCAAAGTACCGCTAAATGCTTCAATGACACCAAGATGATATAATTGTCGAACGATAGACAAGGCACAACTTTTTGATGCAGTTTGTTTGTTAGATCCAGTCTCACGGCCAGTAACATCTGAAATTGCCACAATTACGCGTAACTCGAACGTGACTTCATATTCGATTAAAAATATATATAAAGGAATTAATTGGCCAAGACATGTGACTTACTTCGTCCAAGTTGTTTCACATAAAATGTCATCTCTGCCATGAAACTCCTTGAAAAGATATTCTTTATGTAAAATATATAATACATATCTAAACAAAAAGTCTTCTACATATTTTTATTACAAGCAATAAATTTGAGTAAGGTTGTTATGCGAATTATTAAAAACTTACCATTTGAAATTACCCAAGACCACTTTGGAATACGATGGATCACATTTTATGAAGTATTTGCACCAAAACCATTATTGAATCGTTTCAATAAAAGTTTTGGTTATACCATCACTTGCCATCTGTGCACAAGAGAGTTTTATATTTTCCTCTTGTACCAGCTTTTAGAGATAACTTTAATTATGTAATCCAAAATGGCCTTGATCATGTTCAAATGGTATAAAATACATTAAATCCATATTGGGATGTAATTAGACTTGGTTTCTAAGCAGGATTTTGGATATTATCAGAGCACCAGAGGTCCAATCCAACTTGAAACTAAAGGGCTCTGATGGGATGTTTCATACCTCGTATGATCTGGACCCACTGGGGTATATTTATAATCTGCATTAATTTTGTTAGTTTGCATAAACTGATGCAGTTTTGATTTAGCATTTTCTATAGTCCAATTTCCATGAATTCCAGAATTGACATCAACATCCTCAGCGTCTTCTACCTTCTTTTGATCGGCCAACCTATCTATGTAAGTATAGTTACTCTGACCATGTTCGTTATATGGTCGATATGCTTGGCCTATATCATTAGGGCCCATTCCATCTTGGAAAACTGATTTTATTGGAGGTAAAGGCTCCAATTTGATATTATCTGATCCTAATACTGGTGGGATTATATTGGATGTATCTTTAGGAACATCATTTTGATTGACATGTCCTGCACGAACTAAATAATTAACATAATCCCTAGCTGCATTTCCTTGAGCATCTTTTTTATTAGTAGAATTGCCTGCACCAACATAATCAAATCCTGGTACGCGCAATTCGCACAGAAAACGTTGTCTATGTTTCGGCCCTGTAAAATATTATCTGACGAAATCTCTTCTAACTGCGTTAGGCAGCAATATGCGCAAAAATGGTTGTTACTTACCCGTTGGCCTAACATCGAATTGCGGATCTTTCCCGTTTTTACTGCACCATTGGTGAAAAAAAGATTTTATATCACCCATCTCTATATATTATTTTTACTTATTAAAGCGGATAAAAAGTATTATCGAGCTGTTATATTATCAAATTTCTGTTTCTTGCTTAGCAAATTTTACATCAATAAAATTATCTAGAACGTGAGGCTTCGAAGAGACGGTATAACAACTGCGTCGCAATTAGATTACATGAAGCGCCATCTTGCGATTCAATGTTGTTTTCTAATAAAAAATGGATTTATCGTTAACGTGAATAATAATAACAAATAAAATACAATTTCTGTGTTTATAATTTTTTAACAAGTACGAAAAATCGATAATGCGAAATAAAATTATATTATTTCAAATGTAATTACTTTTGGCGTTAGCTGATTGGTCGATCGACATCTTTGATCATAGAAAATACATTGTTTCCTACATTGGAAATGTACTTAAATACTTACGCGGTTATTTCATTTTTAATATACGATAATCAACTATCGTAAAACTATTAATTTATTGTATATGTATGCATGTATGTTTGTATGTATATATATATATATACGCACATACATTTTTATCATTCCTAAATGTAATTAAAAAGAAATATGACGAAGAGAAATAATGACGCTTATTAAGTAAGGTTATTTTATATGTTGTCTATGTAACTGTACTTATTCTATTTCATTCATAAGTACAAATTGTTATAAGAATGAATAACATAAAAGAAAATGATACTAAAGATGAAGTACCGCAACTTGTTAAAGATGCTGTGCTGGTTCACAGTTCTCCTCTTCCAAGCGGTACGCCTACAGTAAAAGGTGCGTTGTCGTGTATACTAAATTTTTTTTTTTTTAAATAAGAATGCATATGAAAAATTTCAAAGATATTATATCTTGTTTATATTCTTCAGGATATGATTGGAATCATGGAATCAATTATCACGCCCTTTTTGAGTCATATAAACATTCTGGTTTTCAAGCAACGAATTTTGGATTGGCTGTAAACGAAATTAAACGTATGTTGGCTACAAGAAGTATACCTCTTAATGAGGATCAAATCGACGAGTTAGAGGATGACGAATTTATTAAAAGAAAATCATCGTGCACTATATTCTTAGGATATACATCTAACATGTCCTCTTGTGGTGTTAGAGAAACAATAAGATTCCTTGTTCAGCATAAAATGGTCAGTTCTTGAATATTTATGACATATATGTATTATAATTATCTCTTGTATTTTATCGATTGGATTCAGGCAATTTAATTGTTTAGGTTGATTGTATAGTTACAACAGCGGGCGGAATAGAAGAGGATTTTATTAAATGTTTGGCACCGACGTATATCGGCGACTTCCACTTGGATGGAAAACATCTTAGAGAAATTGGAATTAATCGAATAGGGAATCTGTTAGTTCCTAATGATAATTATTGTATTTTCGAAGATTGGGTTATGCCAATATTGGATGCCATGTTAACAGAACAAAAGGAACAAGTATGAAATTGATCTTACGATAAATAATAATATTATTTTATTTTAATTCTTATTACGATCTATCTTACAGGGTACCCTATGGACGCCATCCAAAATAATAACAAGATTAGGTGAAAAAATTAATAATGAAGAATCGATATATTACTGGGCGGCAAAGAATAAAATTCCAGTTTTTAGTCCAGCTTTAACAGATGGCAGTTTAGGTGACATGATGTATTTTCATTCGTTTAGAAATCCAGGATTAGTCGTAGACATAATCTCAGGTAAATGTCCTTTCCTTTCCTTTCTCTTTTTTTTTCTTTTTCTTTTTTTTTTCTTATAAGACAGGAACAAGTTTTAAAAATAATTAATATTATTTATATCATAGATCTGAGACGATTAAATACAATGGCTATGAAAGCGATCAATAGTGGAATGATCATAGTAGGAGGTGGCGTTGTTAAGCATCATATTTGTAATGCAAATTTAATGGTGAGTAAAAGAAAATTATATACGCACTATAATATTAAATAACTATGTTCTATTACAGAGAAATGGTGCTGACTATGCTGTTTTTATAAACACGTCTTCAGAATTCGATGGTAGCGATAGCGGAGCTCGCCCGGACGAGGCGATCTCTTGGGGTAAAATTCGAAAAGATGCGGCCCCGGTAAAAGTAAGAAGATATAGTCTAATCCAATAAAAAAAAAAAAAAAAAAAAAAAAAAAAAAAAAAACAGAAAAAAAACAAAAAAGAAAGAAAGAAAAGAAAACTACGAAATGATCGATCACGCACATTTACATTTCTTTTTCTTTCAGATTTATGCCGAGGCAACTTTGGTATTTCCACTCTTAGTCGGTGAAACTTTCGCAAGGCATTATCACTCCTCCAAAGAGAAAACTGTATCCGATGTTTAATGAATAAACGACGTCTCTCATCTACTCCTCTAATACACAATATAATCTTACATATCATCGTTATTTATCGATGCGCGCTATCTAATTATTACGTGTGATCAAATAACTTTCAAAATAAAATCACAAAGTCGCGTTGAGAAGAAAGAAAAAAAGAAAAAGAAAAAAGGGGAAAATAATTAATTATCACGCCAATTTCTTCGTTCCTTATATCCAATTTTACAAAGAAGTCCCCGCAAACATTTTTTCTCCCTTTTCGTTCGATCGCCCATTTTCTATATAACTCATCTCATTTTTATCGTTTCGCAATACGATATATTATACCTTTATCGTTTGCGTACTCTTTGATTTCAGGGGGGGTAGGGTGGGGAAGGGAGGAGAGGGAAAGAAAACAAAAAAACAAGGGGGGGATGAAAGATAATTCTCGAAGAAGGGACGCCTGCGCGCTGCGAATGTTTCCTGCATGGCAGGTGTGCGAGGCGCAGGTTTGCAGGCGCTCGGTAGTAAACCAAAACGGTGGGGGTAACATCATTTGTCAGTTGTTTCCCGTAAGCCCGCGCTCGCGGACGGGCGTGAAACCAACCCCCAACCCCCTCTCATCGAAATCCCCCACAACTTTATGGTTTCTGTTTTCCACGGAATCGTACGTCGAGCGATCGACGGGCCTGACGGATTGGCAATCCTCGGCTCATCATTATCATCGTCGTCGTCATTGTCGTTGTCGTCCTCGTCGTCGCAACCGTCCTTCTTCAGGTTCCTTAGTTGCATTGGAATTGTATCGAGCGCGATCGTCGGTATGAACAATGATGGACGTGGAGGAGACCAATACCGCCTCCACCGCGAGTTCCTCACCAAGACCTTCCAGTCCTTCGGCAGATTCCACTTTTATCAGGTGAGAATAGTAAACGTCGGGTTGTAATTCTTGAAAAGAAAAAAAAAAAAAAAGAAGAAAGAAATTTAATAAAAAATTGTCATCGTATTCTTTTCCAGCTAGCACTATGGATTTAATTATAATGTACGATATCGTCAAGTTTTATTTGATCTTTCGTCGGATTATAAATGATATGTATGGTCGAAAGAAGTTTTATAGGTTTTGTATACAAGTTTTTGAAAGTTATAAGAAAAGTTTACAAGTAAGATGAATATGTGTGTGTGTGTGTATGTATGTATATATATATATATATATATATATATATATATATATATATATATATAACGAAACGTATTCCATCGATACTTAACGAATACTAACCGTCCGATGAGATGCTGTATCTTGTACGAGTAATGATAGCAAATTAGCATCGTTGTACTAGTTTATCTAGAAGGTCGAGAAAATATTCCTAGCTATATAGTTGAAAATTTTATTATGTAGCCGATACTTCCTCATTATTAACGCGAATGTGATAGTATCACGAAACTTTGTAACTTTTGCTTACTTGTGTATGTACGTACGGCCTTCAAAAGTCACCCTTGTCGGGACGTTGTCGCGAATAGTAAGTCAGCCTCGTCGTAGTGTCTCTGGCCGTTTGTAAAGACAACCGTACCTGCATCGACACATTTAATAATGTAAACTTTAAGAGCATCGTGCCTTATGCCAACCTCCGACCACGTTTTCCATTCCAACAATTTAAAAATGTAAGCCACGAGTACGGCTTCACCGGAAGCATCGTTGGAAATGATTTTTTTCCTGGGGAAAGATTAAATTTCTTTTCTTTTCTTTTCTTTTTCTTTCTTCTTTCATTCCTCCTTTTCTTCTTTTTATCCTTGACAAACATTCAATATACTTTTTATCATCGTAATTAAAATTAATCAATACATTCGATCGAAGGGAGACGTTTTTAGAAGTTAAAGGATCCTGATAAACGGCTAGTCAAATACTCGTACGTAATTATCGAAGATTACTTTTGTTTTTTTTTTTTCTCATTAGACGAACGAATCCACTTTATCGTGAGTGAGGTATTAAAAAGTTAAATATTTATAAAATTTCATTTACATCGATTAAATGAAAATAGAGCAGTTCCGTGCGACAGGGAAAGGGGGAGGTGGTAGATGTTTGAGATATCAAAGATATTTCTTGGTAGCTCGATGTATCGATTTATTTCTTTCTTTTTATAACGTTTCTTTTTTTTATGGATTTATTTAGAAAATTTTCTTTCTTTTTTTTTTTTTTGAAATTTTGACGATCGATTTCCCATCACGATCACAAAGATCTCACAATTATTATCCTTCCAATTTAAATTTCATTCCAATCTAAACTGTCATTATCGATATTATCATTGCACTTATGAAATATGCAATCGATAAGTTTGTACGACCTTTAAGTAAATAGAAATTGCGCGAGGAGATTTCCAGAACGGTTAAGAAGGTATTGCGAGTGATTGGACCTTTAGTGGAGGATATTTTCGGGCGACCCAATTCGTTCCACCTATTCGAAGGTAATAATTATCGATGGTACTCGGAATAGCGCGGACGATTCGCAGAGTAATCGATGTCTTCTGCCATCGTTGGTCGGAGGAAAGTAGTACTAACGTTTATCCGATATTTTATCCTTTCAAGAAAAATCTTGCGATTGAATAAAACTCGTCCTTCTCTCTCTCACTCTCTCTCTCTCTCTCTTTCTCTCTCAACAATCTTTCCTCTTTTATTTTTCTTTCTCTCTTTACTTCTTTTTTTTTTTTCGTTCGAATGAACTCTCGAAATCTGTATCTCATATGAATTATTATTCATTCGCTATGTTTTGCACGTGGTATTTATAGCGATCGTTGAGATACATAGATAAATAGACAGATAGAGAAAGAGAGAGAGAGAGAGAGAGAGAGAGAAAGGGAGAGAGAGAGAGAGAGAGAGAATTAAAGAAAATGCAGAGAAATGTATCTCTTCTTTTTAATTTTTTTTAATTTTTTATTATTACTTTTCTTTACCTCTCGAAAGCGTAGCTCGTATTTAAACGTTAAAACTCCAACGATGAAAAAGGCTCCAAACTGAAAACCATTCTCGGTTGTTAAATTGGCACGAAGAGTAGGTAATTGTGAAAGCGCGGGGTAATTGAATAGCGCGTATAGAAGCGACCGCGAGTAAAGCACGCCCGATATAACTCGTTCGTTCATTCAAAGACGTCTCCGATGTTATATACCTGGCATGCATTTCAGGGGTTCATAAGCTGATCGATAGCGCGCCGGTTTGCATGGATGTTCGCTTAACACGTTAATTCATTATCTCCTACGAAAATATACACGTCCCCGTATATAGAGGACGTCGAGATCAATCATTAAATGCATATATCGAATAATGTTTTTTTCTTTTCCCTTTTTTCTCTCTTCTATTTTTCTTTCCTTTCGTTTTTTTTTCTTCTTCTTCTCCTTCTCTCTTTTTTTTTTTTTTTTTCTTATCTCGAATCTCTCGTAATGTGTGGATTCGAATCGAGGAGAATGTGAGAGAAGTAGGTCGAATTCGTTTCTTATTATCCTTTTTATAGCTCCTTAGCCAAGACCGCGTGACCAATGAAAATCGAGAAAGACATCTGCATGGGATGGCCCAACGCGTTTAAAACGTCCCTTTTGTACGGTAGTTTCAAAGTCCTGACTCTCGACAACTATCGTTCCCTTGTACTTTGGACCACTTTCGAAAAGACGCTCTTATATTTTATACCGTTGAATACATAATGCATGTTTCTATTTCAGCGTGAAGAGGGAGCCGAGCACGGAAGAACCGAGCAGCCCTCTCGAGGCCACGAGTCCTGGTTCCATCCTGCGCAACAACAACGGTGAGTCGTACCACCCCCTCACCCCTCACCCCTCACCCCCCTCACCCCCCCCAACCCCCTTGGCCCACACCTTTCTCTCCATTAAACTAATACTTTTTCGAAACAACGAGGAATCCGATATCTCGGGACTTTTTCTTATTCCCGGGGCAATCGAATTGCGTTAGAGATTCTTTCTTTCCATTTCGTTCTTGGAAGAGACTGGACAAAAATTCGTAAAGTTACGTTCGACCACGTACGACGGAAAACAATTAAGGAATTACATTTGTCCGTTCGTCCTTGCCTCGATACCCATCTAAACGAATTTGAATCAGATATCGGATAAAGCCAATTGACGACGATTACCTCTCGTTTGATTTTCATTATCGACAAATCTGCAAATCCGTTACCAATCTAATCCTTACGTTCGGCTCGAACAAGCCGAACGGTATACGAATTACCTGTGCGACGACAACAAAGAAGAAAGAAAGAAAGATGGAAGGAAGGAAGGAAGGAAGGAAGGAAGGAAGGAAGGAAGGAAGGGATGAAAGAAAGGAAGAAATAAAAAAAAGAAAAAGAAAAACACTTAAAGAAATTAGCGATCCCAAAAGGGAATCCATTAACATCGAGCAGAAAGAAAATCTATTTCCCCGGGCGTATTAACCGCAGATATATTCGAGATAGAGTGAATAAGGAAACGCGGTGGTTGGTCGAGTATTTTGCGAATGGATGGATGATGGATCTTCTTCATATCTCGCGTGGGTTAATTCGAATTTTGTTGTGCGTTTACAAAAGGATCGAACGGAAGAGTGCACTTCTCTCGTCCTACGACGGGAAGAAAAAGCAATTTCGGCCAGGGTCGTACGAACGTGAACGCGCATTCGCGTATTCCTGCGCGCACGAACATGTTGGCGAACGCGTTTACTTAACATCGTGATACCAGTGGTGGTAGTGGTAGTGGTGGAGGTGGAGGTGGAGGTGGAGGTGGAGGTGGAGGTGGAGGTGGTAGCGATGGTGGTAGTGGCGGTGAGCGCTTCCGGATGCGACCTAGTTTCTTTCGTTCCAGCATGGACTTTAAATCTGACATTAATCTAAATCCCATCGCGTTCTTCGTCTCTCTCTCTCTCTCTCTCTCTCTCTCCCCCTCCCTCTTCCTCCCTCCCTCCCTCCCTTCTCCCTCTCTCTCCCTCTCTATATCCTCTAACCGATAAAGCTCTTGGAGTTACCTTACGAAGAGAACTACGGAGAAATGAGAACCACTGAGCGCGACCCAGGTGGGATGAGGCTCCAGCTGTAGCCGGTGTTGGATCGATTCAAAAGCGGCAGCAAAGCGCCCCACCCTATTATGTGTTTTCTTCAACCCCCTCCTATCTACTCCGTTTTCCTACTCTTCCCCTGTATTCTCTCTCTCTCTCTCTCTCTCTCTCTCTCTCTCTCTCTCTCTTTCCTTCTCTTCTTTCTCCTTCCCGCGTTAAACTAGCACCCTTTCGTCCAACCCTCTTCGCGTAAACTATCTCCCTCTCTCCTTCCCTCTCCCTTTCTCTCTCTCTCTCTCTCTTTCTCTCTCTCTCTCTCTCTATCTTTCTCTTTTTCTTTCCCTTTCTTTCGTTCTTTACTTCTTTCTTTCTTCCTTTCCCTCTTTCTTTCTTTCTTTCTTTCTTTCTTTCTTTCTTTCTTTACTTTACTTTACATCAGAACGATTTATGGCGAACCGGAAGATCCTCGAGACCGGAAGTACCGTGCGAGCCCCGCCGCTTCTTCATAATTGAATTTTATCGCTTTCCGCGTGTCTATGTGTGCACCCCTTTTTTTTCCTCTTTCCACGCAACGCTGGCAGTTTTATGGTCGTAATACTTTTCCACGACCCTGTTCGAGGATACAGCTACTGGCGTCATGCTCGAGAAACGCTACGTCACGTGGGCGTTTTTTTCCTTTTTCCTTTTCCTTTCCATTTCTTTCTCTCTCTCTCTCTTATCTTCCTTGTCTCTTTCTTCTCATTTCTTTCGAGTTCCGAAGTCTTTTTGGGGCCGGGGGCCGGGGGCCGGGGGGGGGGTGGGGTTGTTGAGAGGGGTAGCGGGGTGGGGAGGGGGCTATAAAAAATCATTCGTCGCTCGGTAGCCTCGAAAAATGATTTCTCGATCTCGGAGAGGAAGCGTAATTTCTGCCTGATTCATCGTGCCAAGGTCCCGCGAGAAAACCATTTGATATTATTCCCGAGGAAAATATTGTAACGCCTAGATAACTAGTGGTTCTCTTTTAAAACTTACCGAACGAGCGATTATCTATCGTTTCTCGATTAAACATTTCTACCATTTTGCGACGTGTTGTTTATTTTTTCTTTTCCTCTCTCTTTTTTTTTTTTTTTTGTCAAACATTCCCCCGACCAGATTGATACGTACATATTTTGATTTTCATTCCGTCCGTGAAATGGCGTCGCCCGGTATCATTGAAAATCGGTATAACCGTTCTTTCTTTATGAACGTCGATCGGACGGTTACGTCGATGTTGGCACGTCACACGAAGAAAAATCGTGATCGAAGTTGAAACGATCAAAGCAACAAACGCTTTCAAACTGTTCCTAGGATTTTTCCCTCGTCCGTCGCTCAGCTAGCCTCGAGTAAAGTATCGAGAAAGTATCGACTCGTCGATCCATCATACGGAGAATAAAAACTAACGAAAGTAACGAGCGTACGCTGCGAGGAAATGCAATAAAGCAATATGCCTATAATAGAATCATAGAGTTATGAAATCACAGCGTTATGAAAGATTGGTGGACTTGAAAAGAAAAGAAAAGAAAAAACAAAAAAAGATAGAGGAAAGAAGAAAACATTTTCTTTCATTACGTAATTCATGAAGGAGAGGGGATGGGGTCGGGGAGGGTGGGGGGGGGGGGGTAAGTAATTCGCTTCGGTTAATCGACGATAGTAAATTTTCGAATAAGTCATCCAGATTAGATATAGACAGATTTTGCGAATTTCCTCGAGGAGCATTTTCTCGATCGAACAATGAAATACAATGACGTCGTTCGTGATTGCCGAATTCGTGACGTTCGGTTCTATGCCGTTCAACGATTCCTTTCATTTTTTTTTCCGTTCTATCTATTTTCTTTTTTTTTTTTTCTTCTCTTTTCTTTCCTTTCCTTTCCTCTCTAATCCCACACAAAAGCCAATTCATCAAATTGATCTCATTAAATTGTTTGCTCTCGGTACCTTCTTTTAACGAAGTAATCGATGCATTAAATGGATTCAGCGAGAATCGAGTTAACGATTAAACGAAGCGCAGAACGTTAGAAGAGCGTATATCGTTGTACGTCTCGAACGATATTGTTGCGTTGGCAATGTTGGTCGCACGAGAAAATTTCGTAAACTGGGCGGGGGCGGGGGCGGGGGCGGGGCGGGGCGGGGGCGGGAGGAGGAGGAGGAGGAGGGGGAGGGGTTAATACGAATATGCAAGATGGAAAGAAGGTGTTTATATAATAACGGAAGGAGAATAAAAGTTTAAAGCCGCGCCGGAAAAGCCGTGGAAGGCGAGAAAGCTCGTAAGCGAGTAGCGGCAGCAATCTTTCGCATAATGTAACGCAAGTAGAGAGAACCAAGTAGATCCGTATATATAGTTACGCGGTAGGTTGTGCGCGCGCGCGCCCGCGCGCACATGAGCCCGAGAGCGCGCGAGCGCGCGGATGTAACCGGTTTCCCCGGTTCATTACACCGAGTCGCACATCTCCTTTCCCGACAAGTGTATACGCGGTGTGCCCACCGTGTGCCCACCGTGTGTGTGCAGCCGAGAGACAGTCTTACACGGCGACTTCATCCCTTTCTCGTAAAACGCTCGTTGTCGCGCTGCCTACCGGCCATCTTCGATCCCACTTCGGTGCTCGATCAGAAAACGCGTTACTCTTTATCGAAGATAAGTCGTTGAACCGACCAAAGAGAATCTTTCCCATCGTTGGGTAAGATCGTTTGGAAAATCCTTTTACGATCGATAGATCGATCGATCGATCGATCGATCGATCGGTCATTAACCGATACGATCCTATCTGACGATAATCGATGAAATATATCCCCCTTTTAAACTTCTTCTTTCGGCCTTTGATGTTTCAGAATTTTCTCTTTTGTTTTCCTTTTCTTGTTTTCTTTTTTGTTCTTCGACGATCGCACTATTACTTATCGTAATTTTCACTGGTTAAAGAATATCTCTTTCTATTACTGTTACTTACTGTTCGTCTCCCTTTCTATCTATCTCTATCTATCTCTATCTCTACTTCTCCTTCTCTCTTCGGGCTTAGGAAGATGAGCGGCATAAAGT
This sequence comes from Dolichovespula sylvestris, assembly GCA_918808275.2. NCBI lineage: Eukaryota > Metazoa > Arthropoda > Insecta > Hymenoptera > Vespidae > Dolichovespula > Dolichovespula sylvestris. The sequence continues at coordinate 22,372,812 of OU964961.1, read as the reverse complement.
GCCGGTACAAATTCTGTTTTAGCAACGGGTCGAACGCGGCCGGCCTGCCGTCCGTTCGGTTCTCCTGGCGCTTCTCTGTTTCTCTCTCTCTCTCTCTCTCTCTCTCTCTCTCTCTCTCTCTCTCTCTCTTTCTATCCGGCGAGAGGTCAATGAACCGCGCGGCTCGCTGGCGAACCTAGTTGGTCCACTCGTTTCCCCCACCATCGAGAGGAGTCCACCGCGATCCTTCCCCCACTATTCTCTAGAGCGGGAGTCGGTCCACGTTTACTCCCCACCGATTGGCGATCCGACCGACGTCGGCGTCGTCGGCGTCGTCGGCGTCGTTGCTGCTGCCGTCGACGACGACGACGACGACGACGACGACGACGACGACGAGGTTACCCCTCCTCCCCCCTGCTTCTTTCTCCTCCTCACTCTTTCTCTCTCTCTCTCTCTCTCTCTCTTTCTCTCTCGGGGACGGGATCACTCGTCCACCTCCAGGACTCACCTCCGACCCGTTCGCTCGATTCTCCCTCTCCCTCTCCCTCTTTCTCTCCCTTCTCCTCCTCGACGAAGCTCGACGATGCCTCCTCGACGACGGTCTACGACGAGTCGGCCGAGTCGCGCGATGCCGTAACACGTACGGCGGTACGCTGCTTTTACTTACCTCACAGGTAAGCCCTCGAGGAGGAAGGGGGGAAGGAGAGATAGATAGATAGATAGAGAGAGAGAGAGAGAGAGAGCGAGAGCGAGATCGAGAGAGAGAGAGAGAGAGAGAGAGAAAGAGAAAGAAGTGAGGGAAGGAAGAAGAGAAGGAAGAGGAGGTGGTGGAGAAGGAGGTGGAGGTGGAGGTGGAGGAGGAGGAGGAGGAGGCGGAGAAAGACAGGGAGAGAAGTCGCTCTCTCGGTACTCGCGCGGTACGAAGGAGAGGCGAGTCGCCGGCCCCGTACGTTACACACACCGTGTGTGCCGTGACTCGCGACAAACGCACGTGATCGCGAGAGGGCACCGAGAGGGCTCCTTCCTCTCTCTCGCGAGTCTAAATTCTCTCTTTCTTCCAAAACGATCCTTACCGTTCGATCCGACGAGGATTACTTACGCGCGCGCATACCTTTTCTCCTTTTCTCTTTTTCTTTCTCTTTTCTCTTTTTCTATTTTTTTTTCTTTTTCTTTTTCTTTCTTTTTTTTTTTTCCTCGTACTCTCTCTCTCTCTCTTTTTACCCTGTGCACGCACAACGCGCTTACGGACGCGCGACGCGATGAGATCGTTCGGTGATCGAAGACGCGATCGCCATTCCAAGACATCGACGATCGACGAGGATCGAGGCAATTCCTTCGTCGCGTGCCAATCACTTTAAGGATATTATTTCGATCTTGGATTGTGCAAAAGAGAATCGATAGAAGAGAGAGAGAGAGAGAGAGAGAGAGAGAGAGAGAGAGAGAGAGAGAGAGAGAGAGAAGTAGAGAAAAGTACAGAGAAGTAGAGAGAAGTAGAGAGAAGTTGAAAGAGAGAGAGAGAGAGAGAACAAATCAAGCAAAAAAAGAAAAGAGAAAAACAGGGAAAGGGATAAAGAAAAAAAAAAAAAAAGTAGACGGAGAGTGATTTTGTGGCAGGTGTGAATGAAGCTTTAAGCGGAACCAGTCACGCTTCACGATTCTCGAGCGCTCCTCCTCGTCCTCGTCGTCCTCGTCCTCTCTCTCTCTCTTCGCGTACCGTGCATCGTGCCATCGTCCTGTTATCCTGAGCCGAGCCTAAGGACGGCCGTACGCGAGAGAGCGCGCGCGCGCGTCCTCGCTCTGCGCGAGATCGGAGGATCGCTGTTCGTCCTCTGGATGCACGGAGAATTAACGGTGACGTCTACGACAGGTAAATCTCGCCGAAAACTCTTTTACTTTTTCTTCTTCTTCCTCTTCCTCTTCTTCTTCTTCTTCTTCTTCTACGACTACTATTAACTACTACTATTACTACTTATACTTCTACCACTACCATTACTACACCTACTAACTACTGCTTATGTATCACCTTCTCTTCTTCCTCTTCCTCGTCCTCATAGTCGTTCTCTTCCTCCACCTCCACCACCTCCACCACCTCCTCCTCCTCCTCCTCCTCCTCCTCCTATTATTCTTTCACGATTCTCACCTACCAATCGCGAATCGACGTGTTTGTTCTTAGGTCATTCTCCTGCACAAGTTACGAGAAGAGTTCGTTGCGCTCTCCTTCTTCGCGAATCGACGCGTTAGAATCCCGATTCTATTTCTAAAAGTAGTAGGGGTCAGGGGAGGGGGGAGGGGAGGGGTATCCGATTATTGAACGGCCGATCGTGCCTTGCATCGTGATTCCACCTAAAAAGTTAAAGAGTTGTCCAGGGAGACGAGATTGGTTATTGGGCCTAACGACGATTCGTAATATTAGGAATAATTTGTCGGTTGTTGCTTGTCCGTTAAACTCCGATATAATTCTTTCTACGTACGTACGTAAGTAAGTAAGAACGTACCGTACGTACGTACCGTACGTATTTCCTTCCGTTACCGTCTAACCGACGTACGCGCCCCTCCCCCTAGCCCCCAACCCCCGCTCCCGGGTATCCTATCGTAATAGTATTCTCGATAAGAAGCACGTGGCCCTACGTGTATACGAATCTGGTTATATCACCGTCATTCGTTTAACTAACGTTCGTTAGTCTCACCGAGAGACAAACGACTACGACTACGACTACGACTACGGCGGCTTCTTCGATTTTGATAACCGGAGGGGCAAGGTGAACGCACTGAGTTGTGACGCGGATGGAACGCGGAAACCGGGCGCACACAGGCGTTGTGCGAGACAAATGACCATAGCGTCTGCCAGGCCGCGAAAGCGCCGCTCGCGCTCGGCGGATGAGAGCCTCTCTTAAAACTGTCCTCCTACTTTAAACTGGCCAACTTTGCGAATTTCCACGGATATTATACGTTACCACTCTATCCACCGGAGTATAACGTTCGCTTCTTCATCCTCTTATTCTTATTCTTGTTCCTCTTATTCTTATTCTTTTTCTTCTTCTTCTTATTCGTCTTCGTACATAAAGAAGGAACGATCTTCGTTCACGGTCCACCTCCTTCTCTTCGTCTCTCTTTTTCTCTTTCTCCTCCTCCTCCTCCTCCTCCTCCTTATCCTCCTCCTCCTCCTCCTCTTCACCTCCTTCTTACAGACGACTTATAGGCTCTCGCTTATAGGTATACACACCTATCGTATTTTCACCGTCGGGCCAAACGGTGAGTCAGCCTGGCGAATAAATCATCGCAAGATCGGCCGTTTCGTCGTCACGGTCCATCCGTTCTTAGGGATACGATTCCCCCTCCGATATAAATCGATTTCCATCTTGGCACTTCTCCTACAAAAATCCTCTCGATTCAACCGTCCGTCCGTCCGTCCGTCCATCCGTCCGTCCGTCCGTCCGTCGGTCCCTTATCGTGGCCGCGATCGTCGATTTATTTCGTCGAATATAGGTACCGTATTTCCAACGTAGAAACGTTTATCACGTTTCGCCTACGATACGTGATATAAATTTTACGATCGGGTCCCTTTTACTAATACACACCCATTCCCCCTTCCCCTGCCCCAACTCTCCCTCACCGCCTCCTCGCCGCTCCATTATTCGAATAAGTAAGTAAATAAACATTTTTATCCGATCTGACCGACATATAACTGTATGTACTTAAATCGATCGATTTATCATCGATCACTATCCCTCCCTCCGGAAAAAATTTAAGTACACGTTATATCGCGTCTCCAGGTGATATTCGTCGTTTACGCGATTAAGAATCACGGCGAGAGAGAGAGAGAGAGAGAGAGAGAGAGAGAGAGAGAGAGAGAGAGAGAGAGAGAGAGAGAGAGAGAGAGAGAGAGAGAGAGAGAGAGAGAGAGAGTATCGTTAGAGAATTAAAGAATAAGGGTAAAGAAAATTACAACGAACGAAGAAGAAGAAGAGTGAAAAAGAGAGAGTGAGTGAGTAAGAGAGAGAGAGAGAGAGAGAGAGAGAGAGAGAGAGAGAGAGAGAGAGAGAGAGTGAAAAAAGAGGGGCTTACGAGTGGTGAGAAAAAGGGGCATCGCGAACGAAGAAACATAAAGAGAGATAGAGAGATAGAGAGAGAGAGAGAGAGAGAGAGAGAGTATGTCGGTGAGGGATTCAGGGAGGTGGAAAGAAGACGCACAGGTGAGAGGGGGGAGAGGACAAAGGAGGTGGATAGGGGAGAAAGGTAGGGAGGGAGGTGGGAACGGGGGCAGGGGGAGGGGGTATGGCGTAAATGTTGGCGAAGGGAGGGGCTGCAAGTCGCGAGGAAGGAGGGACGAGCCAAGAGGAAGTCAACGTCCGAAGATTACGGCAATGACATTCGCTTTTTCTCATTCTCCTCCTCGTCTTTCTCTCGCGCTTCTTCGTTGTCCACCTCTCTCTCTCTCTCTCTCTCTCTCTCTCTCTGTCTTTCATTCTTTCTATCTCGCTGCCTTCTATCTTTTTACTCTCCTCTCTGTGCGTCCTTATCTCTCTCTCTCTCTCTCTCTCTCTCTC
>OU964961.1:22360786-22365786 GCA_918808275.2 Dolichovespula sylvestris | reverse complement strand
CGAAGAGGAGAGAGAAGGATTGTCAGAGGTTGTTGTACACTCTTGATATAGTTTTTTTTTTGCGAAGTGGAGAATACGAAATCCTGTCGCTTTAGTGGTTATAGTGTTCCTTCCCTTCGAAAAGGAATAATAAATATACTGAAACGAGAAAGGAAACGGAAGAAGTATATTGGAGAGAGAGAGAGAGAGAGAGAGAGAGAGAGAGAGAGGAGGTCTAGAACGTAAACGTTGACGTTTGAGATAAGTCGAGGATAAAAAGAAAGAAGGAAAAAGAGAGCGAGAGAGAGAGAGAGAGAAAAAGGAGAGAAAAAGAGAGAAGATAGATAGATAGATAGAGAGAGAGAGAGAGAGAGTGAGAGAGAGAGAGAAAAAGTCGGTATAATCTTTGTCGAGAGTGCCGCGAGAACGCGAATGGTGAGTGACGTGCCCGTTAGCGAGGTGCACCATCGCCGGGCAGCATCATATAAGTTTAGTTCGTACAATGGACGTTTTCAAAATCGACCAGTCCCTGAGCGCGGGTCTGGGTAGCGCCCCGGCACCGGACACGCTCACTCCGGAAGTGTCCTTCGACGCCGGTAGCGAGTTCAATTTAAGCTTCTTCGACGGTCCAGAGGAGAACAGCACTCAAGGATTCAGCGATCCTGGATCGGTTGGGAGTGCGAGTGCCTCGCCACCTCCTGGTACACCAGGAACCATTGCCGCTAATCCACCGAACGCCGCGCTACCTATTGTCCAGGTGCCTTCAGGCATCGTCATTAAGCAAGGTTTGTTTCATTTTTTTCAATAATTTACGCTTTTTATATATATATATATATATATATATATATATATATATATATATTTTCTATAATCGACAACGACAACAACGATAACGACGATAACAACAAGAACAACAACAAGAAAAAATACAAGAAAGACAACGACGTGCGGAGAGACCGGCGACCTTTCCCGTTCGAACCATCGTACTCTTCTCTTTTGTACTTGTTGATAGAAGACCACCGCCCTTTTTATACGTACCTTATCGACATATATCTATCTATTTACATACATACATACATACATACATACATACATACATACATACATACATACATACATACGTACGTACGTACGTACGTACGTTTTATTTATAGATATTATATATAATATAGTAGAAGCAACTCGCGCGCACCGTACTCGGTTCGTATCTTTTAAGCGCGTAAAACTCGTACCAAGCTTGGCTTTTTTTCTTCTTTTTTTTTTTACCTTTCTTTTTTTTTCCCCCGCCAAAGGTTATTACAGAAATGTGTGCGAAAAGGTCGGAAGCGTATCTCGCGGCGTCCATAATATCTCTTGGATATATACGCGCGGCCGCTCTCGCATCGTCGCCCATACCCTCCACGATTTCTCATACGATCGACCTATCCACCTTCTCTACTCTCTTTCATTGTCTCCGCGAACGGACACACCGTGCCATCCTCGAGTATTCTCTCCTTCTATTCTATCCTCTCTGTGGATCGAGCTACTACAACCTTGTCTCTCTCTCTCTCTCTCTCTCTCTCTCACACGCTCTCTCTGTCTTTCTATTTGCAAATAGAGCGTCGACTGACATTTCGCTTCGTCTTCTCTCTCCCCGATTCCTGCCATCTCCTTCTCTAGCTCCGTCTCTTTCTCTCTCTCTCTCTCTCTCTCTCTCTCTCTCTCTCTCTCTCTCCGTCTCTCCCTTTTTCTTTCTCTTCATACGCTCTTACGCGAGGCACACTCGCGAAAAAATCACTAAAAGCGTTTGAATTTATTACCACGACGAGCGTAGCACCAATACCAACATTTTATGCGAGTTTACGATTTTGTTCCTTTACACTATAATCCATTTGAATTTTCGTCATTACCGTGATTATTTTAATCGTCGTAATTGAAATGTCGAGGCCGACACATTGAACCATCCCTCTCACCAACTCTCCCGCCGTCCATCCTCCTCCACCTCCTCCTCCTCCTCCTTCTCGTAGCAGTACGAAATTAGAAATTCGTGTAGCGATTTTTGCCAAAAGCGAATCTGCACGGCCGAAGTATTACAAACGTCGACGCGCATGCGCGCCTATCCGACCGATTAAATTATACAGTCTCGACGAAAAAAAAAAAAAAAAAAGAAAGATAGATAGCCTTCGGCTATTCGATTGACGGAGACTCCGAAATCCTGAATTTTGAATTGCAAGTTTTGGGACAGTTTTCTTGGGGGATGGCGGCGGTGGGTCAAGGTCCTCGTAACTTTAAGACTCTCTCTCTCTCTCTCTCTCTCTCTCTCTCTCTTTCTCTTTCTGTACCCGCTCCGTGTAACGTCGCCATCGAGTTTCAAGAATAACACGCTTAACTGTACCCCGATGTTATACCTAATGCAAAACGCGATATATGTCTCGAGGTGGATGATCGATGATTTAAATCGATTCGGAAGATCGAATCGAGTCGATACCGATTCCGGAGTAGTAGTAGTAGTAGTAGTAGTAGTAGTAGTAGTAGTTTCCTTCGTAGAATGTTAGGACGAGTCCGACGAGTAAGAGTGGTCGGCCGAGTCCGTCTCGGGTCACGATTTTATCGTCGATACCAATCGTATAAAGGCAAGAAAGAATCCCGGTGCCCGGAATAGTGAGAGAGAGAGAGAGAGAGAGAGAGAGAGAGAGAGAGAGAGAGGGAGAACTTTCCTATTCGATGTGCGACGACGAGCGGTATCGTTGGCTCGGGGATGGAGAGGAGGGGGGGGGGTGAGGAGAAAGAGGAGAGACCGAGAATTTTATTTTTTTTCTCCCCCATACGACGAAGCTCTTTATTTATTTTTTTTTCTTTTTTTTTTTTTTTTTTTATCGAGGAAGCTGTCGTAAAAATTCATTCGTTTAAGCTGCCCTCCCGTTGGGGTCCATTTGGATTATTGCACCGTTGACTGGGAAAGAACTTTTTCCCTTAGTGACGAAAAAAGGGGGGAAAAAACGAAAAAGAAAAAGTTTCGAAAGAGACGTACCACCACCTAGGATGGGTCGTTATAGCGAGAGGCAAAAAGTTTTCGGGAATACGTCGCTTTAAACGAGAGATGAAAACGGTTACGTATGTATCCATGTCTCTAACTTAGTCGATGTTTGTGTGTTTGTGTGTGTGTGTGAGACCAAGCAGACTTTCGTTCGAAGTCAAGGATTGGCACTGATCCGTCTCGTTGGTCATTGACAGTGACAGTGGCAGAACGAGGCCGCCACGACCACGTCGATGCCCGTCCGCCCCACCCCCACCACCCCCCTTCCTTCCCTCCCACCCTACCGTACGATCGTAAGCCTCGTGCGAACGAAACCGACCGACTATCCTCTTCCTCGATTATCCAACGATAATTCTTTTTTTTTCTTTTTCTTTTTTCCAAATCGTCTCGATTCTTTTTACGCCCTCGTTATATTTACAAGATCTAAAACCCTTCGGAAAGATTCTTTCGACGAAATTATTAGCAACGATCGATTTATTATGATCGAATTATTAGGATCGATCGATCGATCGATCGATCTACCTACCGAATACAATCGCTTGGCAATATCTATTTTCGTTCATCCGTTGACGTAAGATAAATCGATATTATTAAAATTCAATACGAGCGATCGATATATATTATATACGCTTTCTATTATTTTCGATCGTCTGCAATAATAAAAAAAAAAAAAAAAAGAAAGAAAAAAGAAAGAAAGAAAAATCATCGATGCAAAGAATGCACGGATAGTAAGGAACGAGGAGGAGTATACTTCTTCATCGCTCAAACGTGAAGTTGTCGATGATAGTTTGCAACGATTGGCGTCCTCCTCGTGTCACGTAAAACGTCTTCCTGGAACGAAGGCCACGAGAAAGTTCGTGCCGCTGGTTCAGTGCCACGGTCACGCTACGTGCGTGGCATCGACACCGACGAAAGTAAACTAAATCCAAAGGATTACGCAATACCGTTTTAAAAGTCATCGGACGTGTCTTACGAATGCCTACTTCTCGCCTTCGCCTTCGCCTTCGCCTTTTCCGATTCTTTTCACTTCTTCTCTCTCTCTCTCTCTCTCTCTCTCTCCGTCATTCCACATACAGGCTCCGAACCAAAGACGTTATTCTTTCGTTTTTTTTACCAACGTTTAAAAACGGTCGAATTATTGGAAAAGAAATTCTTTTGTCGCGCTTATCGCTTCTCCCGTACATCCTTATCGATAGTACGAATTTAATCGATCACCGTGTACTTTAAACTACGAACGTTATTCTATTATCGGGCGGGGAAGGGGGCGGGGGATGGTGGGAAACAAGGTTGATCTTTCTTAACAAAACTAATTCCGTAAGTTTCGCAAGTTAATAAAGCTTTTATTGTGAATCGCCGATGATAAATAAGTTCGTACACACGATCGCGATAACGTAATAATAAATAAACCGATCGATCGATCGATCGATCGATCGATATCCTTCTCGGAGAGGCTAATCAACCGATACCGTCGATGCCGTAGAATGATGTCTACCTCGGAGAAATAATTAATTGTATTATCCTAACGGATAATTGCTCCAAGGGGTTATGGTTCCTGGTAGCTTTACTCCGGAAGTTGGTTGTTGGTTACGAACGTACGTACGTATGAAACGTCTGCATTGTTCGAAGTCATCGAGGACGAATGTCCGATGCAATTCGATGCATAAGTACGTGAGCGCACGCGCACGAGTATGGTCGGACAGCGCGAACAAGAGTATATCTCTCCGTAAGGATGGACGACGGATATGCACGAAAAATAATTCGATGCGTTGCGCGGCGATCGAAAATGAAAAGAAGGAAAAAAATAATAATGATTCGTCTCCATTCATTTTCGTGTCTTAGCGGGGATATATACGCATAACGTATGGGCATAACAATTAGTATACTCGGTCAAAAGTGCTTATCTCGTGACATGCGTTTAGTTACGTACCTGAAACGAATAACGAAGAGGAAAATAGGGGAGAGTGATGGAGCGCGTAGCTCGGGTATTAACGTAAGGATATATATA
>OU964961.1:22310786-22355786 GCA_918808275.2 Dolichovespula sylvestris | reverse complement strand
AAAAGCAAACAATATAACAAAACGAAAACGAAAGAATAAAAAGGGAACGCTGCTTCGATCGATTCATTCGTTTCACTTCGTCGTAATTGAGATTTCCTTTTCGCAAATTCTTTTTTATCCTCATGTATATTAAATAAATATGCATACGTTTTTCGTTACATTTATGCCCCTTAGGAAGAAGGAAAGAGCAACGATGAAGAAAGAAAGAAAGGACAAAAAATCATATCAAATCAAATGGAATAAAATATACGGCAAGCATGATAGTATATATATATATATATATATATATATATATATTTATATATATATATATATATTATACATTTATATATATATATATATATATATATATATATAAATGTAATATAGTCGTAATCAATGAGATCGAATAGATTCGAGAAAACAAATTATACCGAGTTACATGATACGTGAAAGGGTCCTTGATAGTACGGCCGTTTTATTGACGGAAGTAGAACGTACGAAGGGAAGGTTCCGTTAACGATACTTTCATGGAAATTATGCTAGCTAAGACTAAGACGAAAGTTCTCGCTGAAGCGACGTCTCTCGTGAGTGAAATTGAATAAAAAAAAAAAAAAAGAAAAAAAAAACAAGGAAGAAAAAAAATTGAGAGACGAGGGAAAATGAAAAAAAAAAAAAAAAAAAGACAGAGAAGAAAAAAGAAACCATTCTTTTTTTATAGAGACCGCGTGTACGCGCGCGTATGAACATAATCGATCTAAATGAAAATTATTTATTCTCGTTATACGTGCATCTTCTATGACGACATATTAAAATATATAAAGGATTTAAACCAAATTGATCGAGTCAATATATTAAACTTAAACGCTAATATATGTTCGAAAATCTTTTATGTAAAATATATATATATATATGTGTGTGTGTGTGTGTGTGTGTATACGTTATTACGATACGATCACCTTCGAAGGGTTCAGCCCTCTCGTTTGCGATTAATGGGATCGATCGGCATTAAATTTGGGTTTGGGAACGGCCCTGCTCGATTATATACAACATGCCTTTACACAGTTGCATATAACGCGCAAAGTTTCTCCCTTGCGCGCGCATTTTCGCCGCTTTCGTGACCGCGTAGTACGTACGCGTGGTACTCGCGTATATACTCATGAGTGCACTCATGTATGTATGTATGTATGTATGTATGTAGGTATGTATGTGCTCGAGCAAATACACTTGGGCACATACACGCGATTACACACATCCATACCAGTAAGAACGCAGACCTTGACCATGAACACGTGGCTCGGTGGATTGCATAACTATAGTCAAGTGCCGTGGCATAGCGATAGTATGTCTCTCTCTCTCTCTCTCTCTCTCTCTCTCTCTCTCTCTCTCTCTTTCTCTTTTTCTCACTCTTACTCTTTTTTCCCCCCTTTATATGTAGATCGTAAAATATACTTGCGCATCCCAAGCAAAGTTCGTTCATATTGTTACGAGTTGATTTTTTGTTAGGTCGACGACCTCTATGCATGGGAAATTATTTCACGGATAACATTTCTCCCCTCTAGACGCATAATAATTTAAGTAGGGAAAAAAAAGGACAAAACAAAAGAAGAAATATAAAAGATAATCGATTTCTTTTGATCGACATTTCGAGAACGAATCCCTGTCCGAAGTAAATATCCGAGATATTATCGGTTGCGGGTGAGGCGGGGTGGGGGGAGGATGAGGGGAGGGGGGGAGGGGTGGCGGCTCTGAGAGGTTGACAAACGTGAGCTTCCTCCTCTCTTTCATTCATTCGCGATCAACGACGGCGACGCTAATTACAAGGTGTCGCTCGACGAGAAGACTGTGAAGAAAAGGGGGAGCCATACCCTTTAAGTGTCGTTTCCCTTTAACAGAATCAACTTAAAATTCTATACTTCGTTGAGTTCACGTTTTATTCATGGTATGTGTGTTTGCGCGCGCGCGCGCGCTTGTGTTTGTGTTCGTATATGTTTACATATTGTGCGCCGGTCAAGCATCCCCTGTTGGTGCTGCTCGATAACCACATATGAACGTAAAAATACTCATGCATATAACGTAATAACACGTACACACACACACACACACACACACACACACACACACACACATAAATATATACATAAATATATACACGACAAATATGTAGGTACGTGTTCGTTCACAGAGGATGCACATCGCGATACGCACGCTTCGCCTCGAGAGAGAGAGACAGAGCACAGTGCACTCTCTTGAGTATGTGTATATATATATATATATATATATATATATATATATATATATATTATGTGCAATTTAACTTATACAGAGTGAGAATAAAATACACGCGAGTATACACACAACACATACACACGTGCGAATCTATACACGTGTGTGCGCGCACGCACGCACGCACGTACACACACAACACACACACACACACACACACACACACACAAACGAGCATACTTATACACACACGAGAAAGGAAGGCGTGCGTGCACGTACGAACGCAAGGCGCGCCCGCGGCATTGCGTACGCAGACGTAAGGCTACGACCTTGCCTTTAAGTCTTAAACAGCTGTTCTGCAGAGTGGAACGTGGAGAGAAAGAGAGAGAGAGAGAAAGAAAGAGAGAGAGAGAGAGAGAGAGAGAGAGAGAGAGGGACGGAGAGAGAATGATCATTATCTGCTGTCACTTTCGGATCCTTTCTTTCAAGTTGGATATAGCTGTTTAAGTGCTAGAAGGTTAAGAACTCTACTTCTTGTGTGTATTTTGTTTTCTTTTCTCTCTCTCTCTCTCTCTCTCTCTCTCTCTCTCTCTCTTCTATTTTTTTTTTCTTCTATTCATAGCAAAGTTAACGTTCGTGTGTTTAATGACTTGTACACCATACGATACTTTCTTCTGTTACTTTCAAAAGAAATCACAGCTTGTCAATCAAAACCGAAGCTTTTATCTCTCTCTCTCTCTTTTTGTTCTTCTTTTCGATGTTAGTAATTAATAACGAGTCTTCTCGTGTTATAAAAATAATATTGAAAGTCGATGGATAGAGTTAAGAAACTTGTTAACTTTCTTCCTCGTATAGGGTACTTCAAGATAGGTACTAGGGTCAAGTGAATTATTTATATGAATAGTTTACTGACCCCTCTATCGATAAAGAAATATTATCATTTGTTTGATTTAATTTCCATTTAATGGAATTTCTCCGTTGGGATAATAGATATCACGGTTTAGGGATTATAATTCGTTCAATTGATTATAATAGAACGTAAACGGGTAAAATTATGAAAGTTAACTGTATTACATAAGATAAACGAGCTCGTTAACACCGTAGACACAAACTCGTCGCGTCTTCTCGGATTGCTTTCGAAAGCAAAGACGTGAAAGCTTTTGATAATTACTTTTCACCGATCTCTCTCTCTCTCTCTCTCTCTCTCTACTCTCTCTACTCTCTCTTTCTCTGTCACTCTCTGTCACTCTCTTTTTTTTTCATACGAGACAGATGAAAAAGTTTTTGATGGAAGGTAAATGATCCGTGCGAGTGTCGGCCGTGATAGAGGAGGGTAACTTGCGTGACATGGGGGTGAAAGGGGGAGGGTGGAGTGAGTTGGGTTGGGTTTGGGATGGTGCGGGAGGGAGGGTAGGGAAGAGATAAAGGGCAATGGGTGGTGAAAACGAGAAAATAAGTATGGCGGTGACAGGGTGAAAGTAAAATGCGAAAATGTCGTATTGGGCCGGCACACTTCGGGCGACGTTGAAAAGTCGCCGAGTTCTAACGTAAGAAAACTCTTGGTTCTCTCGTATTCACTATACTTCGCTCAAAGTGAATAGGCCATCTCGGTCAACAACGTTATACCATTACGAATAGGATGAACACCATGGGGTGATACTAAAAACGATTTTATTAAACGGTAGTACGTGCGAAGTATTTCAAAAAAGAAAAAAAAAGCTTCTTTAGTGTTTTAATAATAATAACGACGTTTTTTTAATTATTTATCGCTTATGAAATTATCTTATATATATATATATGTGTGTGTGTGTGTGAATAAGTTATATCGTAATCGTGTTGTAAATTTTTCGTCTGATAACCGATCGAAATAACATTCTCTTTCTCACTCTTTCATTCTCTCTCTCCCTCTCTCTTTCTCTTTCTCTTTCTCTGTCTCCTAAGTGCAACGTACGAGGTGATCCGCTTTGGGATCCTCACCGTGCAAAGATCGTTATCTTCCTTTCGGTTTATACGCCTTCTTAATGTCAGACTTTGTTGATACTAATTGGCCACAAATTAGAGGACGCGCTTTTCGTTCGCCGGACCGATTCTCACGCTTGAGTTCTCGAAAAAGAAAAAGAAAGAGAAGATCGAAGAGGTGGTGGTAAAGGTAGCGGAGGAGATCATTGGCTTCGTTCGAAAAGGAGATGGGAATAATTCTAACTGGCTACTAGTATCCAGATGTGAGTTATCGTATCTCCAGACGTACATACATACATACATACACACACACACACACACACACATATATATATATATATATATATATATATATATATATATATATAATAGTATCAACCTGTACCTCTGGGCCGGCCATGATTTTCCACTCGTTCGAACGCAACGATACTTTTCACCGCATAAATTTTCTACTCTTTGCGATCGTTATCGATGTGGGGACGCTGTTACCTTTCGCGTTTCTTTCTCTTATCGTCAGATAATGCTCTCGATAAAAAGCTCGAATGGTAAAGCTGTTGATGTATCGAAGTAAATAAATAAATAAATAAATAAATAAATAAATAAATAAATACACGTAATGGAATAGCACTTTAACGCGATCAGATATTACCGCATGAATTCACTCTCACGGATTATTACTTTGTTCCTTTTTCGTCGATCGATCTATGTACCTCGTACTTGTTTTTTTTTCTTTTTTTTTTTTTCACATATCGATTGATCTGTCTCGAAAATATATTTTAACGTAAAATGATGTAGTAATTTTAAATTGAAAGGAAAAAAAAAGTAGGAAAGAAAACAAAAAAGGATGCAAAGAAAAGAAATGCGAAGGAAAAGGAAGGATAGAGAAAACACGTACGCGATCGAAATGATATTTATTTCGAGGGGGGAACCGGCCCTGATTTTCATTTCTTTCTGTCTTTCTTTCTTTCTTTCTTTCTTTCTTTCTTTTTTTCACCTGCGCACATCCAACACCGTCGAGGTAGCATAAATTTATCCCCACTTCTTGCTCGATCCTTATCAACGGGAAGTTATTCGACGAAGTTTTATCTTACGGCCATCTCGATCGTGTTTTCTCTCCTTCTTCTTCTTCTTCTTCTTCTTCTTCTTCGTTCGTTCTACCTTCGTTCTTCTTCTTTATACATCTAAACCTCAAGAGCGGTAGCGAGCGAAGGTAGAACGAAGATAGATGGACGAATATAATTTATTCCTTGCTCGATATAATCACCCGGTATATAAACGGCGTAATAAACCGATGTCGAAAATGAAACCAACATGGGTTATTCCAGATGTGCCGAAGGCGCGTTATTAAAAGTTACGCAAGAATAACTTCGGAACGTGATTACCTCGATCTAAGTTAAATATACGTGCCAGTATGCAATCGTAATTAATACTTAATGTAATGTGTTTTCTTTCCTTTTTTTTTTTCTTTTTTCTTTTGAAAGAAAAAAAGGAGACGAACGCTTCTTCAAAAATTCGTCTCTTACCAACTCGATGGAGGGGTGAAAAAAATACTCGATAAATTCGAAACGAGTTGATTATCTTTTAGAGAAGAGATTTGAACGACTACGTACGTTGAAATGAAATTACGTTCGACATTAAATACGGTAGATCATTATCGCGAATAACTATTTATATACCTGGAATACTTGAATAATGATAATAATAATAATAAAAAAAAAAAAAAAATGAAAACAAAATCCAGTAAGTAGTTATCCCTACTGCGGCCATCCAATATGTAATAAAAGAAACGGAACTATAATAAAGAAATCGATCGCAAGAAGACGAGTAAGGGTTGGAGAAGAGGAGGAGGAGGAGGAGGAGGAGGAGGAGGAAGAGGAGGAAAAGAAAAGTAAAAAAAAGTAAAGCGAGAAGGATAAGCGAGGAAAGGAAATAATGGACGGCACAAGTACTGTCCTCGAAAAGACGAAGCCATTTTACACTTGACGATTCGGACGAACGGACAGCATTTGATCGACGTCAAGCAGTAGGTGAGATTGGTGGATCGAGGAGGAGGAGGAGGAGGAGAAGGAAGAGAAGAAGAAGGAGAAGAAGGATGGAGGAGGTGAAGTGAGGAAGGTGGACTTTGCGACGATGGCGATGGCACATTCGTGTTTGGAAGAAAAAGGACGGAGTAAGAAACATGAGAGAAGGAGGACGAGGAGGACGAGGAGAAGAGGGAGAGAAGGGAATGGCTCATCAAGAAGGCATTGAACTCAGGATTCCGTGCGAGGACCACCGGTAGAATCAGAAGCCGAGGACCTCTGCCTTGCGATTCGTCGATTTTCGCGCGGTCTTCGGACTTCGAGATTCACTTTAAAACCGTCGACGGGTTTGTCGGTGTTACGAGCGCGCGCACCACTATCTCGTCGCTTCCGCTTTTTCTTCTTTTTCTCCTTATTCTGCCGGACGAGTCTCTTCCAGGAAATCGAGCTTCCAATAACGAGTCTCCATTTCTTACGATCCGATCCGATCCGAACCGATCCGATCCGATCCGACCCGATCCGATCCGATCCGATCCAATCGATTGGATCGAGCCGGTTTTTCAGATTTTCTACGTCGGATATCTTGTAGTACAGAGCTTTCATCGATCTTGATAACGTTTAATTATTAAGATTAAACAGAGAGAGAGGGGGGGGGAGAGAAAGAGTGGTTAAATGAAATTGCCATTAAAATGAACCTATTAAAATGATTATTTCAAACCTCGCTCGTATCGTTAATATTATCTGCACGAAGAAACTTTTTTCTTAAAATAATTTTATATGTAATTTATTAACATCTTCATTTATACATACATACATACATATATATATATATATATATATATATATATATGTGTGTATGTATGTATGTATGTATATGATATATTCATTTTGAAACAAAATAGGATTTCATTTTTAAAAATAATATTCCACGGATATATGTGCTCGTAATTTCAATATTTATTTCGAGTAAATACCTTCGGCAGTACTTATTTATCTTGCAAATGAGTAAGACAATCTATACAGGAAAAGCGACGTACGAATTAACATTTGAAATGTTATGAAATCCTATGCAGGAAGTACTTTCTACATACAAGCAAGAAATATTTTTATATCTCGAATGGATACACAACTTTATTCAATCCAGTCGCGATGACTTTCAATTTCGACGAGTACGTTCGACGGAGGAGGCCACGACGTACGTGGAAAAATAAAATTGCGAGGGAAAGGGAAAAGGAAAGATAAAAACCAAAAAAAAAAAAAAGGAGAGAAAGAAATAAAGAGAGAAAAAAAAAGCAAATAAGAAAAAACAAACGAGCACGCAGAGGAGCTAACTAACATAATTGGATGAAAACCCCGTAGTTCGCATTACTTTATATCACCTACGCGACATTTTGGTTACGGGTTACGATGTTTCTAAATTGTTCGATAATCGAATCGGATATAGAGCTTATTGAAATAGACTCCGAGTTTCCATTAATTTGTCGGAGCCGTTCTTATTTTTGGGTTAACGCTTTATAGGTATCTATCCTATATTCCATGGGATTAAACTGTTCGGGAAGTTTTCACCCTTTCCTCCTTCCGAGAATGAAAAGAGGGAGTTCGACGAAGTTCTCTTTGGTCTGCTATAATTAAACCGACTCACGGTATTCTCCGGAGGCTCTCTCTTATTCTCTTTCGATACTAACATAAAAAGCATCACAAAGGCTAATTCGGAATGTTGTTATAACACTGCCTCCGCTTTTATCCTCCCGGTCTAAAAATAGTTTCGTTCTTTTATATATATATATATATATATATATATATATATATATATATATATTTATTTATATATATATATTATATATATATAATATTTATATTATTTATATTATTTATATTATATATATATTTATATTATATATATATATATTATATATATATAATATTTATATTATTAATATTATTTATATTTATATTATATATATATATATTTATATATATATATGTTTTTTCTTTTTCTTTTTTATTTCTTAAACAGACGAAAGAGGTCATTGTTGGTGGGAACTCGACAAGCTGATTTTTTTTTGTCAGCGTATCGACAACGGAGAATATTTTTTGGGAAGGGGGGTGGGGTGGATGAAAGAATTCCACTCGCTATTAACGCCCACGAGGATTTTTATTTTTTTTTCGATCGATCTACTTACTCTCTAGCTCGCTCACGTGAATTTGTATACGACCCGTACAAATCTTTACTTATCGTACGATACGGTACGGGGTTTATGAAATATGAGGATGGATGTTGGCCTTTCGCTAATCGTACAAAATTCTTCGTCGAGTTTTTCCGCGAACACGATGAATGATTCATGATAGTTCTTCTCGTAACAACGTGCCCTCTCTCTCCCTCATTCCCTCCCGCACCCCCTCCCACCACCCGTTCGAACGTAACGATCGATGATCCATCGTTTCCTCCATGTTGAGGTAGTGAACGATCGATAAAAAAGAAATTTTTCTTGGCTTTTAATCTGCAACGAAGGGAAAATATTTTTCGTTTCGTAAACGGCAACGTGAGCGATATAAAAAAAAATATTTAATACTTAGAAAGAGAAAGAGAAAGAGAGAGAGAGAGAGAGAGAGAGAACCACTCCTATTTTCATGTCAGACGAATATATTATCGCGAGATCCATTAGATATCGCTTACATAATTATCGCGTTCTTTTAAATACGATGAAAATAAATTTTTCATCAAAGACTTAAGGAGTCGAATGGACGGACGGACGATCCGCCGGGTGGAAGGGAGAAAAAGAGGAGAAACAAGAGAAAAAAAAGGAAAAAAAAAAAACAAAAATTCGAAACACTCATTAAAAAGGAAACGAACGTGCGAACGTTCTTCCATTTCTTAGCGTTTCTCAGTCGAAAGGGCAAAGGAAACGAATCACGTTCGCGTATCAAGTATTCTTTGTACGCTACGAGGAAGAAAGAAATAAAAAGAGAGAGAGAGAGAGAGAGAGAGAGAGAAAGAAAAAGAGAAAAAGAAAGACGGAATAACGTGGATGGTAGAGAGTCAGGGTACCACTACTAATTTAAGGCGTTACCAGGTTGGACGCATCGTCGGTTCCTTAAAATTTTCGTCACGCTCGAATTCGGCAACGACCTCTCGTTGCGATTCTCTTCGAAATCGCGTGCCTTCGTCCTTTCCTGATCGATTATTCTTTATATGAACGTTTCTTTCTCTTGCCTGGGCGATAATTCGATAACCCCTCTCCCCCCGCCATACGAAAGAAGAAGAAGAAGAAGACGAAGAAAAAAAAAAAAAAAAAAAAAAAAGGAAAAGAGAAAAAAATATAATAAAAGTGAATTTACAGTGATACCAATCGTGATAAATGGAGCGATAATTATCTATGATCTCGTCGAAGATCAGCTCGGTCACTTCCCAAACGGGCTGGTAGGGGGATGAGGGATGGAGGGGAATGTTTACCCGTACAAATTTATACGATAAAACGTAAAAGGATGTTTTATTATTCATGCCGTGGCAAAGGAAGTTATCACGGAAGGAGGAAGAATGCGAAAGAAAAATACGGGATAACTTGGCGATTCGCGTAGCGCGAGTTGACTATCGTGAGAATGCAGGAGGTAGTCGATCATGCACCTGCCACCGACGGTGCTGCACGTTGGCCAATGCACTCGATGCAGTATTATCGAACGAACGCACCTTCTCTCGAAGTCTTTCGTTTTTTCTTCTTCTTTTTTCTTTCATTTTCATTCTCTCTCTCTCTCTCTCTCTCTCTTTTTTTATTATTATTACTCCCTTCCTTCTTTCTTTCCTCCTTCCTTCTTTTCTTTCTTCCTTTCTTTTTTTTTTTTGTTGTTTTTTTCCTCTCTCTCTCTCTCTCTCTCTCTCTCTCTCTCTCTCCTTCTTTCTTTATTTCTTTCCTTCATTCATTCTTTCTTTCTTTCTTTCTTTATTTCTTTTTTTCCTCGCCTTCGCCACGAACGACCGAGGCAGTCTACATCGACAACGAGCCTCGTCGAGGAGGGAATCGATCGACCGAGTGAAAGTACATTGCTTGTGTACCACTATAGTGTGCGTATATGTGTACAAAACGTTTGCCGTGCCTCCTTCTCTTTTACTCTTTCTCTATTTCTACCTTTCTCTCCTCTCTCTCTCTCTCTCTCTCTCTCTCTCTCTCTATCTATCTATCTATCTATCTATCTTACTCTCTTATCCGCCCGTCCGTCCGTCTACCCTTCTCTATCTATTTATCTCACAATATTTCTTCGCATTTCTATTCGTTCACTTTTATCTCCCTCGCTTTCTTACCCTTTCATAATCCTCCCTAACTATCCTCTTTTTTTTTTTTTTTATTATACGCACGAGAATAGATAACTGTCCATGGAGAGCGTACCGTTAATGAGTTGTCCGGCCTAATTACATGGAACAAAAATTGTCCATATAACGATACTAGAACAAAATGCTTCCCGTCTTATAGTTTTCAATTCTATCGTCAAAATCAAACACGCACGATCTATAATATTCTTAATCCATCCTTCGTGTTGAATTTACAACTTATAGATGTTAACCGTAGAACGTATTGAAACGCTCTAGCTCGTTTTTAGTTTTTCTTCCTTTTTTCTTTCTTTTTTTTTTTCTTTACGTTTTACCTGTTTTTTTTTCCCCCGTCTTTTTCGATTTTATCAAACATCGGAACGAACGTCGATAAATAATTTATCTATCTATCCACCGGTTTATTTCCTCTTTCTGTTCGACTATCGCATTTCTCTCTCTCTCTCTCTCTCTCTCTCTCTCTCTCTCTCTCACTCTCTACCCGTCTCGCATTTGTAACACGCAAACCGTTTACTCGACTACCGTAGAACTCTGTCGCAATTTTCACGCGCGGGAGGATAATGAACGAACGAGTTTTACACGCTCGGGGTGTTGCCCTCTCGCGTTCTCGTAAACAGTACGTTCCGAAATCCTACCCTACCCCACCCCGCCCCCCCCCCCATCCTCCCTCCCTCCCTCCCTATTCTCGTATTATTTTACGAAAGAACAATTCGATGTTATTACTTCGACCGACCGGTGGGTTGAGAGAGAGGAGGGGCTAGGGTAGGGTATGGTAGGGTAGTGGGGAGGGGAGGGGAGGGGAAAAATATCACACTTAAGATTTTACTCCCTCGTAGCCGTTCGATCTTTCTACGATATAATAGAAGACTTTCTAAAGTTTATCTCGAGAAAGCCGTATAGGAGCCGTCGTAGAACGGCTCTTAACAGATATATATATATATATATATATATATATATATATATATATATATATATATATACTCTGTATGTATGTCTGTATGTACTCTACCTACATGCATACACGTATATCGTATTGGGTTAAGCAAGTCGAGCCTGGGACTCGGATATATATTGCCCTCGAGAGAAAGCTTCGTATTATTGGCCTTTAATGAAATTATCTTTGCTCGCGATCGTTCCTCCTCCCAACCACCCCTCCCTCGTCCTCCCATCGCTCTTCGTCGAGTTGAGTTGAGTCGAGTTGAGTTGAATATCGACGAATGAAAATTGACGAAGATATTTCGCTCCTTACCCGTCACAAAATATTGCAATTAAATAAATAAATGATAAAGCGAAGCAGAGGAACGTAAAAGGAGGAAGAGAAAGAGGAACGAAAAACGAGAAAGGATAAAGAGAATAAGAAAGAAAAAAAAAAGAAGAGGAAGAGGAAGAAGAAGACGAAGAAGAAGAAGAAGAAGAAGGAAAAGAAAGAAACGGAAATTAAAGGGAAAAACTTTACGTTCGTCGTTCGAAGGAGAAGTAGAAGTCGAAGCGAACGAGAAAAAATGGAGCGAAAGGAAAAAAAAAAGGAAAGAAAAAGAAAAAGTAATCTTCTTTACAGCGTTAGCCGTCGAGCGACCTCGAGTCTTGTTAAAAAAGAAGAAAGAAAGAAAAATGAAAGAAGAGAGAGAAAGAAAAAGAAAATACCACGATCTCGAACATCTCCAAGTAGAACAAATAAAGTCCGCCGATCACGATTCGGGTTATAAGTTTCGTGTGGTTTGTACGTACCCGTTTTTATATTTATGAAATAAAATCAGAAACACATTCGAGCTCGCGAAGCATACACCGAGAGCCGGGAATGATCGTGAGAGAGAAAGAGAGAGAGAGAGAGAGAGACAGGAGAGACAGACAGACAGACAGACAGACAGACAGACAATCGATTACGCAAGTTGATCTTTCGTCCGGGACAACAGACTTTCACGTTTTTCGTCAGAGCTCAACTGCTTCGTCGATGTACGTACGTATGTATGTATGTATGTATGTATGTATATATATATAGCACATACATATCTACTTATCGGGAATGCATGTGCGATTAAAGAGAACCGAAAAAGAATCAATCGTTCGTCCCTCCTTTTTTTTCGCGATACATCAAAGTTTTGGCTTTTTTATGTTAGCTACATATAGTCGTCACGAAGCACCTTAATAAGGGTTACGTAAGTTACGAGAAACGGTGACTCGCGTTCTGTGTGCTTTCAGTGAACCGTGCATACGTTCTATGTATGTAAGTATATATATATATATATATATATATATATATATATTATGTATGTATGTGTACAATGGTGTATATACGTATGTATATACAGATGTATATACGTACATGTATATAGGATCGCTCGGTATAAACCATATGCGGTTGCGCGAACGCGGAAGAGTTCGAGTCTCTCTCTCTCTCTCTCTCTTTCCTTTTCTTTCTTTTTCTTCTCTCTCTCTCTCTTATTTCTATCGTAATCGTTGCTGAGAGTCAAGCATACGACGCGTAACTCGCGTAATGTGTGACTCGTAAAAGATCGAGAAAGGAGCCGTAGAAAATGGATCGATTTCGATCTTTTTGTTTCTTTTCTTTTCGCCATTCGAATCTATCGTAACTATACGTTCCCTTTTTACGATCGAGACAGATAAGAGAATATAATAAAAAATGAAAAAACAAAAAGGAAGAAGTCGTAAAAGAATTCTTATAAACATTTTATACATTTTTATATAAAATATATATATATATATATATATATATATATATATCACAGTAAAAGAATATCTTCGTTATAAATGTATATTATTATGAAAAGAAAGAAAGAAAGAAAGAAAAAAAAACAAACAAACAAAAAGAAAACAAATTCATTCGTATGCGTTTTGCTCGACGTTAGAATAACATTTTTCTGTCCGCGTCATTCCAATTATCTTAGCCAAGTTGGTACGCGCCGATATTAAATGTCATCATTAGAGAAAGAGAGATAGAGAGAGAGAGAGAGAGAGAGAGAGAGAGACCGCGACGAGTTGAATTTACTACATCGAGAAAGGGTGACAGATTCCTCTCGAAGAAAATACTCTGCATTTATAGTTGACGGAAGTAACAACTCGCCGAATCATCTCCCATCGGTTTACCTCATCCATGTGGTTCCAAAGACGGAAATAAGTATGTATTACACGTACGTATATATATATATATATATATATATATATATATATATATATATACTTAGTGTTCGTGTATGTATTATAAAGAGCGAAAGAGTAAGAGTAAGAGAAAAAGTGAGATAGAGAGAGAGTGAGAGAGAGAGAGATGCAGTACGTAAGTTCTCGCGTACTGATGAGAAGAAAACTCGACCGCTTGACAAAAGGCCTCGCACAGAGGTCAATTAGTCGCACGTACTCGTGACTATCGTTTCCTTGCGTGATTATAGAAGAAATAAGGAGAGAAAGAGAGAGAGAGAGAGAGAGAGAGAGAGAGAGAGAGAATGCTCGATTTGTTCATAGAATTGCCTTTGGATAGAATCGACGACGACTATCATCCGCGGGATATAACCAATTTTAATATTCTCAAGATATCGCGAAATAAACTAGCTTATCATATCCCATTTCTACTCTCTTACTTCAGCTTGTATCTATTTCTCGCAGTATACTCGTATTCATATCGTACAAGTTTTTTTCTTTCTTTATTTCTCTCTCTCTCTCTCTCTCTCTCTCTCTCTCTCTCTCTCTCTCTCTCTCTCTGTTTCTCTTGTAGCAACGTCAGAGCCACTTGCAGTTTTTACCAAGCAAGATGCTCACGTAACGCATTCTCCTTACCATCCATCCTTTTCTATCTCTCTCTCTCTCTCTCTCTCTCTCTCTCTCTCTTTCTAGCTCGCAGGTTTCCCCTCCCCCTTCTTTTCGTTCTCCTCCTCTCCTCCCCTCGTCTTTTATGTTTTATTCTACCGACTCTCTAGCAGGGTGCGTCTGTCCAGAGACATGTGCAGGTGTGCGAGGGGTTTCTATCTTCGCTTCTCGCATACGTGCGCGCGCACACACACACACACACACACACGCACACACACACTTGGAAATCTCTTATTCGTCTCTTAGCTCTCCTCCGAATTCATATACTCGGTGTTAAGATCGATCTTCGTCCGACTCCACGACTGTCTCTCCTATATCCGTCTCACTATTCTTCATATCCCTTTTTCCGATAGAATATTTTTACGAGATGATGATAATGCGTACTTCTTTAGTATCGATTTCGACGTATCCCTTATCTCTCTCTCTCTCTCTCTCTCTCTCTCTCTCTCTCTCTCTATTATGTGATAAGCGAAAGACAGCGAATGTCACCATTTCCAAGTTATTATTTCTTCCACGTTATTATTTCTAATAAGATTCGATCGGTGCTCTCGATATTCGTCGAGTTTCGCGATACTCGTGCAATTTTCTTTTTCCTTTTTTTTTTTTTTATTTTTGGTGATCGCGAAGAAAAAAAAAGTATGATCGATGAGAAAACGTTTCCTTTCGTAAAACATTAAGTCGTTTGTCCTCGGGTCGTTAGTCGTTCGGAAGATCATTCGTAAGAAATTCTCGTAGCGGTGATCGAGTTTTCTGCGTTAAGATGTCATCGTTGTGTTAACGTACACCCTATAGATAAGACGCGAGTGCGGACGAGCGCGCGCGCGCGCGCGCGTTCACGAGCTAGTAGGGAGGACACGAGAAGGTAACCAACCAACCAACCAACCAAACCAACCAACCAACCAACCAACCAACCAAACCAACCAACCAAACCAACCAACCAAACCAAACCAACCAACCAGTGGCGTCTCCGAGTGTGTCGTTTGCGAGCTTATTTCGTGATCCATGGCCTGTCCCAATCTATGCTGCTAAGGCAAAAGGAAGCAAAGCAAAAAGCGGGCAAACACTCGGCTTAACCCACTGAGGGGGCCTCGGCTACCAGAATAACTTGTTCCGCATTGCATTATTAGACGGTTATTTCGGTGCCACGTCTCACGATGCTTTCTTCTTCTTTTCTTTTCTTTTCTTTTCTTTTCTTTTCTTTTTTTTTCTCTTTTCCTTTTTATTCTTCTCCTTCTTCTACTTCTTCTTCCTCCTCCCCTTCTTCCCTTCCCTATCGTGCAAGGAGACTTAGGTCTCCTTTTACCTGATATTCTTTTCTCTCCCCACTCCCCCCCCCCCCCCTCCCTCCCATCCCCTCCCCCATCTCCTCGTTGCATTACGTGACGATTTTTTACATCGCGAAAATAAAGAATTATTTAGACACACGCGCCGTTTTCCATCTCCTCTCTCTCTCTCTCTCTCTCTCTCTCTCTCTCTTTTTTTTCTCTTTTCTCAAATTGCGTGCAATCATTCGGTATTAAAACGAAAGAGAAAAGGTAATAAAAGAGGAACGAAAAGAAAGGGAGAAGAAAAAAAACAGAGACCCGTGTACTCAATCGGTATATAATGATCCAGTAATCGTGACTGCGTTACAGTACCATTCGCGTTGAAGGATTTCGAAAAGAACCATCCGGATTCGTAGTCGTATATCTCAACAAAATCTCGCCATTTTCTTTTTCTTTATCTTTTTCTTTTTCTTTCTTTTAGATATACTCATGTTTTCGTTACTTAATACCAACCATGTTATTATGCATAAATTCTTTTGGAGACACGGCACACGGTAGCGAAAGGTCGTGCTTTGCATTTCCATAATTTCTACGTTAATGCGCTTTACTCGTTCAGAGCACTCTTGCAACTCTCTCTCTCTCTCCCCCCCTCTCTCTCCCCCTCTATCTCTCTCTCTCTCTCTCTTTCATTCAAATCTCATCCGAGAAGTTGTTACATCGCGAAACGAATCTTTGAAACAAAGACTCGTCTCGCTTTGTTCACTCGGAGCAATTCGTTTTAATCGAAATTATCATCTTCCCGCGACGAGGAACGAATCTCGGACTTTAACGTATATTACGTAGGTACCATAGTTTGGTCTCGACGAAAGATAACAACTTTTCCTGAATATGGTATATTCGTGATGTTTTCTCTCTCTCTCTCTCTCGCTCGCTCTCAATCTCTATCTATTTCTCTCCCTCTCTCTCTCTCTCTCTCTATCTTTTTCTCTATCTCTTTCTCATCTTGTTCTCTCTTATTTTTAACGAGCATTTATCAAGGTGGAAAGAGGAAATATTCATCGTACGAAACGATCACCGATTTTCTCGTTTGTTACTCGACTCGAGATATTTGGCGTAGAAAGTAAAAGCTGTTCGAAAAGGGCTCTCTCTCTCTCTCTTTTTCTCGTTCATGTAGAAAGAGAAAGAGAGAGAGAGAGAAGGGATCGTTGATGTGTTTTGCACGTGCACGCAGGAATCTGCTCTTTGTTCGTTGCTCCTCTTGTTGCACGGCGCAACTGCGGCATAACGCGCTTAATGTTAAGCCGCCGAACGCTCCGCGGCACATGGGTGTGGCTCCTTGTTACGGGATCTATGGGAAATGGCAGAGGTTGGACGATCCAGACACGCACACTTATAATATATGGACATGTCTATATGTGTTTTTGTGTGCGATATATGTCTCTGTGTGTAAACTCGATTCTCTCTCTCTCTCTCTCTCTATCTTTATCTTTATCTTTCTCTATTTCTCTCTCTCTCTCTCTCTCTCTTTACACATATGTACATAGAGATCTGATTCATTCGCGGTTACTCGCATGCTGCATTAGACGGTATCCATGGTACTCTCCTCGGGCAAAGGCCAATTCCAGCTACGAACACGATGAACGTGAGCCCTCCTCTTCTTGTACTTGTCTTTCTCTCTCTCATCCTTTCTATATATATGTATATGTATTATATGTGTGTATATATATATATATACACACACATACATATATATCTATTTCTCTTTCTGTTCCTTTGTATATATGTATCTCTTTCTTCTTGAACAACACAAAGGAACAACGATGGAAAAATCATCTTTCCCATGGACATGGTAACCATTCGATAGAAATAATGCTGAGCTGTAATTGTCATTTATTTCGATTGTAGGATAGTTGTTCGAACGTGAAATATTGTAACAATGGCTTAGATTCGAATTTATTTGTAATATTTTATATGAATTATCGTGGATAATGTTAAATAATATTACACGCGTGCGATAAATTTATATAACGATCAGACCCTTTAATGTGTTTGAAATCGTTCTATGCAAAATGTTCAATAAATATATATATATATATATATATATATATATATATATATATGTATATGTATATTGAAATAGATGTGGAGATAATATCAATTTTATATGTGATAGGTCAAGTAAAACTAAATATAAAATTGTTTATAAAAAATGCACATGTCGTCCTACTTCCGAGGAAAAATTGTTGTCAAGTTAAAAAAAAAAAAAGAAAAAAAAGAAAAAAAGTTCCGGTTATGCAATTTTTACAATCGATCTTAATAGCTCAATCCAAATTTGATAAATCGGTTTAATATATTTATTATTATTATAAATATTTAGGATTAAGATTATTTTTACCGTACCAATTAAGTACAATTTAAGGATACCACTCACCGTAATTTATAAAGTAGTTCTGTGAATAATATTTGTTCATTCCTTATTGATAACCAGGTTATTTCAATTTTCTTTGAATTCTTTTAGTTCTAAAATTATAATCAAAAATAACTCATTAAAATTTTCCTCGGAATTATACGATGATACCCCACTTCCTTTCCCAACGTTCGAGTCGACTTCTTTTTTGTGGGTGGCGTGGGGAGGGGGAAGGGGTAGGGTTCGGGAGGGGAGATTTTTTACAAACTTTTAAAAGAGATAAATTAATGTTCACTGTTATACGCAAGGAGTGATCCTTTCAAACTCAACTCCTATTAAATGTCATCGCGCGATAAAATTTCAATTGACGAAACATTAACGTATTTCGAGATTGTATCATTTGAACGAAAAAAAAAAAAAAATTAAAGGAAAATATCGATAAGTCATGTCGATTTAAAAATGATTATAGATTTAACGACACGATCATCGAGAAAAAATAATTTACCGAGATGTTTACCGCACAACGGTGTGTGCGTGTGCAAATATAGGAATACTGATTAACCGAGAACGATATAAAAGCGTCGAATGAAAACTCGTTTAACTCGTTTACCCTCGGAATACCTAATTTTTTCTTTTTTTCAGGTGATACGTTGAAGGCACGTTATATACGACACTTTGTGCCGAGACATTTCCTCCGGCAAAAGGGCTCTTTGAATGTGGCCTCGCGAAAGTGTCGACGGGGTAGCTCTCGTCACTACCCTCTTGCCCTCTTTCTCCCTTTCTTCCACTACTTGCGACGACAAAGACGCGCTTTTGCTGCTCACGAATTAGGCGCTTAGCCTCGCTCGTTCGCTCTAATTCGAGCTTGGTGTAACACAATGAAAAGCTTAAAAATGCATTTACGTTTGAAACACCGTTTTCGCGGTGGCGCGACCTCGTGCATTTGTAATTTTTAAGACGATCCCGTTATTAGAAGGAACGGTTTAATACTGTGCTAAGTTGGATTATTCGAGATAACTACGTAGCACGTAGTTTGAATTGATAAATAACTTAAACTCCTCGATGCGTTCGGGTGGGAATAAATGCAACGAATAAATATTCGCGTGAGTATATAATCGAAAAATACGATCGTAACGACGATCAACTTGATACTTTCTTTCTTTTGTCACCTCGTCGTAACTTATAACTCTTAAACGATTATAAATTAATCGTCGAAAATAGTTCGAATAGTTCTTAATTATTCTAATATATTCTAACGAGATAGACGACGAATTCGATTCTGTAATAGTAGTAACACCAGCAGCAACAGCAACAGCAACAGCAGCAGCAGCAGCAGCAGCAGCAATAGTAGTAGTAGTAGTAATAGTAGTAGCAGTAGTAGTATTAGTAGTAGTAGTTAGTATATACCGATTCGATTCGACGACGGATTATCTTGGTTATGTAGTAGAGAGTCGAACGTGTAAATAGTGCTAGGTACAAATTATCGATTAACGTATAACTACTACCAACGTACGCTACTGCACGCTGTTATCTGGACCAAGCGCGTTGAATGGCTGCTGGTTTGCTTTGAGTAGCTGGCACCATCTGTCGATATCCTCTAAAACGAGAGAAATTAGTTATTCGTTGGAAAAGGGTTGAATAATATCGGGTTGGGTGGTTGGGGTTAAGGTTAGGGAGAGGGGGAAACCCATTGAAAATGTTATAGTCTTCGTGTTTATGATCTTCCCGTTTGTCGTCTTTTACGCGACCAGGAAGGATGATAATCGGCTAATCGAGTTTTCCTACTAAGCGTGTCCTCCTCGAGAGGAAGGAAGAGCCTAATACGGCGGCGATGTTGTAACTCAGCGGCATTACGAGCGACGATTTGTCGGCTCTGAAAATAGCTTTTCAACCTGGCGTACATAATACATCGACTTTAACCAGTCCGACGTCGTTCATCGTTATCATCCTTACAATCGTCGTCCCCATAGCCACGCTTTCGCTTACGTTTCGAGATGATTTATCGCGCGGAAACACGTTCTCTAAAGGCCTTTTTTTTTCTAGACGTTTCTACGCCACACGCTAGCTCGGATAATTCCTCGATACTCAATAATACATCTCGAAGAAATTTTCCCGGGTTATTTCTGCATCGTTGACAATGGGTGAGGAGGGGCATTTGTGCGGAGGGGACGGGGGGACGCTCGCGAAAGCGAGAACAAAATTTTCGTCTTTTGAACACGATGTGTTCGATCGACTTATGTTTTTTTTTTTCTTTTCTTTTTTTTTTTTTTTTCGGGTTAATGGAAATGAGAAGAAAGAGAAAGAGGAAAAGGAACGAAAGGAAATGTACGGTCTATTGCTCGTTGGAAATTCCTTTTTTTTTTATTTTTCTTTCTTTCTATTAGGAGATTATATATTCTTATTTTGGAGAATTAAGTAATTTCTTACAAATTAGTAGAAAGGGAAAGAGGAAAAGTAACGAAAATAAATGTACGATATATGGCTCGTTGGAAATTCCTTTTTTTCATTTTTCTTTCTTCTTTTTTTTTTCTTTCTCTCTATCAGGAGATTATATATTCTCAATTTTTTTTTTTTTTGTTATCTTCATCGAGATCGATCTCGAGCGATCTTTGATATCTTTCGAGAAAACAATTGCTTAACGATTCGAAACGATACCATTTCTTTTACCTCGAACGAAGAGAATATTTCATGCGAACGACGATCGTACAAATTTTCTCTGAAAAAGAGAAAGAAAAAATAAAGAAAGAAAAAAAAAATAAATAAATAAAAATACATTTGATCGTTTTCGTTGATCGACGAGATCGTAACGATCGTTCTGTCGTTGGGAATCGTAATAGAGAAAAAAAAAATAAAAAAATAAAAAAAAGAAGAAAGAGAAAAAATGAAAAATTGAGAAAGAGAGAAAGGGGGAAAAGCAAATAAAAAAAAAAAAAAAAAGAAAGAAAGGAAGAAAGGAATGAAATTATTAATCCATGATATCGTAAAATATCGTCAAATGGAGGATGTTTAATAGCATCGTGAAAATATTTCTCGCAAGGTGAAAGAGAAGAGGCTAGCCTCTCGAAGAAGACTTACGCTTAATAAATCGGCGTCGCGGCGCACGCCCGTGGCACGGGAGCCGAACCCGGAAATCAGTAGGATCTCGTGTTCATGGTGGGTCCCTCACGTGACGTCACGGACTGGTTCCGCATCCTTCTCGCTCACACCAACGCACTCTTACGTCGGTCGTCGTACGGATGGACGGACGGACGGACGGACGGACGGACGGACCGACGGTTGTTTGCCGATCCAGGAAACTGCAGCTGCAGCTGCAACTACCGAGAGAAGAAGAGTCTCGTACTTCGATTTGCACATAGCGTCAAAACGCGACGACGTATATATGTATATATATATATATATATATATTATATATATACATATATATTTACATATATATTGTTATATACTTGTAAATATATATATATATATATATATATATATATATTATACATATTATTATATATTTATTATTATATATTTGTAAATATATATATATATTACTTAAGCGTAATACCTACGACTTATCAATTCCAAGGTAATAACCATTTTAGACGCGGGTACAATGAATTATTTTTTTTTTTTTTTTTTAGATTGAATCGTTCAACGATAACGAGATCCTACGCGAATTTTTTTTTGCTGTATGAAATCATTCTCACGGATTATTAGAGAATGAGAGAGAGAGAGAGAGAGAGAGAGAGAGAGAATTTGTTTAGTAACATTAGTTACGTTTGACTTAGTTAGTTATTATTGTTATTCATTAATTGTATATAATATTATAGTTATTTAATAATATATTTAATTATTATTGTTAGTTATTAGTTATGTTTGAAGTTATGCTTGGCAAACTGAATCTTTATTTCCGCGTGATCGTAAAAGTATATTGTGCAATGATAATAATCATGAAGATCTTAATTGATAACGTGGCACGAACTTGGCACAACTCGAGTAAGTATGCGTTCTTCTCTTTGTTCGTGTTTCTTTCGTTAATAAATACTAAAGAAACACACACACACACACACACACACAGAGAGAGAAAGAGAGAGAGAGATAATACTCGAAAAAAAGGAAAGCGTAAAAGAAGAAGAAGAAGACCGGTCGTTGGTGTGTGGTAAAGAAGAGAGGGGAGGAGGAGGAGGGGGAGGGGATAAGCTCGTCGGCACGAAATAAATTCCTTGCTCGATTCGAAGCGCTTCGCGAATCCACCGATGCGATCTGATATAAAACGCAAAGGAAAATGCTTTCAGGGAGGTCCGTCGAAGAAAAAATATGGGGGAGGTGTTTAGATAAAAGAAAAAAAAACGAAGAGGAGAGAGAGAGAGAGAGAGAGAGAGAGAGTGGAGAGAAAAGGACAGAGAAGCGTTGCGTAACGCCTATCGATAGATATAACGAGTTAATTACGTTACTGCGATCTGGGATCAACGTACGAAAGGAAAAGAGAAAAAGACTTGGATGAGAGAGAGAGAGATAGAGATAGAGAGAGAGATAGAGAGAGAAAGAGAGTGGGGAGAGAGGGAGGGGGAGAGAGAGAGAGAGAGGGAAAGACCGGATCGTCAGGCATGGAACGACCAATCGTTGACGCGAGTCTCTTCGTATACGCGAGGATGAAGAAGAATCCGGTCGCTCACTTCGAAGACGTTGCGCCCTTAAATCCCGAGATTAACGAAGCGAACACGATCCTTTTATCCCTTATGGGCGATCCTCCTATCCAAGCAGATCCTCTGACGCGATCACGAGAAACTCTGGAGCGTGCTTGTTTGTAATAGACGAAGCGTTACGAGCCATAGATTACTTTATCCTTTTAGGATTCAATTTTGAGGTGTTCATGTCGTCTACGTGGCGCGTCCTAACCTATTTTAACAAGTAATAAAACAAAACTATTGAACTGAGCTATAAGAGGAATAAGAAACAGAAAAAGAAAAAGGAATGAAAGAAATTGTTGGAAATTGAGAGAGGAAAGTATAAATTGACCGAATAAAATCAATTATATATATTCATAGATTTAATACGATATATGCATACATTATGTATACTTGTATCGCATTGGAGAATCTTTTTGCTAATTAAAAGTTTTCTTAACTTTTCAATTTCATTCCGTTACTGCATCTAATACCGTTATATTACATCAATATATATATATATATATATATATATATATATACATACATACATACATACATACATACATACATACATATATATATACATATATATATATATACATACATATATATATATATATATATATATCATAACAAGATCAATACAAAATATAAGTTATCTTTATCAAGGAGAATACGTACATGCCACTTTTACTTGGTTATCCTTCGAAAGCCGGGCACGTATTTTGCGTCTTAATGCGCCTACAGCGTCTTCATGAAATACGATCGAATATCATGGTAACGAGAAGTATAACAGAAAAAAAAGGAGAGAGAGAGAGAGAGAGAGAGAGATAAAATGGCCATAATTATGTGTACCTGGCCATCTTTACTCGCGCGTGTATCGATGCACGCGCGTGTGAACTTACCCTTTTCGAAAACGTTGTAGGTGGATATACATACGTTACCTTGCAGCGGCTCTACCCCGCGAGAACAATTTTCTTCATCGTTCTAAGAAGGATCGGTGCTTGTGGGGGGGGTGTTACGACGGGGGGGGGAGGTTGAACTTATGTTACGTGCGAGACGAGAGGGCCGGCCCACTATACCCGCGTTTCATAAATCTAAACGTCACGGTGCCCGAAGCGCAATCACTATCACTTTGTGAACTGGACGCTTGAAATGCTTTATGGTCGAATTAATATCGATATCGGGTATCTGACTTGCTCTCGCATCACTAACCGCAACATCCTCATGATCATTTTATGAATTCTCCCCCTCTTGGAAACCCTCAAGGCTGCGAGGAGAATTTAATTAGGTACGATCGAACGGAGAGCGATCGATTAAAAAGTCAAACGTGCAGACGCGTTAGATTTCATTTCTCTAGAGAGAGAGAGAGAGAGAGAGAGCGAGGGGGTGGGGGGTGGGGGAGGTAGTAGGAGGGAAATCAATGAAACAATTAATTAAGTAACGCGACGTATATTGTATCGATTCTTTAGAGACGAGTTCGAAATTCTTTAATATCGGATCGATTCTTTAATTTCGAATGAATTCTAATCGTAATCCTTTAATTATGCATAATAAAAGGACGTTACGAAGGATTTGACCATCGTACGAAATTTGCCTTCTCTTTTCTTCCTTCCTTTCTTTCCGTTTTATTTCTTCTTTTTTTTTTCTATTTTTTTTTTTTATCCGTACAGAAAAGTTGTCTCGGAGAAAATATGTCTCACTTGATTGACGTAAAGATGGAAAGGAAGGATAAATGAAAGAGTACGACGTTCACTCTTACAGATAAAACGATCGCTCATTCGCGGCTTCCGCGACAATGTAAATTCGACTATTCGTGAAAAATAAGAAGCAATTAGCGAGGATAGCTATGACGATGCCATTCTACGCGTTTGTATTACGTTTCTACAAAGTCGTTAAGCGCATTCGCGAGTTCTTCGGTTGGAAACTTAATCGTAAGTTGGTACACGTTACGAACGCGTTCTATACTCTGCTCTTTAAAACTTCCCTCGGTAGTTCGTAAACGTGTCCACAACGTTCCCTCCTCTCCTCCGTCCACTCTCCCCCTCCCCCCTCCCCCTCACATAGTAGAAATTTACTTGTTTTTATCGTTAAGGCTGAGCTAAGGTGCAGCATCGCGTGACGCTTTCTTCTTACGTCTTCGATTAACGTTTTTCCACGTGAGTGTTTTTTTCTTCTCCGTCTTCTTCTTCTTCTTCTTCTTCTTCTTCTGCTTTTTTCCTTACTTATTCTTCGCGAACGAAGAATAAAGATTTTTCATTTATATTCGATATCGAAAGTCGATGACGAGAAAGTTGTTACACCTTTCACTCGTTTACAAGTCGTTCCTTTAATGAAGAGACAAAAAGTTATTTCGTATTTTTATTTTTTACTTTTTTTTTTTTTTGTTAATTTTCCTTCTCTTTGACGTTAGAAAGTGAGAAGGTTATATATATATATATATATATATATATATATATATATATATATATAATCGATCGTTATAGATCGATAATCAATCTTGGACGTAGAACATTTTTGTATCGATATTGCGTGAAAAAACGAGCGAAATCGTACGAAGATAAACTGACGGAAGTTTGTACGTTTGACGGAAGTTCTCCCACCTCGTAAATAGTCTTGTAGAAATACAAAAGATACATTTCTCATCATCGATCCGATCCGATCCGTTAGAAAAACGCGACAACCTTTCTCGTCACCATTCTCGTATCCTCTTTGTAAAATCCACCAACACCTATTCTTACGAGTTGGACATTAAAATTTATGTTAACTTTATACCTTGAACCCGTGATATGAC
Source organism: Dolichovespula sylvestris (assembly GCA_918808275.2). Lineage (NCBI taxonomy): Eukaryota > Metazoa > Arthropoda > Insecta > Hymenoptera > Vespidae > Dolichovespula > Dolichovespula sylvestris. The sequence goes on along the minus strand of OU964961.1, from coordinate 22,330,337 downwards.
TCCGATCTGTGCTCTCAGCTGAGATTACATAAAAGGGATCGTAGAAAGACACACGTGGCAGACCTTGAGACGTTCGATCGATAGAAATAAAAGTCAACGATGTGTCCCTTATAAGCGAGCCATAAGAAACTGATAGAATCTTTTTAACCCATTTAATACGTTTCTTTTGGGAATAAAATATTTTATCAAATTAATTCCTCATATTTAGTATTATATTTTACGAATGAGAGCATTCGCCCCGAAATACCATTTGTACGAAGGTTCGTCTGATTGTTTGCTTGGTTGCTTGCTTACTCGGGTAAAAGAAATCGTTTATGCGCATACAAATAAAACTTCGAAGTTCTCGCCCAATTTGTCTCGCGAGAGTTTTACGAGCGTTTGGAACCGGTAACATAACGCGCAGGATCGTACGTAACGAGTTGGATAATTAATTTTCACGAGTAATTTTCGCGAAGAGAGAGAGAGAGAGAGAAAGAGATCTTTTTTCCAGTTGATACGAGATTCACGATTCTCTCTCTCTCTCTCTCTCTCTCTCTCTCTCTTCCATCCAAGTACACGAAGGATCCGCTTGCACGTTTGTAGTTACATGTGCGTGCGTGTGTGCGTGCGTGTTCTCGTACAGACGGCCAAAGACGAATTATGAACGCACGCGAAGTTTACGAGTCTCTAGTTGTTGACTACAAGTAGAAAGTCTCTTCTCCTGCCGGAATCGCGATCAATTTCCTCGTACACACACGCACACACGCACACATGCGCGCGCAACGCACGCACGCACCCATATATATATATATATATATATATATATATATATACGTATGTATACGTATCTCCGTATTCTATGAATGCATATGTATATAAGTATTAATTATTCCAACACGTATTAACATTCGAGAAACTCCAAACTCATTTGTGGAGTTACGCAATACGCGAGAGATATAAACATCGAACATGCTAAGGAAAAAAAAAAAAAACAAAAAAAAAAAATTACAAGGAAAGGGGAGCACAGCGTGACGATATTTATCGCTTTTACAAAAACTCGTAAGAGTATGTTCCACTTTGATGCACCCTGGGTGAATCGTTAAAGCATGATCTACAACTTCGAAAAAGAAACGTTTGAATGGACGGACGGATGGACGAGCAGCGTCGTTCGATTCGCGTGTTCAATTATTTTTACCTATGGAAAATGATAAAACTAAATTATTAAAGATGTTTCGTACAAATCGTTATATCGTTTCGGTAATGTTTTTTTTTTCTTCTTTTTCAATTTGTACAATTAAACGTAAATCTTTCTTTTCTCATTTTTTTTTTTTTCTTTTATTGATCAATAGATGAATACTTCATATTATTCGGAGTAACGTAAGGATAGGGTTCAACGATCCTAAAAGATTCACGAACTTTTGCTTTGAGAAAACGAGAAGGAGAGTGAGCGATCGAGAGAGAGAGAGAGAGAGAGAGAGAGAGAGAGAGAGAGAGAGAGAAAAGTGAAGTTTTCAAGTGAATAAGAAATAGAAAAAAAAGAAAAGTATCGGGTATAAATTCGCGACGGTACTTAACTCACGGCTGCTGGTCATAAATCATCGCTAAACGATTCGTATTATTGCTCGAGGCCCCCGTTGCTGCCGGCGCGTATCGTTTCTTACATTTACGTGTGATTGTTACTCGAAGAACGATTAATCCTTAGCGATGCGCCGCTTTATAATCGTCGTTTGATACGCGCACCGCAATTATTTCCGCTCGGTTTGTAATTAAGCATCCGCCTTTGAGTGGTAAGAGAAGGTGGGAAAATGGTACAAGATAGAAAGAAAGAGAGAGAGAGAGAGAGAGAGAGAGGAGAGAGAATAAGAGAATGTATACATACATATATCTGTATATTTATTATTATGACTAGTCGATAGATTCACCTTCATCTTTTAAGATCTATGTTTTTCTAAGCTCTCCTCGTCTAATACCTATGAGGGAACGATCAAAGCTGCCGCGAATATATGACCTTTCGATATTCTCTTCTTACTGGTAATAGAATGGATAGGTGAGTTACTTATCAAAGCTATTAATTAATCACTTTCGTTGGGATACTTCCGGATTCGAGTAACTTTGTTTATTGATCGTTTTATCGTAGAAGATTGACGAAGATGTATATTAATATCGTTTATAAATACTACATGTAATTCTTACGGATAAAAATCGTTTCGATAAAAGTATCCTATCGTTTCATTAATTTCCCGTTAAATATCATTATTTTGATGTAATACGTTGGACGTAATAATAAGATTCGATGTAATCGGACTACGTAGGAAGAGTTCGGAAATATTTTACGGAAAAGAATCAGACTCTTTTTGTAAAGATTCTTTTTGTGTGTGTTTTCGAGTTTTTACGATCTAATCTGGTCTTCCTATCGTCTCTCACAAAATGAATCACATTGATCGTCCATCACATATATCTTCTTATACGATATTATATTTCTTTATCGTTACAGTATGGTAGAAAATTGACGAAGATGTAAATTAATATCCTTTATAAATACTACATGTAATTCGTACGGATAAAAATCGTTTCGATAAAAGTATCCTATCGTTTCATTGACTTCCCGTAAAATATCATTATTTTTTTACTTAGGAAGAGTTCGGAAATATTTTACGGAAAAGAATCAGACTCTTTTTGTGTGTTTTCGAGTTTTTACGATCGAACCTAGTCTTCCTATCGTCCCTTACAAAATGAATCACATATATCTTCTTATACTATATTATATTTCCTTATCGTTACAGTATACATAGGGAAGATCGTTGAAATTAAATCGTTAAATATAACCAATGTAATTCTTTGTCGGCGTATACCGAGGTCGGGTTACGTCGTTTTTTCACGAGTTCTAAATAAATCAGACCATCAAGGATTTAATCCTCCGTATCGGCAAGGAATTTACGTTAACACGGGGAGCTCGATTAAGGAGAACATCCTTGATTAGACGAATGATTTCTCACCCCTCTCATAGTAATCGCGGTACTCGATTGGAATCTCCAATGGATACAGATAAAATCGTTATCACGCTGTTCTACCGATCTCTAATGTAATATCGACTTTGTATAGTTAGTTGAAGGAATACGCAGAAGGTGAATAACGGTAATTCTCGAAGGTGAATGCTCGGGCAAATTACGAATTAAGACGCCATACTCTCTGTGGTGTATGTGTATAATATATACCGAAACACACGCCGGCGTACGTGGATATTTACGTACGTATAAACGTACGTAGGTTGCATACGTGGTTTTGAGACAAGTAACACAAATAGGAACAGAAGTAATGGGCAAAAGCAACACCACCATCGACGCCACCACCATCACCACCACCGTCACCGTCACCAGGAACAACATTAGCACCAGGAGCAACGTCTAAAGCACGCATCGACGAGTAACCGAGTAACCGGTAATTGACTTGGTACGAGACCTGAGTTGCGAATGTTCTCACGAACTAGAAGAACTTCGGAGGAGACCGAAACGTGATCGAGAGATGACTCTGAACGGGTTAAGAGGGGGCGGGTGGAGGAGGGTGAAAGAGTAGACGCGCAAAACTCAGTTCGATAATATCCGAAAGTATTCTTTTTTCTTTACTTCTTGAGACATCTTCGATATTTTATAAATATTATTATTGTTATTATTATTATTATTTTTTTTTTCTCTTCGCAAAAAGGGTACGAGGTTCAACTGTTATCTCAACGATCGACTAGCGTACTGTTTTCGACATTGCGTTCTTTCGCACTCGTGGCGAACTTAAAATCAGTACGATCGAGATATGTAAAATGTATTTTTTAATTCGATCTTGGAAAGTGTACGCGCGAGTATCGTACGTATATTACCAACGTGTTTCTAATTTTGAGCCAGGGGAACGGTTGTAAACCGTTTTCTCTGCTATCATTGAAAATGTAAACTTAATCGAGACTTATTACAAGATCGCGATATTATAACGCCATCGTGAAGCCTTGGGACGAGGATAAACGAGAATACGAAGGAATATTAATATGGGACGATCGATCGGAAGAGAGAAAGATATAGAAAAGGAAAAGATAGATGGATAATTTCCATATGGCGGAAAGAGTAATGAAAGGGAGGAGGGGGAGGAGGAGAAGGAGGAGGAGGAGGAGGAGGAGGAGGAGGGAAGACATAAACGACGGTGAAGCGAAGAAAAATATAAAAGTTCAATACGCATGAAGACTGGAATGACTCGAACGGTAACTGGGCCAACGAGAGAGAGAGAGAGAGAGAGAGAGAGAGAGAGAGAGAGAGAGAGAGAGAGAATGTTTACTAAAAACGAAAGAGGAAGTGAGCTCTTCTCTTTTCATATAAGTCTTTGTCGAGTTTTAATCGTAGAAAAGTTCCTTGAAAATGGCGGCTGGTCGTAAAGGAAAAATAGGCGGGAAGAAAATTGAAAGACAGAGAGAGAGAGAGAGAGAGAGAGAGAGAGAGAGAGAGAGAGAAATGAAAAAGGAATCCGTTGATTTCGACTCTGACGAAACTGTCGTAACGTCGTAGGGGGCCCGAGTAACTTTAAATTCATCCTCGGAAATGGCCAAATACCGCGGATGGGGATTCTCATGTAAATATACTTCGAACATTACTCGTCGTCCCTCGTTTAAAATGTTTTCCTTTAGTCGCGAATACTTTCCCTTTGTTTGCCGGGTAGATAAAACTTTCGCCGAGTCGATTTTCCATCGAAAGGAACTTCTTATTCGTAAGATGCCGGCATCTTTATCGATTATATGTATTTTTCTGATATTTTCAAAGACGTTCCGAACAATTCGAACGCGGTTTATCTTCGATTAGAAAAATTTCTTAATAAATTTGTCAAATTTGACGACGTTGCGATAGGAACGTAAGAAAAGAAAAGAAAGGAGAAGAAAAGAGAAGGGAAAAAATTTCAAAACACACTTCAACGTAGTTTGAAATATTTTCGTGTTCGTTTGACTATGGAACAACGGTCTATGATTGCACGACTGGGAGGACTCGACAAGCAATCCTAATTCGTCGCAGTGACCATTATACTACCCTAATCTCATCCCCGACATTTACGTACGCGCTTGTATAACTACGTTCATTGTACGTACATACATTTACACGGTATACACGTACTTACGTTAGTCACAAAGCCAATGTCAAAGTTCGTATCGCGTAGGAGACGTCGGGGTCTAACAGAACGTCAAACTTTCTTCCTGACTTCCGCTGACAAACGGAAGTGGAAGTTAATTAGCGCGTGTTCGTTACGCGCGATACGAATTTCCAATGAAGCTTCATTTGGGAATACGAAACGACGACGATACTTAATTCTCCGCGATTGTATTTTATTTCTTTTTTTCCTTTTTCTTTTTATAGCTTACGACTGTCGATAATCGGGGCTACGTAAAAGTCGTATTAAATCCTTTAACGAAATTAATATCCGTGTACGTAAAATACGTAGGTATATCCGTATCGACTGTAAACGACACGATGCCAATAGTAGTAGTAGTAGTAGTAGTAGTAGTAGAAATAGTAATAGCAGTAGTAGTTCGTACTCGATCAGCAAAACAGAGATTTGCGATGTAGCAATGTACACGTCAAACGCACACGTGCATTTCGCTAGCTGCATGCATACGTGATCATTCGAATTGCTTATTAATACCGCGACGACGTGTGCGAAAGATTGCGAAGGGAAGAGAACGGTGGGAGGGAAAGGGGAAAGAAAGAATTGAAAAAAAAAGAAAAGAAAGAAAAAAAAAAAGAAGAAAAAAAATAATCACCTTCCTATCCTCGTAGCTCGCAACGTATGTAATAACGAACGATTACCACGGGGATGTGAAATTCATTAATGTTCGGCTTAATTAGTTAATAGAAGGAAAGGCACCGTTGTTGTGTAATACCTTATGTACGTCGCGGTATATCTGGTATAAGATTAGAGAATCAAAATGGATGCGATTACCCGATTACACGGTGGTTCGTCTCTGCGCGCCGTGGAATCCTCGAAAGGTCCTTTTTTTCCTCTCTCTTTTTTTTTTTTTTTTTTTCTCTTTCTTTTCTTAATCTCCGCCCCTTCTCTCCACCTTTTCTACCTTCTTCTTCCGACGATCTTGGAATACCCAGCCGTACGCCATCGGTGTGCAAAGCTTTTGCTTTCCAGGCTTTTCCGTTAATGAGAATAATTAGCCGGCGATGTAAGGTCGTTGCTCTTGTAGTCTAGCGCTGCTAGCCCGCGCATTAGAGAGAATGCTCTCCATTGAATCGAACGTGGGATTCGTGCCATTTGTAAGCTGACAATCTCCTACGAGATTGCATTGAGAGCAGCTACGTTCAAAGGAAAGAGATGGAAGAGGTGGAGATCCTTTTGCTTTGGACCGTAGCAACGCTAAGCAAATCTCTCTCTCTCTCTCTCTCTCTTACTCTCTTTCTCTCTCTCTCTCTCTCTTAATTGAGAGTGCTTCCATCACGACTTCTAATCTTAATATCTTCTATGACAGTGGTTTTCAAATTGCTAATTTCGTCGGTATTTACTATCCTTTGAAAGATCATGAGATTTTTTTTTTTTTTCTTTTCTTTTCTTTTTCGTTATCCAAGAGGATAGTCAGACGATGCAACCCAGGTGCAATTTATTTTCTCTCTCTCTCTCTCTCTCTCGTTTGACGTAGAGCTTGATAATTTCGAAAAAAAACAACATCTATTATCCGAATAATTCGATATTTCTGATCGCGTAAATTTGTATTTAATTGATATTAAAAAAAAAAAAAAATAAATAAATAAATAAAAGAGAGAGAGAGAAAAAAAATCGTCTTACATTCCCTTGTAATAACGTTATTTCAATGATAAAACGCCGAAAAGAACATCGAAGAATTCTCATTAATGAGAAGTGGGGGGGGGGTGGTCGGTGATGAGGAGGAGAAGAGGGTGAAGGTGGGCGTAAAACTTTTCTTCGAAAGACCAAAGTCAAGTCTTTGCGAGTCTCTCGAATTAGTTTGAAAACCACTGATTCACTGTATCACATTGCTCTCTCCAATCCCAACGATTGTGCAACGATTCTTCCCTTTTTCTTACCTTTCTAAGATCGGCCGCACTCGTACGCGAGAGGGATTTATTATCCTACGCGTCTTAATGGGAAACGAAATCCCAAAGGCCACCTGGATTCCATCGGGTTAAACCACGTTTTTCCCTTTTGTACATTGGAGAGTTTTCATTAACCGAATTTATACTCTCTCTCCCTCTCTCTCTCTCTCTCTCTCTCTGCCTCTGTCTATGTGTCTGTCTGGTGAGTCGCAAAAAAGAAAACAGACGAATAAAATCAGTGAATTCTACTCGTAAACATTCCATTTTAATATCACCTCGTTATATCAAAATTAAATTTTCATATCATTTCGAGATAAACAACATTATATATATATATATATATATCTTTCGACGAACGAATTCACGGACTCGCGCACTTTTCGACGATATTTATATACTTTCGTTTTTATTAAAAAAAAAAAAAAAAGACAAAAAAAGATCAATAAAAAGAAAGAAATAATCTCTCATGCACCCTGTATGCTTCGAATAATTCCGAACTTTCATTTCCGATCGTAAGTAATTCATTTCGAAGGGGTCGACGGAATTCGAATTCACGGGGTACGTTAAAACTGAACGTATTGCGCATTCCTACAGCATACGTATGTACAATTTACATACGTATACATATTACATGCGTGCGTGTGGATACACAAACACACGTACACACAGACACACATTTATATGTACTTAGGAAACGTACGTAGACTGATCGGAAAAAAAGGAAAGCTCGTTTTCCCGGTTGGAAATCCAAGGGGACGGTCAGGCGGTTTAATACCACCGACAAAACCATGGTGCGCATGGTTTAATTGGCGCTCGACGATCGCCCGATTAATTAAACGCGGTGTCTGAGGAATAAGAAGAAGAAAAAGAAGAAGAGAAGGAGGAGGAGGAGGATTGGAAGGATAAAGAAACGGAACGGTAGTCTCCCTTTCATGCGCAATAAGCGGCCATGGCAGTGAACCTGAGCGAGTCGGCGAACACTTCTTTTCTCACGCCCGTTGCGTGAAGCTCGCAGATGCGGAAAAGTGCCGCGATCTAACACGCGAGAAGAAAACAAGACAGACCGAGTGAACGAGACGGAGAGAGAGAGAGAGAGAGAGAGAGGAAAATAGAAGAGATAGATGGTAGAAATAGGAAATTAAAAGAAAGATATACTTCGCGTCGTAAACACGCAAGCCGTTTTAATTGCGCACGTTTAAACGTATACCTATTCTCTTTATCACGGAAATTCGTTTGTCCGCGATGTAATTCCGCGATTTAATCGAGTACCGTTTCCATCCGTCACTTATCCCTCGAGAGGAAGATTCCCCGATGTTAAATTCCAATCCAATATACGTATATACAAGTACGAACGTACGTAGGTATATAATTTATTGTTAACGCGAATAAATAAGCCGTACTCTTTCGAAATCATTTATTGCGAACGTACACATTCGACGTTGCGCGGAAACAATATATATATATATATATATATATATATATATATATATTTTTTTTTTTTTTTTGGTCGACGAACGAATAGCCAGAGGCCTCTCAAACGACTGTATAAACGCTTCCGAGGTTTGCCAGCGAACATTCGCATTTCCTATCTCTTCTTCTCTTTCGATCCCCTTTCTCTCTCTCTCTCTCTCTCTCTCTCTCTCTCTCTCTCTCATATACCTCTCTCTTTCGCTTTGCTTCTCATTCAGTTGGGGTAGTTTAATTCAATATAGAGGTGAAACGGTAGGCAAAAGCAACGCGAGGTTGGATCGTCGCTCGAGGGTAAGCACCGAGAGAACGCGTTGAAAAAAAAAAAAAAGAAGAAAGAAAGCATACCTACGTATATCTATATATACTTACACAAACACACACACACACACACACACACACTTACTGTCGAGAACTCACACAATGACTCGCCTGTAAAAAAAAAAAAAAAAAAAAAGAAAAAAAAAAAAAAGAGTAGAGACACACAGTCTACGTAGCACTCTTTGTCTTTATCATTGCGGAGAATTTAAGCCGGCCCTTCGGCCACCTGCTTTTCTACCCTTACATTAACGTCCTTCGGTATACCTTCCAAAGGGTCATGACGATAATGTACGGACGCGAACCAACAACACTGACTCTTTTCTCTTTTCTCTCTCTCCCTCTCCCTCCCTCCCCCTCTCTCTCTCTCTCTCTCTCTCTCTCTTTTTATCTTTCGGTAAATAATTTGCTTTTATTCGTTATTCCGTCTATTCTATCCTCTTCACAATCCCTTATGTTTTCTTTACCTCTCCTCTTCTCTCTTCTATACTTTCTCTCTATAATCCTTTGCCCCGTTTTGCCTCGCCTACCTCTTCACTGTCGTTTTCCTTTATATTTTACGCCCTCCATCTTTATCGCTTTGATCCATCTCTTCCATCTCTCTCTCTCTCTCTCTCTCGTCTTGTCTTGTCCTGTTCCTTTTTCTTCCTCTACTATCTCTCTTTTTTATCCCACGTCGTCTACTTTCTCCGAACGTCCTCATTTATCTTTCACAACGAGAACATTTAACTCTCACCGGTTTTCCTACTTACGATCGACGGACCCGAAGACTCCTTCCGAAACTTTCCTTGCAGGTTTTTGTTGGACGATCAAAGGATAACCGTTTAGATATATATATATACACACACATATCAACGTTAATGCAGTGCAATTTTCCTACCAATGCCATTCTCCATTCGTACGAACGCTTACGAATTATTCCTTCCTTCCTTCCTTCCTTCCTTTTCTATTTTTATTATTATTATTATTTTTTTTTTTTAACCAAACTTTTTCTTCTCATTCGTATACTTTTTCTTCTTCTTTATCTTCTTCTTCCTCTTCTTCTTCTCGTATTCGAACGTTCGAGATAGGATTTTATGGTTAATGGTGGGAGGGAGGGGATGGCGAGAGGGAGAGACTAGCAAAGGACGAGTAAGAAAATAAAGAAAAGAAAGAGGAAGAAAGTAAGGTGATAGTGAGAGAAAGAGAGAGAGAGAGAGAGAGAGAGAGAGAGAGAGAGATGGATAGATAGGAGGGAGATGTTAGCGTCTCATTCTTCTTACGGTTAAAGCGCACTTAACGCAATTTATTCCAGAGGAGTCGGTATCGACCCTCACGGGGAAAATTCCCGGCTTGTCTTTTCTCCCGTAACGTTCTCTTACCCTCGTCCACTCTCGTTCATCTTTCACAGCCCTAGAATAATCCTACCCTTCGCGTATATACCTCTTCGTCGCCCTCCTCCTCCCCCCGCCTCCCTCCTCCTCCTTCTCCTCCCGCCTACTCACGCCTCCTCCCTCGTCAAATCTTTTCCCTTTTTGTCCTAATGTTTCGGTAAACGTTTTTACGACCTTTTTACGAACGTTTTAGTAACTTTCCTACGGTGTAAATGAGAGAGAACCTTACTTTTTTTATTTTCTTTCTTTTGGTGTTTTTTTTTTTTTTTTTTTGTTTTGTTGTGTTGTTTCTTTTTTCTTTTCCTTCTATATTCAGTCTTCCATAACGACAAGCTTTTAGAAATGTTAATTCGAGATCGTTCGATGGGCGCTCGAAGTAATCTATTTAGATGCTATAGAAAGGGGTGGAGGGGGAGGGGGTGGGGAGGCATGGGAAGGGGGAGAAACAATAATAATTTTCCTCGTTTGTATCAACTATGGCCGAAGGATGGCTATGAACTCGAAAGGAATTCGCCATGCTAATATTAGTTGTCTCACGTTCTAAATTCGCACGACGTCTCTCGTATTAAGATACTAGACGTGGTGCGATGTTAAAGATTTTCAAGTCGATAGTGAGATAGGAACCGATGGAAATCATGGTGTAGACGTTAAAATGAACTCGTCGATGTAATGATGTTTCTTCCATTCTGTCGTCGAAAATCCATCGAATCTATTTACCGAAATTGAAAAGAAAAAAAAAAGAGCTTTCTTGACGGATGGAGTACGTTGTATTATCCTCTCTATGGAGCGGGTTTCAGCACCCATCCCTCCCAAAAAAAAAAAAAAAAAAGAAAAGAATGTCTCTCGACGAAAAACGACTTACGCATGTCGATAATAACTCACGACGTTGTCCGTTGAAAGAAAAAAAAAAAAAAAAGATGGAAAGAAAATGGAAACCCGACTTCGTGATGTAACACAATATCATTCGGAAATTTAATAATCGTCTCGGGAAAATAATCGAAAAGCTTGCAAAACTCGATATACGCGTTGTCATATAAAAAAAGAAAAAAGAAAGAAAAAAAAAGAAGAAGAAAAAAGAAAAGAAGAGAGAAGGGAGACAAAGAATGATCGAAACCTTTATATAGAGATATCAAAATGGTAATAAATTCGAGAGACACGTATTCCGATAGGTCTGTTACGTTTCAAGAGATTCGTCCGCCCATTAAAATGGATCCATATTGATGTGACAAAAAATATCTATAAACTACTCGAATATATTTTCGAAAGTTCGATCAACAAGATGGAACATACAAGAGTCAATGGAGTTATCGACTCACCCTCTGCCACCCCTTCCCCCTCGCCCTTCTTCTTAATACTTCAATAACTCTTTCGACGTTATTTAATCTCCATATGTTTATTTACATTCAATGTACTTCCTATTTATTTATATATTCATCTATAAATTAATGTATATATGTATGCATACATATACATATATATATATATATATATATATATATATATATATTCATGTATATGTATATACATATATATTCATCTATAAATTAGAATGAATCGTCTTATACATCCGTATAGTATACGAATGTGCAACATATTTTATATTTGTAAACCGTTACCGTACCACGAAACATATCGCCCGGAGCAATGTTTTTCATTTCGCGAGGAAATGCTTATGAAATCTGACGTCGTTCGTGCGACACGGCATGCATATAGAACAGAATGTGCGTTTCGCCGTATTGCAGCAGGAAAAGCCAGTCACAAATAACGTGCCCGTCGAACTCGGTCCTAAGAAAATACACGAGTTATTATCGATCGTGACAGTGGCGCGCGTCTCTTTTTAAATCGATTCGGTCGGTGTGCCAGTCTCGGTTATCGGGGACGAGAAAAATACGTATTTATTGTACATCCCTGTATCCCAATCGAATCCATAGAATCTCGAATTCGAATTCGAAAGAAAAAGTATATCCAAGGAAGAGAATATATGGAGATAGAGAGAGAGAGAGAGAGAGAGAGAGAGAGACAAAAATGAGATATAACAGTGTGTGCGTGTGGGGAGGGGGGAGGGGGGAGGGGGGAAATAGAAAACAACAACAGTAAAAAAAGAAAAGAAAGAGAAAGAAAACAAAAAGAAGAAGGACGATAAAGGACGAATAATTTTTAACAGGAGATTGTAACAGAATTTTAATATATATATATATATATATATATATATATATATATGTATGTATGTATGTATGTATGTATGTATGTATGTATGTATGTATGTATGTATGTATGTATGTATATATGTGAGACCAACATGGGAAAGTCACGATGCCGTGAAAGATAGAAAGATTATATATCCAGATAAACGTAGAGAGAGAGAGAGAGAGAGAGAGAGAGAGAGAGAGAGAGGGAGGCGTATTCAAGCGCATTAGTGACATAATTTCACCGGTGTATTTCTGTAACGCGAAGTGTAGAGAAACGCTAGAGTGTTAGGGGACTAGAGAAAAGAGACAGACAGACAGAGAGAAAGAGAGAAAGATATATAAAGATAGATAGAGAGAGAGAGAGAGAGAGAGAGAGAGAGCGAGGCGAGTGAGAGTCTGGCGACGTAGTTGTGTAGCCCGTCTGGATACTCTCCCGCTTAGGCTGCTTTTATCGACGTTGCATTTCCGCCTTTTAGTTGCACAACACCTGTTCGATGCCCATATAATTCCCTCCCACGCTCGATCTCGAAATTTTACTCTCGACGAGTCACATCGAGAGTTGTACTCTTCGTTCATTTTTCTTTCCCTCTCTCTCTCTCTCTCTCTCTCTCTCTCTCTCTCTCTCTCTCTCTCTCTCTCTCTCTCTCTCTCTCTCTTTCTCTCCTTCTCTCTGTCTTTCTCTTTTTTTTCATTATCATCTTTATCCGTTCGTCACGCGTGCAATTCCTTCCTGGTCTTATAACTAACACACACATACGTATATATATATATATATATATATATATATGCACATGAACATATGCACAATGAAATACGACCTCTTATCACCTTTAATTTTCCATCCTTTCTACGCTCAAACCATGAATTCCTTTAGGAAATCCTCTCTCTCTCTCTCTCTCTCTCTCTCTCTCTCTCTCTCTCTCTCTCTCTCTCTCTCTTTCTCTCTAATTCTCGCTCACTCTCCCACTATAATTCCTTTTTCCATCGTCGATTGGATAAGGACTAGGAGAAAGAGCCGGAAGAGGAGTCACGATAATTGCCGTTAATCTGAGTCCCCCTCCCTCCTCCCCCACCTACCCCTACCCACCCCAAGTCTCTAACTCCATGCGTGAAATTTAGATAGTCTCGGTAATTGCGATTCCTGTTACTACGCGTCGGATAAATCTCTCGTGTTACTTTTTCATTTGGCAAACTGGTACCGGAATAAATATATCGATAATAAGAGAGATACATATATGTATATGTAGGCGTATCTTTAGCCTGTACCTAACATTTAAACTCGCTTCTCTCTCTCTCTCTCTCTCTCTCTCTCTCTCTATCTATCTATCTATCTATCTATCTATCTATCTCTCTCGTTATCTTTTCATTACAATTTGGAGATTTAACAAAGGATCGTATCTATGCGCCCGGAAGAGTTATAAAAATCTCTCATTTCTCTCTCGTATATATATATATATATATATATATATATATATATATATATATATGTATATGTATATGTATTTATGTATGTATGTATGTATGTATGTATGTATGCATGCCTCTCTTTCTTTTGAGATTCGTAGAGCATGTCAGTAATGGATTACACGCGTAAGACCAAAGATACATGTATTCCTAAGCCATGGGATATCTTTCTAGTTGCGTAACGATCTTTCAAGAAGGAAAGAGAAAGACAAAGAAAAATAAGTAAACAGATAAAAGAAGAAGAAGAATAAGGAGAGATTGAAAGAGAGAGAGAGAGAGAGAGAGAGAGAGAGAGATCGATAGATCTGTAGAAAGTGCATTGGGAAAGCGAGCGGGTGAGCGCATAAACGCGACTATAAATTATTTGTCTCTCGTAAGGCGCATGTTAAACGTTTGGAATCCATCGAGCATATCCAACGGATCGTAGAAGAGATTAGGTGCTCGTCCTTTAACGATTCCTTTACTCCTTATTAAGACAAACCTCGGTTTCTCTCTCTCTCTCTCTCTTTTTCTCTGCCTATCTCTTTTTCATGGGATTCGAAAGCCTTCAAAGTCTCTTAGACGGTACTACCACGTATAGTTTCACCGTTCTCATTGCACTCTCATCTATACTATCGAGACCAAACGAGACTTCCTCCCGTCCAGTGGATGGTGCAAACGTTGGTGCATATCGAGATAGAGACACGAGCGCGGTGCTGCCTGGAAACACGTTTCGTCCGCCTTTGGCTTCGTTCGCCGATACCTCTATGCCTTCATGGGAAAGTTTCGTTTTTTCTTCTTCTTCTTTTTTTTTTTTCTTTTCTTTGCCATAAGAAAAAAGGAAAGAGGAGCATGGAAGACGAACGGTTCGATTTGTCTTTTATTTCGTTGATGCATAGAGTGAGAGAGAGAGAGAGAGAGAGAGAGAGATCGTCCCACTTGCATGATTTTTTTATTCAAAATAATCCAAAGTATAGTTCGTTCGAATCGTTCGATACATATATATATATATATATATATATATATATATATATATATATATATATATACTGCGCGTATAGATTCGCTCGCGCAATAAAACGGCAGAGTTTAATAATTACAACGGATTAAGAAAATGTTCGAAACGGTAATGCCAATAATTTTATTACTTGTACAATGGAAAACATTCCACGTTTGAGAAATAATTTATATTTCACGAGATTCGATCGAATTCGATTATCACGATGCGTTAACGGAATATAGGTAGGTATCTGCTATTGGACTGGGAACTAATACGACTTAATAATTCCGCACGCGAGAACCATTCAATCGAATTATTAATTAAAATCTGCTGCCCGAAATAATCCTGTATTTTATCTCTGTCGCAAATCGATGACGTATGCAGTTATATATGTATGTATATACCATCGCCAACATCGAATTTTTCTTTCTTTCTTTCTCTCTCTATCTCCCTCTGTATATATATATATATATATATATATATATATATATGTATCTATGTATATATGATTTTATATATATATGGTGATTTATGAGAAATACAACATCCAATATATCTTCCTTAGTTAGATTTGAAGATACGAAAGAATGTGTGTAACGATGATGGAGTATAAGGTTTATATCTTTACAGCTGTCGACGTTATCAACGTTATTGTTTATAATTGAATTATATATATATATATATATATTATTTCATATAGGAACGAGTTTTGTAATACAAAAAAAAAGAAAATAGAAAGAAAATCAAATCCTCGAAATGATCCCGAATTTTTGATCGAATCAATGATTCATACTGACCATAACCGAAATATATTTCGCATTTCTTTATCTCGCTTATATTTTTCCCCCCTCTTCATATCTCTCGTTTTACCAATTTTTTCTCCGTTTATTTTTTTTTTCTTTTGTTTTTTTATATTTGTTTTCGAGAACGCATCGTTTCCTCTGAAATGAATTTTGTGCGAAAAATAACGAGCCGCCGCCGCCGCTCTATCTCTCTCATGGTGAACGTTTGAAAAGGAAATATTTTCTTCGTTTGACCATCCCTGGCACAGTGCGCCTCTCCTCGGGATTCCATCACGTATCGACACTAGAAGCACACTCGCACACTGCACTTCGACACGAAGAAATAGACGGACGCACAGACGTATCGGTCGACTGGAATACGAATGCTGTGACCTAAGTAAATATATGCGACGCGCAGTCCTTCCTTGTAAACAAGGGGTGCTAAACGCTGCAAAGTGCTTCAACCTAGGTCGAGGCCACGTCTACGGGCATTTACGGCAAATTCTACGATCACTGCGAAAACGTTCATCGTCTCCTATAGTTTTCTCCTTGAAAGTTTTTTTTCTTTTCTTTTACTGTCGCATCGATCGATTTATTTTCCAATATAAAACCTTCGCCCGTTTTCTTTATTTATATATATATATATATATATATATATATATATATATATATATATATACATATGTATATATATTCTCAAATCAATCGTAAACATCATTTTGTTATATAATATTTATAAATATTAAAACATATATATAAAATATATTCTAATAATATATATATATATATATATATATATATATATATATGTATGTATATATATTCTAAATTAAAACATAATAAAAAGATTTAAATCTAAAGAATTATCTAAAGAAATATCGAACTTTCGTAAACTTTGTCGTGTGATTACACGTTTTATATTTTTTATAATAGAATATTTGTATATATAATAATGCGAAATATAAAATAAACCGATATATATAGTTATTTATAAAATAAAAGTTATATATATTTAATATATATTTATATATATATATATATATATATATATATATATACAAATAAATAATTACATATATTTGACATTATTAAGAACTTAGGTATCGCTTGTAAAAAATGACGTATACACTTTGTCCAAATTAGTTACGCGGCGGGATCGGCCTTTATAAATAATAGGTTCGTCGGTTCGATATAATCCTTCGGATTAATCTCATCATCGTTACGGTTGTCTCTCTGCCCCCATACTTTTTAGCACGGCTCGGTCGATGTTACGCACGTTATTATGACCGTCTGTATACTCGCCGCACAAATACGCTTCTCACACGCGAGCCGATCGTTCGGCGCGTTACGATGGAATTTTCGTCTGCGTTTCCTTCGTAATTCCTTCCCAAGTAACAGTCGTACATTCCGTCGTTCCGTGAAATCCTCTTAATAATCTTTAGCATGCTCGGAGAATTAGCAATTAGTTGAAATTTACGAGGGAACATTTTTGTTATTCCAAAGAGGGTGTCTAATAATAATAATAATAATAATTATAATAATAATAATAATAATAATATTATATAATAATATTATTATTATTATTATTATTATTATTATATAATAATGATGATAATTCTGAAATAATAAACATTATTACGAGAGAAAAAGTCGGGAAAATTTCGATGGGAACGAAAAAGTATTTCTGTCGGTTTTACTACAGAGGAAAAAAAAAGAAGAAAAAAAAGAGAGAGAGAGAGAGAGAGAGAAAGAAAAGAAAAAAAGAAGTACCTAGCTGCTCGTAACAATGACACACGAATAAATACGTGAGAAGTGTGTGGTAGGTATGTAACGTATCTTTAAAAATTTTCTACGAATTTCTTCGAGTTTGTTTAGCCGGGGGCTGGATATGCCGCGTTGCGTGTTGCGCGATGGCGTTGCATCGAAGTTATACACGGTATGCATCTTTAAATATGTGTATACGTATATAGTACCTACACAATAATATTGCATACGTGTTCGGAATATATAGATGAAAATGTAAGTTTCCAATGGGTACTTCATTACGGACCACGGAAGAGGAACTTTGATAACCGTCGAATCTATCTACACATTGAAAAGTACTTATTACGATAATATTCGCTTGATATACCAAACTCTTTCCCACGGCTTTTTAATGTCAAACGTTTTCTCTTTTGCGTTACGAAATCGACTAACGACCAAACATACTAAACCTCGCGAGCGCCATGTTTATTTTATTATTATGTTCTTTTTTTCTTTCTTTTCTTTCTGCGAAGAAGACACGTCAAATAAGGATATTTAATTTTATGATTTCGAACAGGGAAAATATTTCATTCCAAATTGAACGGGACACGTTCCTCGAATATATATATATATATATATATATATATATATATATATATATATATACATATATATATATATGTATGTATGTATGTATGTTATATATACTGAATTCTTCCTCAACTAAGCAGATATAATATACGTTTCTTGAGCATTACTGCTTTGATCGAGTACTCCCTCTCTCTCTCTCTCTCTCTCTCTCTCTCTCTCTCTTTATTTCTTACATGCTATCATGTATTCCTTTCTACCAAAGCACCTACCATCATTTTAAACACGCGCCACTGCTTCCCAACAATAGCTCGTCTTTAGTGGGTTTCGAACGCAGGTAAGATCCTTGTATATGATAAGTCAGGAATCAGGATAACCTCCTTCTGTGCGCTTCTCTCACGATTCAATGTTTTTCTTCTTCGAGAAACGAAGAAAAAAAAAGAAAGAAAGAAAGAAAGAAAAGAGAAAAGAGAGTAAAAAACGAAAAGAGAAAAAATGCGGAAGAACATTTTCTTTTCTTTACTTTCGAGAGCGCGAATAATGGCGAATCAACGATTTGTATCAATCTAGATACATATCTGAAAATACTCGTGATGCATTCCCGTTTTACAATTCGTTAAATCGTTTATCTTAATTTATAATAAAATCCAATTATTCTCAGGCGCTTACGTACTCGTTTACGTATTTAATTTGTTACATTAAAGCAATTATATATATATATCACTTGTCGCTAAGTAGATTACGAATAATAATGTTTCGAAGAACGATATGAATTAATAAACGGTAAACAATCGTTTAAACTCACGTGATTGAATATCAAAACGATAGATAAAACGATTACCGCGAGATTACATTTAAGCGGTTTATCTTTACCGAATGTAATCGCAAGTACAATAAATATTCAAATTACTTATGAATTTATATGCGAATTAAATTTCTCGTTTCCTTTTCTTTAAATTATATTTAAAAGAAAAAAAAAAAAGAAAAAAGAAAGAAGAAAAAAGAGAAAAGGAAAAAGAAAACAATAACAAACAAAAAGAGAAAAACAATTCAATTATATTTTATTTGATATCGATCGGAAGGCCGCCCCCCTCCCCAACCCCACCTCCCCGCCGCCCACCCACTGAAACCGCGCTTTCGAATCGAATATAAACGAGTTAATGTTCTGGTTAGTTCTCTACGTGTTTATCGAACGTTCGAGCATAACCTTCGTTAATAAATATTCGATAAATCGATACCACTAAACAAACAGTTAATATCATTGCTATGAATAAACATATCGGCACGTTTGCGTTGGGTTTTTGAAATATACGAAAGGTGGAATAATATTTACCGATATCCCCCGATAAAATAAATGAAAATATATCGAACGTGATACAACTTTAAAATTATTATTATTATTATTATTATTATTATTATTATTATTATTATTGTTGTTGTTGTTGTTGTATATATATATATATATATATATATATATACACATAAAAAAAATAATACTCATATCGTCTTATAGCTTATAATAAAATACATGCGTCGTCTTAATGTCAATAATATTTCCTTTGTTCTAGACCAATGATACTATGTTGCATGAAC
>OU964961.1:22285786-22300786 GCA_918808275.2 Dolichovespula sylvestris | reverse complement strand
ACACACAGAGATCTGTATTTAGTACCGAGACGTCATTGTTGAGACAAAAAGATGAAAAGATACACAATAGAAGTCCCGATTGTAAAAGAACGTACAAATCGTACCTTGAATTGACTCCTAACGATGTTTCTACAAGGAAGCGCAACGTTCATTGTGTGAATGGACCTTAAGCTTTGCACGAGATGCATATCCGCCGATCGAGCGGCACTCCTCGTCTGAGATTGAAACACGGAAGCCCTAAGGCCTCAGTTAACGGTGAATTGGTGCATTCTCGCGATCGCACAAACACGTACATACTCATATATATATATATATATATATATATATATATATATATATATATTAAATATATATATATATACACACACACAGACACATACACATACAAACACGCCTATCAACGAAGATCCCATCTCCGCCTGTATATGTATGTGTGTAAACACTGAATGCACACGTGCAACTTTCGATTCCATGGTACGTTTTCAATATGATGAGAGTACGCTCGAAAATGCGAGACGTCTTCTCCTTTGATTTTCGAGAGAGATAGATAGAGAGAGAGAGAGAGAGAGAGAAAAGAAAGAGAGAAAAAATGAAAAAAAAGAGAGAGAAAGAGTGGAATATATATATATATATATATATATATATATATATATATATATATATATATATATATAAATATATGTATATGATGAGATGAGAGTAATCGTGACTCTGTACCGCTGACGGATATCTAACTATTAAAATTTAATAAACGTGTGGAGAACGAACTCGTTCCTAGTTAAAGTGGATTTTTCTCTTACTGAAAGAGATATAAATACACCTACTATTAAAATTTTCTATATATACGAGAATCTAACTCTACAATATAAAGTATTTCATTGTCTTAATGAAAAAAAAAAAAAAAAAAAGAAAAAGGTAATAAAAAATATCCACGTTATTTTAAATCAAACCACCTCTTTCATAATTAATCTTCCACAATTTTTGTTTTCGCGCTGTATTAATTGGGGGACAGATATATTATTCCAACGTTAATGTCGCTGATTGTATCGTAGAAATTGTTGGATTTATCGACTTACAGTCTTAACGATTCGATGATGTTTTTTTAGATCTGTATCCGTAAAGTTTTACCGTGTTACTCCAATTGTTCGGGGTATTTTTTTTTTCCTCATTTTTTTCTTTTCTCAGAGTTACCGAGTATAATGAAACATTTTCGAAAACGAATAAACGCGTAATGCGAAAAGGCGTGAGATGAAAATTCTATTTGGTCGTAAGCACGCAAGAAATATCCTGTAATAAATGATTGATTCGATATCAAAGAAAGCTGTTATCGCCGTAGCAATCTTTCAATTTTACTCGTCAAAAAGGAAAAAGTTTGAAGGTTTTCTTTACGTTGTCCGACCACTCGATGCTTTTACTACTGGCGACTCCCGTCACGTTCGATCAACATACACGACCACCGGTGTTATGCCCGTTACTCTCTTCGCGGAAGAAATCATACGCTTAGATTATTATGCAACTTGTCGCATCGAGTTTTTATTTCTTTTTACTTTTTTTCCTGATTTCTCTCTCTCTCTCTCTCTCTCTCTCTCTTCTTTTTTCTTATCTAGTTCCCTACTGGAACGAAAATTATAATGATATAATTATAATAGGTCTTATTAAGCCTTTCACTCGCTTCAACATACGAGTCAATATACGATAGAATACGTCTCGTACCGGATAATAAAATTTTTCCAAAACTTTCGATCGACTTTATAGCTTATATATTTCAAATAAACGAATGCGCTTTAAACGAATTTCTCTCAAACGAAACGATAACTATATATATATATATATATATATATATATATATATATATATATATATATATATATATATATATATATATATATATATCAACTCCACGATCGTTCTTACCAAGTCAACGTTCCCAATTCTCGCGTGTACTCCATTCTCTATCGGACTTTTTTTCCAACCAAACGACGTGCCTGAATTTTGTAAGGAACAATATCACTTTTGAAATTTATTATTACATTCACGTGACTGTTAATGATTTTTCTTTTTTTTTTTGTTTTTTTTTTTGTTTTTTTTTTCTATTTTTTCCTTCGAAACGCCTCGGATACAACAACGTACGTTAAAGTATCGTCGTACGTTTCATGACAAATGATCGAATATACGACGTATCATTTGTTCTTCATTCAATTATTCGACGAATAATTTCTATTTATTAGTTTTCTTCGGTGCTCGTAGTATCAACGATACCACGTTGATATCTGTGTGTGACAACAAGTATTGATTTTTGCCACGAATCGGGGAAACTATATTACATACAGAGGCAGCTGTTTCACGATATTCTCCATGCGCTCTGCAGGATATATCAGACGTGGGATACGCATCAGCAATGCAGTCGAACCATTACCAATGCTTTCACATAATTAATTGATACCGATGTTAATAGACATCGAATCTCAGTTTTCGATCGCCATAGGGCAAACTACGTGCTCGCGCGCGTATTTCCTCGTTATTTCATTCATCCGTCATCGAGTTTTAATATTGAAAATTTCGCTATAATTTATCTTCGATAAATGTCGACGTATCGTTACGCCGCTCATTAAATCCTCCTTTTCATTTATTTTCTATTCGGAGAAACAACTAACTCCCGTTTTGTTATACCAATTATTATAACGATTCGTAATAAACGCAAACTCCATACATTTCTTCGTTCATATATTTTCTTCTCTCTCTCTCTCTCTCTCTCTCTCTCTCTCTCTCTCTCTCTCTCTCTCTCTCTCTCTATCTCTCTTCGGTTCCTCCCTTCCTCGAGTATTTTAATATCCATAAAAATGGATTAACCGAAATAAGGTTCGAACTAATTCTCACCCTTGAATTAATAAAATGAAAGAGGGTCATCGTCAGAGGCAGCCTTTTTAAATCGTGAATATTTAATTCGTATTCTAACGAGCTTTATTTCGATTTATCCTTCATACACTCGTTCTAATCATTACTTTTCAAATGACAAATGTAAATTTAATACATCTCAAAATAGTTCAACTATTTTCAAGAGTAAATTTTATCCACTATTACCTATACGCGCACTTTGATATTTTATCGCATTTTAACACATACGCGCGTGCGTGTGTGTGTGTGTGTGTGTGTGTGTGTGTGTGTGTGTGTCCGTTTGCGTGTGTCATTTGACTACTTCTATCTTCTGAAGCAACTAGGAAACGAATCTCGCCTAATTAATTTTCATCCGTTCTCTACGTTGGAAGATGCCAATGTTCTCTTTTCATTTCCGATTCGATCAGGCGAACTCCAGATTACTTGAACTATCACATTCGATATCGAACCGTACCTCTTCGGCTAAGATGAACTCTATCATCTGGTCCCGTTAAAATCGACGATCGATCGTTAAAAGTAATGTTTAAAACAAATGTGGTATGTACATCGACCCGTCGAAGAATATATATAGAATATATATATATATATATATATATATATATATATATATATATTCTTCTTTCTTCCGCAATATGACCCGTTTGTTTGTTTGTTTGTTTGTTTGTTTGTTTGTTTTTTCACACGATATCGTCGTGTCCCACTCCTCGTTGGGTTTAATGATAAATGAGATTCATGCATAATTCAGTTTTATTCTCCGCCTTGGTTATCATCATCATCATCATCATCATCATCAACGAGAAAGAAAGTACCGCGAATATGTAGATTCGAACTCTCATTCGATATTAATATTTGAGTTTAAATCTATTTATTCTATCGACGATCCATGTCGTTCGTTTTATGAAGTTTTCAAATGGCGGATAATAGATACACGGCGAAAACCCCATTATAGATATTTTTCATCGTCTATGTCTATCCTGTACTTTGATATCCCGATAATAATTTCTCCATAATGATATATATATATCCCATTTATCCAGTTTTTAAGACTTGTTTTTCATCCATAGGGATTCTTCAGAAGGAGCATACAAAAGCAGATAGAATACAGGTGCCTGAGGGACGGCAAGTGTCTGGTGATAAGATTAAATCGGAATCGCTGCCAGTACTGCAGATTCAAGAAGTGCCTAGCTGTCGGCATGTCCAGGGATTGTGAGTATGAGATAAAATCAAAAAATAATCAAACCGCTTTCCACGGATAATTATCGTACGTCGGAATAATGATACCGATGAATCAACCATAATTCGACTAACAATGTTGTTGAGAGTTCTTTCTTTTTTTTTTTTTTTTTTTTTATATTAGATAGACGTAGAAAAATTTAGAGAGACCTTCGTTTCTTTCCCTCTTCCGTTTCTTCTTCTTCTTTTTTTTTTTCTTTTCTTTTCTTTTCTTTTCTTTTCTTTTCGAAAAATAATACTAATTATCTCTTCGGTATACGATAACGTCAACTTTTTGATCTTGAAAAATACATTTCGAAGAATCAAGATGCATTTAAATTCACGGCCGATTAATTTCAAGATTATATTTTAATAGGAGGTAGGATAGACTCTGGAGGAAGTTTTTACTTCTGATTTTCATCTATGACTTTCATCTTCATTAAAAGTATAAAAAGAAAATAAATAAAAAAATATCTACCTCAAATCTGCTATTACGGGACAACTTCGTTCATTATCATGTTAGATATATGTATATCGTTAGATTAGAAAACTAGAAATTCAAGTACGGAATCTCATCTCAACGCGACGTCAACCTTACTGTACGAGCTAGCTTCCGTTGGCCGGCAGCGACGAGTGGTAAAGTAAACGTGGTAGGAGAGAGAGAGAGAGAGAGAGAGAGAGAGAGAGGGAGAAGTTGCGTGCATAATTAAACGTCAAAATTCTATCGAGCAACATACATGTGCATATGCTGCTTAAGTCGAAACTTTATGTTCCCTTTTTCCTGAAAGTAATAAGCTTATGCGAATCAATGTTATTTTTCGTGGAAATAGAAATATAACTAAATATGTATGTCAATTTATATGCATCGATATATATATATATATATATATATATATATATGTGTGTGTGTGTATATATATGTATATGTATGTATACTGCCGTATCGTGAAAAGCTTTTATCGTCGATTATCGCGTATTCTCTCTTTGCTTTTATTTGAAAATTAACATCCATTAGCGGCCACCCACGAAGTAATCAAATATATCATATATCATATACCGTTCGACGGTCATTACTCATTACCTCTCTATAATCGAAATTTCGTGTTTCGTCTGAAAGCAAATATTATAATAATAATAATAATAATAATAATAACAATAATAATAATAATAATAATAATAATAATAATAATAATAAAAATAAATGCATGAATAGATGTTAAATGCGTGTAATGTATTGTACAGCTGTCAGATACGGCAGAGTGCCGAAACGTTCGCGAGAACGTGGCCCTGAAGATTCCGTACCAACGACCACGACGACGACCACATCATCGACGACTACGACCGGCGTGCAACAGCTCACGTCTTCCGCTGGCACTGGCAATAATAACAACAATAACAACAACAACAACAACAACACAAGCAGTCAAAATAATAACAATAATAATAATAATAATAATAATAATAACAATAACGGACAAGGAGGGAACACCATGCCAAGAATACCACCATCAGCGGTCGCTGAAGCTGATCAATCCGACACGGACGTTAAACAGTTGGCAGTCTACGATGTTATCCTTCAAGTGTCGCAAGCGCATCACGCGCATTGCGGTTTTACCGAGGAATCCACGAGGGGTCTTATACGAAAGCCCATGATAATACCGGTGAGACACTTAACAGATCTCCTAGAGACCATTGCTTTTGCCTTCCCTGCAAACGGGGATGTAACGTAATAAAATAAGAGCACTGTACTAGTTAACCGAAGTTGCACTCCCCATCGTTCAACGTTTAATTAGTCCAACTTATCGGTCCTCTCGTATGGATGCTTAAAAGAATTATCAGTGGCAGATCAAGTATCGGAGGACATGACCAAAGTGTAACCCGATTTTGATAGTGGCCTTTGACAATTTTTAATAATCTTTCTTTTCTATCTCTCTTGAAAACGCGATAGGTAAAAAGTCGTCGATTTAAATACTTCATCGTATTTTTTTTTCCTTTTCTTCTTCTCTCTTTTCTGTTTTTTTTTTCTTTTTTTTTTTTCTTTTTTTGGTCGATCTCTCTTGAATTATTTTTCCAATTAAGAACCAAAAATACGTCAATACGAATTCTTCCTAAAGTTGACTACTTTATCGCGAATGATCTCTAAGTTTAAATAACCGGTCGAATCAGTACAAAAGTTATTTTGTCACACCCTTTGCCTGGAATTGGCAGCAATGCGTGTTTCTTTTGTAATCCTGCTGATTAGGCGAGTGATTCTTCGCAGCCGGCCAGCCCGGAGGATCCAGAGGCTGCCTCCTCGACCGCGGAGACCGTCGAATCCCAGAGAATTTGGCTTTGGCAACAGTTCGCTACTAGGGTCACCCCGTCGGTACAGAGGGTGGTAGAATTTGCCAAAAGGGTTCCAGGATTCTGTGATCTCTCACAGGACGATCAACTCATTCTTATAAAGGTTGGCTTCTTCGAGGTCTGGCTAAGTCACATTTCCAAGATGACAACCGATAGCTCGATGACCTTCGAGGATGGTACCTATATCACAAGGCAACAAATGGAACTCATGTACGAGGTACGACTTTTATGCATTATCCTTTCTACGTTTAATCTTCTATCTCAAAAACCCGATAATAATTATTATTTTGCAAATGATCGCATTTCATAATATTTATTGATCCTACGTTTTTTCTTTTTCTTTTTTGTTTTTTTTTTTTTTGATTCTACAAAATTTAGCCCGACTTCGTGGCCGCCCTGATGCAATTCACATCATCCTTAAACGCTCATCAACTGACGGACGCCGAGTTGGGTCTCTTTTCGGGCGCAGTGTTACTCGGAGAGAGGGCTGGCCTTAACGACGTTAAAGCGGTCCAGAGGCTTCAGGATCGTCTATTGGAGGCTCTCAGAGTGCAAACTTCAAGAAATCACAATGGCACAGGTGGAGAGGCAACCTCGGCGTCTGGGTGTGCCAGCATATCTGGAGTTTCTCAAAGGATACCGGAGCTCAGGGCGCTTGGCGCCAGGCACGCGAATCTTTTAGATTGGTTTAGGAGAAACTGGACGAAGCTGAAGCTGCCACCTCTATTCGCTGAGATCTTCGACATTCCCAAGTGCGAGGAAGACCTGCAATGAAGAGGTATATAATACCCTGAGTTTAATTTCTTTTTTTTTTTTACCCTATGCAAATTAATTTGCAACTCTCGTTTACGTCTCTCCGCTTCGATATTAATAATAATATTAAAAAATATCCATACGTGTATATATATATATATATATATATTTTGTTTTGTATGCATTTAATTAATTAAATATATATATATTTTGTTTTTGTTTCGTATGCATTCAATTAATTAAATATGTGTATATATATATATATATATATTTATTTATTTATTTATTATGAGAGAAGAGAAAATATTTAATCGATATGTTTCAGGACGCATATCGAAATGGCACGGGGACACGATTCCTGCCGGGATAAATCTAAATTTCCAGCGCTGATCGCACAAATAGAAAATTCAGGAAACGTTCTCGATTTCGCTGGTAGACGACAAAATGACGTATCGTTGTTACGATGAGATAACGCGAGTCGAAGAGGGCTCTCCATCGATTTTCCACGTCTGAACAGATGGACCAGACCATCTTTGAAAGGGATCCCCTCCTGGTCTCTTTTCTTTTTTAACTGGAGGGTACGGATTAGCAATAAAAGCAAAACCATTCTCGGTTGTGGGCCATACATATATATGGGAATGGAAAATATTTGCGTCGCTTTATCGCGATGAATACATATATATATATATCGGAACAAAGATAATGTATATATAAATCGCATTTTATTCGTGATTTTATGAGGAGGGTCATTTCGATGGCGAGAAAGGCGTTTGTAAAAGTGGAAGTACAAGCAATACATATACAAAGTTATATGCTAAATCCGCGTAACGCTTTGGTTACGTCGCTGAGAGAAATGATAGAACGAGGAACGAAAGTGGGGGGAGGGGGTAGGGGGTTTCGTTTGGACTCAAAGTATAATAATAAAAAAGAAAAAGAAAAAAGAAAGAGAGAGAGAGAGAGAGAGAGAGAGAAAGTAAGTTGTACCTTCGACGATACATATTGTAATGGACTCGATATTTCGCCCTTGGGAGCGCAAATTAAATACTCAATATGTCGGTATGATATTTCGCGTTAAAGTTATTATCGTGTATGCCATCGTCGCAATAAGTGATTCGAAAGTTTGTACGTTTTTGCATTCGACATTGGAGGGAAGCACAAAAGGGGAGAAAGAAATAAGAAGGAGAAAAAAAAAACAAAAAAAAAGAAAAAAGATAATGCAATCAAGTCAGCGGGTAAGCTTTCGGAGTCCGATCGGTGTTCTTCTCAAAGTTTTAAGAATTTTAGCGTATAATAAAGGACTTTGAAAGTTTTGACGACAAAGGGGGAAACGTTAGACGTTTAAGGATAACGAAATATCGCGATATTAATAAATATTTGTAAATTATTTTTTCGCGATAACACCGGCGAGAACGTAAAACACCAAATTCATAGACATATCGAAGAATGGAATCATAAAGTCGTCTGAAAGAAAAGAAAAGAAAAGAAAAAACAAAAAAAAAAAAAGAAAAAACACAAAAAAAAAGAAGTAAGAAAAAGAAAAATCTCTTCTACGTTTTTTCTTGATTATAACCTTTTGTCTTTAAAGATTTCAAAGTGACGTGTTTAACTCTAGACGGCAATATAAACGTTTGTACTCGTATGGGGGTACGCTAAAGTACGAAATACTCCGGTTCGACGGCCGCGCAAGCGCAAAAATATGAATTATCCTAAAAGAATGAATTCATATTTAAACGCAAAGGAATGAATGGGAATCTCACGTTATAAGACTCGAAAGGATATTCTATATATAGGGCGTACCACTCAAGGTAATCTGCTACGAATCTCAATCTATGCAATCTCTATTTTTATTACTTGACAAGTAGAATAGTGTGAATTATCTTTATATATATATATATATATATATATATATATATATATATATATATATATATATATATACATATGTATATCGTGCTGTCTTACTTCAGGGTACTCCATCAAACGGCCGAAGGCTTATAATCATTTTATTCCTAATACCTTTTCGTGAAATATTTAATAAACAATTGTTCGAGCACGTAAAAGGTCATTTGAAACAGAACAAAAAAAAGAAAAAAGAAAACAAATACTTACGATTACACAATAAGAACATTTATCTATGACGATATAAACCCCGAGCCAGAAACTATCCATCCACAATTTGAGATATTGGTTTTACAAAGATAAAGCAGCAACAGAGCCCTGAAGTGAGTGCATTCAACTCTTCGAACTTTGAACGCTAATAAATAACTCTCTGACAATGACTAGGATATAATGCGTATCAATATGTAATTATTATAAATAAATAAATAAATAAATGAATGAATGAATAAATAAACAAATAAATATATATATATACATATATATATATATATATATATATATCCATCAGAGCAGAGGAATGAATGAGAAGAAAGAGCAAGTTTATCGATAGCAAAAATTAATGTTTTATCTAGCGCGTCGTACTTAAATCTAACAAAATATTATATCGATACATCGCTATGTTGCTAAAGAAAACAAAAGGGGGAGAGACAAAAAAAAAAAGATTTAAGATGAATAGAAGAGAGTCTATCTTCATGATATTACAGGAAATATTCCAACTCTAAACGCTCACATCAAGTTGTGAATAAACATATCATACCTAATTAATATATTGAGAACAAAGAGGGAATATCATAGTTTAATATAAGAATGGATCTATATAAAAAATATATATATATATATACATACAAAAATATATATATATGAAGATTATAAATCTATATGCGGAAGAAATAGAATTATTATTATTATTATTACGCGTTACGTCGTCGAACGAACGTAGATCTATCGTGGTAGCATATTTCGGCAGCTATTAAGTCGATCGTTATTCACTAATTCTGTCTATATCTCTTTCTCTCTATCTCTTTTTCCTAATTCTAATCACCGTCGTCAGTAGTTAAGAATCGAAAATCCTTCAAAACGAATTAGAATCTAACGGAGCAGAGATCCGCGCAAATAGGATCGTCGAGTTATATCTAACTATGCGCGACTCGTTGGGTCTATGATGAATTGCTGAATTGCTGATCACACACGTTGTTCTATATAATTCGTTTATGAGAGACTTATCTTTCATCTTTTCTTGGTTTTCTTTTCTCTTTTTCTTTCTATCATATATTTTTTTTTTTTACTTTCGTTACTCTTTCTTAAGACAAGTCACGGAAGGAAAATTTCAATGTAACACACGCTTCGCGTAGCTGAATAAGATTATTATAATATTATTATTGAAGTAAAGATTGAGATTTTCCTTCTCCCTCCTTGAGCACGATCAGAATTGTTTTACTTTCTAAATTTCTAGTCGCTGGGCTCTTCTTCTTCTTTCTATTTTTTTTTTCCTTTTTTTTTTTTTTTTTTTTCTTTCACATTAATCGAGCCCTCGAGATCAAGAGTTATGATACTCTCGTGAATATATTGGAGAACACGCGACTAAAACGGCCAAATATACTTAACGTTGGTATAACTATTATGATATACCATTGATGGTGTCCACCAATCGCTTATAAAAAGTGTTTTTATCATACTCGAGCAGAAATGTCTTGAAAATATCTTAGTAATAATAATTCATAGAACCGTGTCGAATAGTTTCTTCTTCTTTCTTTTCTTTTTTTTTTCTTTTGTTATCTTCGTGTTTCGAGTTAAAGTGAAATATCTCTAATGCGACATGCGTTTCTAAACTCGATACGAGGAAACTGTTAGAGATTAATTTCTTTCTTTGTATCGTTCTTGATCAGCCTTAAAGATTTCGGTCATGGTGCTATAATGTTTGTAAATATTTTAATGAGAATCATAATCAATATTAAGAATACAATTATTGATTATTATTGCGTCACATTATTATTGACATTATTTTAGTAGTATTGCTACTATTATTGACATTATTATTATTATTACGATATTTTATTATTATTATAATTATAATTATTATGATTATAATTATAATTATTATTATTATTATTATTAGTAGTAGTATTATTATTATTATATTATTAGCACTTTACCGTCGTCGTCATCGTCATCGTCATCATCATCATCATCCTCGTCATTTGTACTATAGCCATAATAATAGTAATAATTGCATTATCATTATTATTGTTATTCTCATTACGCGTATAACACTTTGTTAGGAGGAGAAGGAGGCGTCTCTGGAACAAGTTCAGAAAAGAGTAAAGGAAAAGAAAAAAAAAATTTAACTCAAGCGTAACCCCCCTTCCATATAATAGAGAAAGAGAGAAAACTACGTCGATTATATTAGTTTTCATTTAATATTATCTCTGTGTAAAGTTATAGATAAACGAATGCTTAAGCGTACATCGCGTTTCGTCACATAGCACACACTATACAACTATAATATTCTTTTTTAATATAAATGAAATGTCAGCTATACGATAATTACACACATAAATAATATTATATTATCATGATGACGATCGTGATGCTGGATGGCGTGCCAAGCGAGACGGGAATTGTTTCTTAACGGAAAAAAAAATTATATATATATATATATATATATATATATATATATATATATATATGATATATATAAATATTACATATTACATATGTGTAAAATAATATAAAACGACGATAAAACGATATTAAGAATTAATAAGTATGACAAAAAAAATGACTGCTCTATACTGCTAAAGTACAAATGTTTCATTTAATTGTTTTCTTTTTTAAGAATATCGATTTTTTAGAAATTAAGTTAAAGGCACGTGATCGTAAAGAAAAAAAAAAAAAAAGAAAAGAAAGGCAACGATCAATGTGCACCACGTTGTATGTGTATACTTGTATTTATTTGTTAATCCGAGATGCGTGACGTGTATATGTGCGTTACGATTATTATTATTATTATTATTATTATTATTATTATTATTATTATTATTATTATTATTATTTTTATTATTATTATTATTATTATTATTATTATTATTTTTATTATTATTATTATTATTATTATTATTATTATTATTATTATTATTATTATAATTTTTATTATTATTATTATTATTAATATTATTATTATATAATTATTATCATTATTAATATTATATATATATATATATATATATTATATATATATACACATAACATACACTTTCTCACATACACGTACGCTCTTCACTGTACTTAATTATACGATAAATTACCTGAGTACATCGGCGTGCATGAAATCCGTAAATAAGAATTGTTCGAGCCCTGATCGTTGCTCCACGTCCATTTTCGTATGACGTAACGAAATAAGAATTCGTTTAATTGAGAAACCATCTCATTGCCGTTAAATAATTACGTATAAATTTCATGAGCGATTATTTAGTTCAAATTGCCACATGTTCTTTTTCTTTCTTTCTTTTCTTCTTCTTCTTCTTCTTCTTCTTCTTCTTCTACTTCATTTTTTTTGTATTCTTTCCCCTTTTCGAAGTACCGAGAGATCTTTATCTTCATTTCGATCGATCAAAAGTATCCTTCATTGGAGAAACAATGAACAATGATGACATAAAGTAAATATAAAATTTATTTTACATATACTTATATAATATCCTTGCACAAAATCGACCAACGAAAAAAAGCAACCCCGCGTAGGACTGATCGTTATCAGCACATTCCTTATCACATAAAGTTAATATAAGCGGTAACTGGGAATGTGAACAGAAGAAAAAATAAAACGAAAAAAAACTGAAAACGAACAAACAAACAAAGAAATTCGTGACAATGAGATGCCTCGAGAATGGACGGGTGTAAAAAAAAAAAAAAAAAAAAAAAAAAAGAAAAACAGAAAAAACAAGCCAAAGCTGAATTTATTTATCGGCAACAGTGTTGTATCGTCGTGCGGGGGAAAAAAAGAAAAAAAAAAAGCCCGAGCATAGAATTCGGAAATAATCCGTGTAAATAAATAATTCGTCGGACACGTTACGTGTGGAGAGGATTAGTTGGGGGTAAAATGATGATAACCTGTAACAATCGACAGAAAGAAAAATCAATATTATATTAAAAAGTCATTTCATATGGTAAAAAAAAGAAAGTACATACATACATACATACATACATACGTACGTACGTACGTACGTACATACGTACATAAACACATACATACTATGAGTATATCAGTTATGCAGCAGAAGACGATAATCGTGTTGAAACAAGACGAAACGAAACGAAACGAAACGAAACAAAAAAAAAAGGAAAAGAAAAAAGGAGAAAACGCTAAGAAGGAAGATTCGAAATATATGTGTCCCTGTTAGGACAGGATCGAATTCAGGAGTTCCTAAAGTCGACGATTTCTTATGGAAGCATGCAATTTGATCATTCTTTAATCGACCCTCCTCTTTCTTCCTATCGTAGAATCTTTAATGTCTTGAAACGTGCACCATTGCAACATGACTTCTACTATCGAGATAAACATATTCCTGAGATAAAAAAAAAAAAAAAAAAAAAAGAACAGGAAGGTACGTACGCGAAGACGTCTTTGGGATCTCCTGAAATGTGTTTTCATTATTATGAAACATCGGCGAATTCGAATTCGTAGGCACGATCTTGCCTTTCGAGAATATGGTACCCTCGAACTCGCGGGATGGGTATCGATTAGATGGTTAAAATAAAGGAAAATAAAAGAAAAGAAAAAAAAAGAAAGATAAAAGATAAAAAAATCGAGCCGAGACAATCGGAGCGGAGTACGGAAGAGTAAATGTAATTTCGAATTTAACTGGTGTAATTATCCTACGTGCGTACATAAATACATACACACACGCATACACGCATACATGCATAGATGAATACATACGTACGTAAATACGTACATACGTACATACATACATATGATATATTAAAATAGGCAGCAATGGTAGAACGGTAGAAATGTAATTATCTTGAAAGGGAGATTATGTGGGCGTACCTAATAGAATAAAAAAAAAAAAATAAAAAAAAAAAGGAAAAAAAAAAAGAAAAAAAACGAAATTGAAAGAGAAAAAAAAGAGCTCGTAGTTAGGGAACGTTAGATTTCTCGATCGTTGACGTTTATCCTCTTCTTTCTCCCTTTTCGTCTAGTTCGTCCGTCGTCGTGTACTATTATATCTCACCTGCGAAATAACCTGTAAAAACGTTTCGAAAAAGATCGACGAAAACTCGGATCAATTTGCGAGAAAGGAAACGATACTTCGTGCCAACTATTTATTATAATAAATAAACAAATTTATAAATAAATAAATTAATTAATTAATTATTAAAATAACGATTAAAGTATGAGACTTTACTCGAAAGTGGGTGACGACGAAATCGAGACGAACGATTCGAAAAAAAGGGCGACGTAATTATCTTCTCCATCGTTTTTACTCGTGTAAAACGCGTTTTATTATAACTATCTCTTCCTTTTAAGGATCTATCGATGTTCGATCTTTCGTGGGATCTAAACTCCGAACAAAAAAAAAAAAAAAAAGAAAAAGAAAAGAAAAACATACGTGTATGAATTAAATCATAAAATTTTGCCTCCGAGAGGATAGAGCATGGCAATATGAGAAAAGCGACGAGGAAAAAGGAGAAATAAAAAGGAGAGAAAAAGAACGAGAAAAAAAAAACAGAAAGATATTAAAATAATAATAATAATGATAAGATAAAGAGAACACATTACACGTATGTGTGTGTGTGTATATATATATATATATATATATATGCATACG
This sequence comes from Dolichovespula sylvestris, assembly GCA_918808275.2. Lineage (NCBI taxonomy): Eukaryota > Metazoa > Arthropoda > Insecta > Hymenoptera > Vespidae > Dolichovespula > Dolichovespula sylvestris. The sequence continues at coordinate 22,285,856 of OU964961.1, read as the reverse complement.
CTGTCTCATACCGTCGCTGCTTTCAGTTTTTAACTGAAATATAATAAAATAATAATAAAAGAGAGAGAGA
>OU964961.1:22208286-22283286 GCA_918808275.2 Dolichovespula sylvestris | reverse complement strand
TTTATTATAAAATATATTATGGATTGGTTAAGTACATATCCAACTCTACGTACGTGAACAACTTCTAATCGTAACAACTACGTACACAATCAAATTCACGGTGATATTTCGTTAATGAACGAAGGAATCCGGTTGTAACAACTTATAGATATTGAAGAAAAGAAAAAAAGAAAAAAAAAAACAGAAAAAAGAAAAGTATTCCTGAAAAATTAACGATAGACAAGAACTTCGATCGCAAGATATTGTTGAAGATCTTAACTTAAGTTTGAACATTAACAAAAACATCGTCACTTCATCCCATTATTATATAACACAAATAATATAAAAGTTGTAAAATAATAATAATAATAATAAAAAAAAAAAAAAAGGAAATCAAACTGATGTAAACTTTCGAGTGCTTACTAAAAGGTCTTTCATACATTGCGCTCTATTTTTTTAAGTTTAAATCACAACCACAAACGTAAGAATTAAGTCATCGTATTTGCATCTACTCGACTTAACGCGCGCGCGTGTGTGTGTATATATATATACATACATACATACATACATACATACATACATATATATATATATATATATATATATATATATACATACACACATACACATACATATTAACTTAAAACATATACAATTTTACAGAATAAAGTAACAATTAGCAAGTTAAAGTGATCGGTAAAAACAAACGTAAACATTTATGTCGTTTTCTATCCTTCTTACTTTCATTTCTTTTTTTTTTTTCCTTGGAAAGGGGCCTAAGTTAAAGGGATTTTACTCGAAAAAGGCTTACTTATCGTTGTCATCAACATTTAACTTGGAAAATCTCTAAAGCACCAATTAGTACTCGATATCCAACGTACCCATATCATCGTCTCTACATATAAATTTCGCAAGAATTCACAAATTTTGATAAACTGGCCCCAAAATATCAGTCTTTTAATTTGAATTTTGTTAGTTCCATTAATTAGAAGCATAACATTGGAACATCGTATAATATATTTCCTCTATGTTTGTGTCCAGTTAAATGCTTCTATTGTATAATCGCGATGCTACACGTATTGCGGCTAGCAGCAGCCCATGTCCTCGGTAATTCGAAATACGCATAAATATTAAAAATTAAATAATAATATATCTATTATTATGAAAATCGCCGGCGGTACGATCTGCGTACGAATACTATTTCTTCCGACAATAAAAGCAAACGGAAAATACTTAAATGTATTCTACCTTCTTTTTCTAAGGAAAACTACACTGTGTCCTTCCATTGAGATATGAATTATATATATATACATTGTTTGACATTTTTGTCAAGGGTTCAGTCGTACATAATATTCTACGTTGTTACAAAGTTAATAACTATTATTATTATAATTATTATTATTATTATTATTATTATTATTATTATTATAATTATTATTATTATTATTATTGTTTTAACGAAAACAAGTACGAAAATCAAATACATTACGATATAATAATAATACCCATCTACACAACAACGGACCGCAATCTATGCATTGATTATACAATAATAATATTTTTATACGATATACCTTACTTATTGATCTAAGGTAAAATCAATTTTAAACTATTAGACTTAGGGCATTTGATTCTCAAGAGACTTTCTGAGCACCTTTGTCGTCAACCCCTGCTTATATCCCCTACGTCACCCACCCATTCAACAAACGCACGCTATCATTTTTCAGTCTCACTATTATAGATTGTGTTATTTATTTGTATGTGCCCTTTCTCTAAAAAAAGAAAAAAAGTAAACTGTCTACAAATAAATAGGAACCAGCCTGTGCATTGTGTGGAGTCACTAATCAATAAAAAAAAAAAAAAAGAAAAAAGAAAAAAAAAGATGTCCTAATCACAAACGATCGATTGAGATGATAACCAATGCTAAATATTCAACGCAGTGTAATATTATAGAAAGAGAAAAAAAAAAGAAAAGAAAAGAGAAACAAAATACTACATAAGAACATATACGGCGTATGTTTGTATTTGTTTTTTTTTTCTTTTTTCTCCTTTTTTTTTTTTTTTTTTTTTTTTTTCTTAATGAGTTCGAATAATAATTTGATCAACTAGAGCTCTCTATAGTAGCTATATCATCACCTTCCTTTTTTTCGCATGTGCCACTTTAACAACACTCGTAGTCTCCATAATCAATGTCTCCAATATGGCCACCGTGAGTCCATTTTTCACCGCCAATTCGTCGTGATGAAACTTAGTCCATTCGTCTTCCTCGGCCTGGGCCTCCCTCGCTAATAATTCATCGACCCTATCCCTACGCTTTCTACTCCAACGCATAACCATATTCTCCCTTTGTAATTTTGTTTTGAATCCAAATAATGTCGCTACCTCCTTGCTAACATATTCATGAAGCTCCTCCACGGTCTTTGGAATTTTTATGGCGGGCTTTGTCTTAACATTTGGCTTTGTCCAACTCGGACCAGGCTTCTCGTATTCGGCTTGATATACCTCCGATATTGTTTCCTTACACAAATCGAAAAGGAACGTATTGTAAATCTTTCTATCCTTTTTCGCGATCTCGTTGCTCTCCTTCGTTAACTCGCAAATTTCTGGCGGAGCCTCTAAATTCATAATGTCTTGACCGGACTGTTTGGCCTTGTATATCAAAGCGGTGGCCTTTTCCGTGAAAGCCGTAAGCTCTTCGATATTCGATGGTATTACTGCAGGTGGCGGAGAGGGTGAGGCAATGGCTATGGAAATTCTATTATCTCCTGGGGGTGTATAAGGCGGTGGAGGCTTATTTGGTATCTCTCTAACGTAGTATACCTCTTCGGCTTCCAATTTTTTGATCTGTTAAAAAAAAAAAAATAAATAAATAAATAAATAAATAAATAGATAGATAAATAAAATCCAAGTGAACAAGTGACGTAGCATTATAATAAGGAACGTTTTTATTAAACAATATACTTTTACCTCTAATTCAATTTGAAGTTGTTGTATACGAAGTAGCTTAGCCTCCAAATCGGCGACTTCTAAGCCAGGCTGCTTCAACGAAGCTGTAGCATTTAAATTAAAGAAATTTATATATATATATATATATATACATATATTAAATGTGAATATATAATAAATGTCGTGTGTAGGAAAAGCAACAAGATTTGTTACAATACATTAGGGATAATATTTTACAAATTTTAGTGCTTCAAAAAATAGGGATAAAAGTAGTAGAATATCGGAATGTCTTTTCAAGGCGGATATGAAACCAATGCTAAAAATGTGAGGAAATCAAACATTCCAGTATGACTATAATAGAGACGATGCTTTCTTTCTGAAAAAAAAAAAAATATATATATATATATATATATATATATATATATATATATATATAGAGAGAGAGAGAGAGAGAGAGAGAGAGAGAGAGAGAGAGAGAGCGAAGAATTATATAAACGTTGTTTTAATGGTGTCGTGATATACAACATTTACAAATCTTCCTGTGCATCAACAAATTAATAAAGTTCAAGCATTCATGCAACACTGATTAGTACAAAATGAACAAGTTAATGTTCGTTTCATTCGAAATTTCATGATTTATTACCTTTAGGTAAATATTATCTCGACTTTGCTATTCTGAAAATAAATAACACATAGCTATACCAGGCAATGCTTTGCATAAGAGCGTTCAGCCATTATGAAAATTGAAATAGATAATATAAAAGTGCATTTTTTCTTTTCTTTTCTTTTTTTTTTTTTTTGATCCCCCTAAAATTCACTTCATATAAACTGCACGACATCATTTTTACCATAAATTTATCGTTATAACTTATAATAACAATTCATTTCACATTTACTTATTTAACGAATGGACGAAATATTGATCACACGATAATAATTATAAAGAGTTTAAATGAAGTTAAATACGTGGAATTATGTAAACGAATTTACATAAAAGATTCGATGAATGAAGATACAGAACCAGAAAAATACAGAAAAATCAAACACATAATCATAAACAAACAATAATCATAAATATATATATATATATATATATATATATATATATATATATATATATATATATAAATTTATATCTATATAAAAAACATGTAACAGAAATTATGATATGAATGAAACCATCTATACTCCATTCATGTTGTAAAAATCTTAGCATAGACAACAATGATGGATTACAAAAAAGAAAAAATGAAAAAAAAAAAAAAATACCTTTTATTTTATCGATCATAGCTTCGATATCTTTTTCCGACGTCGTAACGATGGCTGTCGCATGAAAATCCGACGTTTTTGATTCATCCTGCTTTCCCGCATTCGTATTACTAAGTAGATCATCGTCCAAGGCATCGATATTCAATCTGGAATTACTTAAATCCCTCGGTGAGTCTATTTCGATCTCCGACACACCGGCAGGTGTTGTATCACCACCACCCTCGCTAGAATCAGACGATACATCTTCGTGCTTTTGTATCGGCCTCTGATCCACGTCGGTTAAAGTTTTAACGTGTTTTTCATCCGACCGTGATGATGATGATGATGATGATGATGATGATGATGATGATGATGATGAAGATGACAGATCATTCAATTTTCCGGAAACTCCATCCGTTTCGATTTCCGTCAATTTGGATTTATCCGATACTGTATCCTTCACGATCTCAATATCTCGATCTATCGATCGTTCTATTCGCATTATTTGATCATCGTTATCTAACGAGGACGTACGAATTAACGCTTGCTCGGATATAGTTTCAACCGTTTCGACATCTTTCTTATCCTCTTTCGAAGTTTTTCTCGACTCCGGCAACGATCTTTGTGTAATTTCATCGAGTATTCTCAATACCTCGGTTTTCTGGACCGCCTGATAATTTTCTTGTAAGATCGTTACCTTTTGCGAACCTTGCGTCTTTTGACTTTCCGTTTTATCAAGTATCTCGGATACCTCAAGACTTTCCTCGGAGATATCCTCATATTCGGGATCTCTTAACACTTCGAATGGTACTTTAATAACAATATCGGTAACGTTCGTTGTAGGCGTATTACGTTTCTCTGTAGATTGACGATCGCTCGGAAGTGCTTCATTTTCACGCAGATCATTTATTTCAATATTGTCATCTTTAGTTTTTGATAAACTAGCAGCAATCTTATCAGAATGTATTTCTGACGTTTCGGGAAGCTTTTCTATCACGTCCAATCCACCTTCCGCCACTTCGATCAAATTATCAAGTTGTTCGCCATCCGAACTATCTGGTTCCGGTAATGACTCCGAGTACTCTTGTTCCTTAACCGCAGGAATTGTACTTTTTTCTTTTTCCGTAACAGGGAGATAAATTGGCCGATGGGATTCCTTATTATCATCCGTCGTATTACCTTTGTCAATAATATCTTCGTGGGACAATTCGATCTTAGTACTAATTTCTAATTGGGGTAATAACATATCTTCCGTAGATTCCGAATCGGTATTGTTGATTATTATTTCTCGAGACTCTACTATTTCTCGTCGGGCAGCATCTTTCCCCTCTATCTCTAAATTTAATTTTATATTTACGACATTGGACAAATCGTCCAATTTATCGGATGGCGGTACGTCCACCAATATGTCGTTACTCGCGTTAATACGATTATTTTTATCGTATCCCGTATATAATAACGGAATAGCATCCGTTTTATTCTCATCGCTCGTCGACAATTTTTGAATTTCCAATTTATCATCGAGCGTAGAATCGCACGTAATAGACGGGAACGGACTGTCCATTGTAAGATCCATGTTATCCGTGTCTAATATGATCTTCGTTTGAATATTAATTTCGTTTAATTCGTTGTCATAGTTTTCTTTCCCCGCAGCGATAGATGACGTTTTGATGGACTTTATATCGTCCAAATTTTCATCGGTTTTACCCGTTCCCATGTATTCCCTTCCTTCGTTAACGTAACCCTTAACATTTTCCCTGGCAATAATATCCAATATGTCGTCGAGCTCGTCGGTAGTCTTATCATTGTCCGTTTCATTAATCTTCAAATTAAGAGCATCGATATTCGTTGATTCTGCCCTCGGTAAAAGCATAGACTCATCCACTATACTGGCCGACAAGTTTTCTGTAAAATCTTCAACGACACCATCTTTCTCCTCTTCCGATATATTTTTATTATCCGAGCTAACAAGAACGCGCGATTCTTCCGCTTCGTTATTTTCCGTTTGTTCCCATTCTTTCTCTACCTGATCATTGCCAATATTAAACGAATCGGATATGGTCCAGTCGTCCTTATCAACGGACATTTTTTCGGTTGAAATAACTTCCGATTCATCATTTTCCTCTACATCGAAGTCACGCCTATTTAAATTTATCGACGACGCACTACTTGCATTTTGTAAAATTATAATATTCTCTTCGTCCTTGCTATTGGAATTATGACATTGGCCGGTATTTATTCCTTCGGCATTAGAATAATCTCGCGAAGATAAACGTACTTCGCCGTTATCCTCGGCGGAAGATACATTTTCAATTTGTAAGGTATCATCGGTATTTTTATATTGTGAAATATTTTCTATATGTAACGTACTTTCGTTAACCGTCACATCGTTGTCCCTCCTCGAACTATCGTCCTCGGATATCGGATATTTTTCCGATATATTCGTCGGTATTGACTCGACATTTTCAGACAATATTTCCCCGTATGATTTCTCAACCAACAATTGTGATTCCTTACCTACGGGTTGTTCATCGATCATTCTTTTATCCGAAAAAGATTCTGACGTATTCTTCGCGCTTTTAAGATCTTTATTTTCTTCTATGGTCATCGATGATTCCGATTTTTTCTCAACGTCCGAAGTGGATGACAGATAATACGGAAAATCTTTATTTAATTTTTGTATCTTTTGCGTACTCGTTTCCAACGATATAATATTCGAAGAATTGGTATCACCTTCGAGTATCTTTGCATGTTCGGATATAATAGATTTTTCGATTTCGTTTAATATCTTCTTACTTTCCGCTTTGTAATCTATTTCTCGATTTGATTCAGAAAATAATGTTTCCTCCTCTGGAATTAATCCAGATATAATATGACTAGCATCTTCCACCAAATCTGTAGACCCGCCGCCGATTGATTTTAATTTCAATATGCTTCCCGAATAACTTGTTATCTCGGAATTAATATCGGTTTTAACGGGGCTTACCGTCTCTACGATATCCGTTCGAACGGTATTACTTATATCTTTATTAGAAATTGATGTGTTATTGTCGGTCAACAATTCAGATTTGGAAAATACCTCGGATATATCTTTTAAGGTACTTCTTTCCTCGTTATCGTGCTTTTCATTTGATAAATTACTGATTCGTGACATCATCTCTGATAGAGCTTTAAGCTCGTTCTCAAGGCAATTGATATCTTCATTTAAATTTTTGTTGTTTAATTGTAAGAAGTGTAATTTTTTAGAATAAGTAAGGGTTCCGCTATCGTTATTATTATTATTACTATTATTATTATTACTATTATTATTATTATTATTATTATTATTATTACTATTATTATTATTATTATTATTATTATTATTATTATTATTATTATTACATCCAAGTTCCTTATTGAAGTTTTGAACGTATGATTCCGATTTATTCGAATTAAGCTTTAAATTGTCCGTTTTTGATGTTTCTATTGTGTTCGACCGTGACACAAGACTCTTTAAAGGCACTTGTTCGACACCAATTGAATCCGATTTTGGTTCTTTCATTGGAAATTGATCGTTCCTATTACTCTTGGATTGTTTTAATTCGGACGCCGTAAGAATATCCGTATCAGTATTTACTACGCTAACTTCACTTTGAATATCTTTTAAATTATTGTCAGGCGATATTGCAACTGCAAATTGTTCTGGTATAGATAAAGGCGTGCGATTGTTTGGAGTTCCGCTCGAATGAAATGTTGTATTATAATGCGTTCCTTTCTCCCCTTGATCATCGTCAGAAGTCGACGATATTGATATGGACCTGAGTTTTTCATATCCCGTATCCTTTAAATCTGCAAACATTGACTGAACATTATAATGTATATCTTGTTTTTTAGCGTTCGATGACTCCAGCAGCGCATTGTCCCTTTTAATTATTTGTGATGACTTTGAAAAATTTGTTTCTTCGCATTTACCTTCATATATCAAAGCTTGAATATTTTTGACGATGCCTTTTTGCTGAATCTTAGTTGATAATAAATCAGATTCCGATCTCGAACGTAACAGATCACTATTTTTATAGATTTCTTGTATTCTCTTAAGTGGAATATCAGGTACTTTAAATTCTGCCAATGATTTAGACTCTATAGCCAATTTGTCATTATCCTTCACAGCTTCCTTTCTGGACTCCAATTTTTTTCGCATTTCATGAATAGTGGTATCATACTTCTGTTAAAAAAAAAAAAAAAAAAAATACCTAACACATTAGTATTGTACAAAGATTTATGAAATAGTTAATAGAAAATTATATAAAATAATACAGACCTTAATTTGATTTAACAAATTTGCCTCCAATGCTTTTAGCTTTTGTTTTGTTTGCTTCCTAGCTTCTTTTTTTAAACGTGACATTTCTATCCTACGCTCCGCTAATTTTTCTGTTAATAATTCTATTCTTCCTTCCACATCACTTGTATCAGATGAGAGTGTAGAATCTATAATAACAAAAAAAGAAAAAAAAATATATATATATATATATATATATATATATATATACAAACTTTATAAATAAAATTTTATAATAATTTACTAATTATTAAAAAATAGAATCAATATTGGGCCATTAAAATTATTCACCTTGATGAGATAAAGCAGAAGTTGCAGTGACAAGTTTATATGCAGCTTGTTCCATCCGTGCTACACGTTCTTCTTCTGCTCTTAATCGTGCATCCCATGCCATCCACTCCTCTACACAATTTCTACGTGATACAAGTGCTGCTTCTCGTGCATTTAAAATTCTGCATGATATATATTATTATTTAAAATCTCATTTATGTCCACATAACATCACACACACAAACACACACACACACACACATATATATTGTGTGAGACAATATGATAATTATAAATTAAATGATTATAATATGACCGAATGGTTATAATATAATAATGAAAAGAGTAGATTATATTCAAAATTTCTGCACCAAGTATAAATTCTGCAATAACACAAGCATGCAGTTGGCCATTGAAGAGAATCTATTTTTACAATGGTTGACTTCATGGTGAATACACATTTTGGGTGTATTATTAGAAGTCTTATATATGGCTGCAGAGATTCAGTAAATTATTTATTTGATTATTAATGGTGAAGTATAAGAGAAGCGAAGAGAGTCATGAATGTTAAATTTAAAAATTACTTTACCAAATATACAGAACAAAGTATTACTTACTGTTCGAGCTTTTTTGAAGTTTTAAAATCATGATTCTGCGATCTGATGACTATTGATCTAGTATATTCTTTTTCATTGTCTACAGAATTATGATTTGAAATAGCGAATGTACCAAGCTGAGATCTAGCAGATATATCAGCACAATTTTGCGTACTCTTTCCTTTACCCTTGGAAGGATAATTGTTTTCGCTATAATTTTCAAGACTTCTTTCAAAAACATTTTGTACCGAAATATTTTCTTTGCTTTCGTCTATTATGTCTGCAAACAATTTGGAATTTTTGTCTTTCACAGCATTTGACTGCCTTATCAAAACTTCAATGGCATTCTGATTAATAGTCTGATCGGTACTAAGATCAAGCTCATCTAAAATAGAACCCTCGTCATTTCTATCCGATTGTATGAATTCATTTTCTATCTTTGTACGTTTGTTATGGTGTTTAGTAAATTCTTCTATTTGGGAACTCGATTTTGATCTCAATATATTTTCCGTTAATATGGTAGACGATGATCTTGTTCTTTGACATTTAGAATTTTTTCGTTTAGTGCTTGCCTTAAATTCAGAATTTTGTTGAAATTTCTTTGTAATCTCTTTATCGCTAGATATTGATTTATCCGTTTTATTTGAATTCCTTGAATGAGTTTGAAAGGTATCTTCAGACACTTGAGAAGACTTTGATGTCTTTGACAAAGCATCTTGCTCGATGGAAGTTATCTGTTCCTGTATTGTTTCAGTATTTACCGCAGTATCCCTAGAGAATGGTTCCTTTTCTTTCGACGAAATCACGCTTCGGAAATCTACCTGCGACGACTTAGATTTTTTGGATAATTCGTCAACCAAAGTATCGGACTCTGACTTAATATATTCCGTAATTGTATTATCTAAATCTTGTAATGATTGTAAACTAATAGTCTTTTGTTTCTCATGTACATGACCAGCTACATTCACGCAATGTCCCTGCATCAATTTGGATTCAACATCAAGCTGATGAGATCTCAATTTTATGATATCCGCCTTTGGCATTTTTTCTTCAAATTTACGAGATCTCAATTCGTACTTCAATTTATTACTACCCTTCTGAGAATTAAGGGTATATTTGTTTTGCGATTTCAAATCTTCCATAGTGTCGTTTAATTTGTCATATTTTAATAATGATATATTGGATTCGTCCGCCAAGTTCGCGATTTTATCGGCACTCGATAAACCAACTTTTTGAAATTGCAAATCGTTCTCTGTCAATTGTATTTTCGGGTCCATTTGCGATTTATCATGCTGAGATTTATCGGAGTCTACTAAGGAACTCATCGAACTGTTGCTCCTGATATCGTAACCTTTCATCGGTCCGGATAATCTACGCGGAGATTGACTGTCAGCACTTCTTTTTAATTTTGTTAAAATATTTTTCGTAGACATTTGAGGATTAAACATGTTCCTTTGCTTTTGTAACATCAATTTACGTTCCTGACTTGCTATTTTATGGAGCTCTTTCAATCTGTTTTAACATAAAAGCATCGCGTAATTGTTAATCAAACTTACAATAAATAATAAAAAATATCTCGTAATTGTATTTACATACCTATTCATTTCGTCTTTCTCCTGTTGCAATTTTAATAATAACGCCCTTTGCTTTTTCTTAACTGAACTAATACGACTATCCTGACCGGTATCTCTCAATGCTCTTTTTTGTTCTTCCAATTTTACTAATTTCTTTGTTCTATCGTGTAATGTCTTTTCACGCGATTTAAACAACATTTCTATCTTGTCATACCTTTGTTTTTCATCTTTTATCAATTGAGCTATCTAATAAAGGAAAAGTACAATATATTTTTTTAATGTTATAAAATATGCATGCATAAAGTATATACATATATATATAAATGAAGAACATGATCTTACCTCTAAATCTAAATATTTGTTAAAAGAACAAGTTACATCTCTCGTAGAAATACTAATTTCTGTACCAGTTTCCGTCTTTATAGAAGATGTAGTTTCATGTAAACTGATCTCCGACATTGTTCTTACTTTACTAGGCAATGAAAGATCTTCTAGCTGATCCAAATCTTCGAATTGATCTCTAGAGCCTAAAGAAAGCAATGGAATTTCACAATCTTCTAAAGATAATTCCTGTCCGTGTGCGTTTTCATGAATTTCCAAAAATCTATTAGATAAATTACGTCGCCCTGGATATATGTCAGTTTGAGTTCCAATATCATTCACTGTTTGGGTCTGAACTTCTGCTACCTCGATGACCGATTTAGTTCTTTTCCTTAAGTTATTGTTCTGTTCATCCGTATCCTCTTTCTTCATGAACGATTGTTCATCAATGAAAGAAGCTTCATCAATTTTATTTGTCATTCGTTTGTCATTAACAACTTTTTCTATCCCTGTATTGTCATTAATTTGTGATACTACTGTGAAAAAAAAAAACAAAAAGAACAAATACTCAATTATAATTGTAGAACTTATATATGTTTATATAATTTACCTTTGTCTGTATTTTCCTTATCTATTGTACCACTTTTTCCAACATCATCCAAGCGTAATACCAATTCATCGGTAGCTTGATTTTGTTTCTGTATTAATTCCTTTTCTTGGTCATTTTTCACGTTATAGAAACTTTTCTCCACATCCATAACTTGCCTGAGCGATTCGTTCATCGAGTCTAATAGATGCAACTCCGCTTGAAACTGCATATGCAAAGCTGTCGGATGAAGCTGAAAAATTTTTAAATTTTGTCAAATTATTAAATTTTATAAAATTATATATATATATATACACACACATAATAGCACATAAAATTTTATATTAACTCACAAGCTGTATTCCATGCTGTATTGTTTCTGGTTTTGCGGATGTTTTATATTTCGAAGTTTTTCCACAATCAACATTGGTGTCATTACTCTGTGCCATTTGTTTTTTTCTTTTCGATCGAAATATAAGATTCATATCAGGTGTAACCAAATCGCGAAACTCGTCTTGCGTATAATTGTCATCCCTAAAGGATATCCTTCTTGGATCTAGCAAGGCTTCTGGTAATGAACTTTCGTTCAAATCGGTTAAATCATTATTACTACTTTGAAGTTTATTAGATAGATTAACATCTTGAGAAAAAGCCTCATTTTTATTACTGCTTATGTCTGTACATTCTAAAGAAGAATTTTCAATATAATTTGAATTTTCGTTATCTTTCCCTGATTTCTTAGAATGTAAGCCTTGCATTGTTTGAGATTTATCAATATCTTTACTCTGTGACTGTTGAGTGAAAACTGCAGAGCAGATACTGCTACGTTTTTTTAAACTGGCATTGGAGTCAGATACAATCTCAATATCGCCAGATGTATCTGAATATGTAACATAATGTTTTCCTTCAATTTTATTTATAGATGTCTTAGTTTTATCGTATATTCTCTTATTATGCTCCTTAAATCCTATACCTGCTTGTTTGTTAAGAGACTGATTTAACACTTTATTTTGTTGTTTCACTTGTTTATTTTCCAACTTATATTTGTGCTCATCAGTTTGTTTCAATGGTTGCAAATCTTCTTTGCACTTATTATATTCTATACTATCGAATACCATGCTTCTAGCCGTATCTTTTATTATATTTTTTTGAGAATGTGATTCATTACCACCTGTCTTATTTTTACATTCTAAAGAAGTGTCCCTTAATTTTGCAGATTGTACATTGGAACACCTGTGTTTTTTATCATTATCCTTCCTAGCTGTAGAAGTTGCAAAATTTTTTGTTTTTGGTTTCGTCAATACAAAATCACTTTCCCTTGGTACAAATAAAGGCAAACGATCAGTTTTAATTCTCCCTACCGATATAGAACCACTTGTATTGTCCGTAATATCTTTTCTAGAAATATGTCTTGGACTTTTAGATCTTTTACTAAAATCCGAAGAAGAATACAATAATTCATCACTTTTTGTATACAAAGAATCATCCTTCCTTATTCTTTTTGATCTATTTTCCTTTTCCCTAGAACTTTCTCTAACGTGCTCTTTCTTTTTAGAGAAACTAGATGCTATTGAAACATTTGGTGCTTTTAAAGGTTCAATGTTTTCGCAAGCAACTACAGATGGCCCCTCAGACAATGAAAAATCTAACTTCCTTTGTACTCTTTCTCTCGATGTTTTTTCAGATCTTTCAGGCACATAATCATTAGATGATACAGCCAATTTTATTCCAGCGACATCTTTCGAAGTAGGATTGTCTTTAGAAGAATAATCTAACGTCTTTGTAGACATTTTTAAATCTGGTACTTTTAATGGCTCTCTGAAAGCCATATTTTGTTTTGCTTGATATAAATTATGATTGCTGCTAAATTTTAATTCCCTCGAATATACCTCTGCTTCTGTTCTATGACCGGAGTCATATAGTTTCTTCTGTGTGTCAGGATGATCGCCAAGAGAAAGTTTTCTTTTTACTGCACTAATAAATGTAAATGGATATGGTTGTACAGGATGAAAAGACAACAAATTCTCTACATTTTTAAAATCAAGATGTGGTACATCATTGGTCTTTTCTTTCAAATCTTGCTTACCATCATCTACTTGCTGTTTTCTTAATCCAAGATGCGATCTAAGTTGTGTCTATAATAATAAAAACAATTCCAGTAATATAGAATCTAACAAAGCCAAAAATAATACAAAAATAAAAATAAAAATACTAACATACAAATAATTATAATTATGTACTTACATTAACCAAACTCTCTGCACGTTTAACAATAATATCTGGATCATTAAAGAAGACATATTTTTTTTTAAGGCCTATGTCTTCTTTTTTACAATTATTACTCATATTTTCATTTTTGATAGATATAAATACCTCTAAGTAGAATTACCTTTTGTAAATCTATAGATTTACACTTATACAATCTTCCTTATTAATCATTACTGAAAGCGACAAAAATTGTAAGTCAATAAAAATAGAACATATTTTTAATTAATCAATTTATGTACAATACTATACAGTACTTGTTTCATTTTGTTTACCTTATATACATACATACATACATACATATATATATATATATACATATATATATATACACATATATATAAAATTACAATTGATTTGACCATAAATTGATTTTTTTTTCATTTCAAAGAAGTACGTTTAAATTACATGAGTTATAAATAAGGATCATAAATAAACTATAAACATTGTCGATGAAAATGTAAAAAGAAAATATATAACTTACGCTAAGTCATTTTGCTGTTGTTGAAAACATAAGGTACGAAAGAATACCGAATCAAAGTGATGCATTCAATCGAGCATATTTAAAGATACCTCCACGAAATCATAACCTATATTATAAAAAGAAATTTGGTTAGATTAAATGACGCTTATGTTTCATGTGTAATAATGATATTTATAATTGACTATACATATATAACCGATTAGGATTATAACATTTTTCGTTTTGGTAATTATTCACATTGAAATTATGACACTTCGGCAGAACCGTCTTAAACTGACTGCAACGGTCATTTGTATACGATAGATCACGTGGTACTCGAGAATTTACTACTCTGCAAAATTAAAGATGGCAACAATGGACCGCACATAATCGATAAACTGCACACGTATATGCATCAAATAAAAAAAAAAAAAAAAAAAAGAAAAGAAAACGAAATACGAAATGAAAACGACGTAGTACGGTCAAATGAAGAAAATGCTACGAAATATACATGCAAAATAAATTATTGCTATTAGAGATTGTCGTAAATACAGATTGCATTGTTTCCAATTACATAAATAGTTATGTACGTGCGTAGACAAAATTTAATAAATTTCACCTGATTTCAATTTTCCCCGATACATTTCTGCAATTTCTCGGTAGTGTCACTATCTAATAATATTAAATAGTACTTTTCATATAATTATATTACATTATCAAGCACAATGCATTAAACTTATTTTATATTAAATATATTCTGAAAGAAAGAATCTCTGCCGATGTTTACTAGGTTAGCACAGTATCTTGGATTTGAAGGATCTTTTTTTTCCTTTGCTAAACGATTGGTGGTTGCTCAAATTTTTCTTTTTGTTTTATTCGTTACAATTAAAATTTAGAACGTTATAAGTAAAATTGAATTTAAAAAAAAATATATATATATATATATATATATATAATTTAATATACAGATTTCGAAAATTTTATCTCGACGAAAATTTGTTACAATAAACTAGGATGTAAAATATATTCAATAACGATTCCCCACTTAATTAACGAACTACTACTACACTACTATAGTATGAATGCCGTACATGTGTTCGTATATGAATGAAAGTCAATGTAAAATACACCAACAGTAAATATATATGATGTCGTGTATTTTTAACAGTTCGATTTCATTCCTCTAGATGGCAAATGAAATCAGACATTGAGAAAAAAATATCCCTATTTGGAAAAGTTTACGTCGTTAAAAAGAAAAAACTAGAAAATCGAAGACTTCGGGCAGTAGCTCATCAATTTTCGTTCGAAATGTGTACGACTTCAGCGACAAATATGGACGAAATATGAACTATAAGTGCAAGCGGGAAACGCTGCATCATGCACTATCGTATCAGTCTATAAGCTTGAATATATTATAACCTGCTTGAATAGATTATTAACTCTCGAAAATGACATAACGATCGAGTTAGATTGAGTTAAAATAAGATAGTGCTGGTAGGCTGTGAACTCACGCTTTTCGTTCTCTCACATTTGTAATCCTTCTTTAATGGTGGCGTGCCTGTTGCAGTGATCCATAATAAATATACAACGCAGCGCACAGGAACGCATTTATTTTACGATATGAACGCATAAAGGATAATAAATGTAATTAATACGAAAATTACTGAATACATGTATAACAGATATATCATATTATACAATATAAGTATATATATTTCTTTTACTATTTCTTCTTCTTGTCATTATT
Organism: Dolichovespula sylvestris; assembly: GCA_918808275.2. Lineage (NCBI taxonomy): Eukaryota > Metazoa > Arthropoda > Insecta > Hymenoptera > Vespidae > Dolichovespula > Dolichovespula sylvestris. Next base: position 22,266,973 of record OU964961.1, on the reverse strand, counting down.
TTTACTATAATATTGTTATATTATATATTATTATTATAGTAATAGCAATAATATAGTATAAAGAGAACTACTTCTACGGGAAAATCACGAAGAAGAATAGTGGCGGGAGTTTTAATTCGTAGATGGCGTGGAAACGAACTAATGTTTCGATTTTTATAAAAATAATATATATATATATATATATATATATATATATATATATATTTGCTAATAAGTATTTTTGATAAACTAATCGACAAAATCTTGATTTTAATCGCAAATTTATTTGTGAGAGTATTATTAGTAATGTAAAGAATTACTAATTAAACGTTTAATCGAAATCGCATTAAAGAGATTTTGAAAATACATTGAAATATGCAGCCATTCACTCGGTAGTACTTGCGTTACATGATTTGCAATTATATTTCGCGAGTAATATCGACCCAGGTCTCACTATGTGGAAGTTGCTGCATCTGGAGACCCACGGGCTAGTGCTGACTCTATTCTAAAATCCACGATCGCGGTCCGATATGCCTTTCCGTATCGGGACCTTTCAGGCTTCTTGACTAACAGGGAATGTATTAGACTCAGTTTGAGAGATGTCAGTTTGAGACATATGATGATGATCGATGATCCCACGACGATCCCTCGACGATCCCACGACGATCCCTCGACGATTTAATGGAACTTTATAAAAAAGTAAATGTGCAAAATCTATGACTCGACTTTGACGTAAAACTTAATTTTATTATAATCAAATTATGAATTTAATCGTACTTTTTAAAAAAGTAAATAGTGCAAAATTTATGTTTCGATTTTAATAATAAAAATACACAAAATATAAAATAATTCTATTCGCGTACGCATGGCTATCTGGGACCGGAGACGGGATGTTACGTCGTCCATGTTTTTCTAATCTACATCCCTACACCCATCACCATAAGAGCATTTTGAATGACAATATGGTAAAATTAAAATACGACTATGAGCCATTCTCGAAGATTTCTGTGGCGAACCTTCGAAAATAATTCAATAGCCTAATAGTTGCTCTCTTGAGCCACATATCGTGGGGGCCTCTTCGGCATATAGCCTCTTCTTTGCTTCGTGCCCTAACCAACTGATATAGAGCAATCGATAACTACCATTAATATCAAAAAACTAAACTAGTCCCTTATTCTAAACCGTGGAAGAAAACTGATAAATCTAACGCAACTCTAACGCAAACCTGAAATGAAAAATCGAGAAAGCCTAGGGAAAGAAACGATAATTTGTATATTAATTGCAGAAAATCCTGTACTAAAAATGAATTAACTTATTCTAGGGCCTACGAACTGTGATTCTACGAGTCCTTTTGTCTTTTATCAATGACTCTATTCGACTTTCATATTTCAAAAGCAATGACTCTACTCGATTTTTATCATTCAAAAGCAATAACTCTATCGAGACACGTCTTTTTTTCAATTTATATTGATTAAATATTTAATTAACGGTTATATAAAAATATAATGCAAACCCTTGGACGCTCCTTCTTACAAACGATCGTTTTAATTATTATAAGAAATTTATGCACAGTATCGTTTGTAATCCAGGGACTATCCATCGTGAATGTCTTCTTGTTCATTATTTATTAAAACTCATGAATATCGATTCTTTAATATTACCGGGCGAGTAAAATATTTAAAAATCAATTTAAATATTCAACATTTTAAATAATTATAAACGCGTTTGAACAAGACCCTATCCTGATCTAATAAATAAATCAAAATAAATAAAAAAAGAAAAAAAAATAAGAAACCATTCACGAGTAAATTTCCGAAGAAATTTACTCGTGGTCACTCAAAATGCTCTTCCATTACTAATTAATTACAACCAATCGCTCGTGACGATTCGGGCCTTTCGTCCTCGACATGATAGAGCGATCGGAGAGACTTAAAAATTCACTTACTACTTATGAAGTTCTGCGATGACTCCGAAACACTCGTCCACGATTTAGGTCGAAATTGAGGGTGGACGATTCGTAGATGGTTGAACATGAGGTAGGTCGACATCGAAATTGATCGAGATCATCCTATTCGATGACGCACCGACTCTAATACGCGATATAGTTATTTTTTAAACGGACGGTCACTGACTCTACTTAGCGAAACTCTATTATCTTTTATATATAAAAAAAAGCAATTAAATTTGCGAACAAACACTGACTCTAACGACTGCATTGCACGCAGCCATTGCAAAAACACTTGTTGTTTAAATCGCGAAACGCGAACGAACAAACACTGCTTCTACTTCGAGATATTTTTATTTTTAGCGAATAAAAACACACGATTAATTCATTGCTACGCGCGCGATTGCAATGAAGTTCTGAAACAGAAATATACAAACGTTCTAATTAGAAATCACTGTTATAATGAGAAATTGTATAAAATATTGAAGAGATATATAATATAGAAATATACTTACTTTAACTCTTCGTTAATGCGTGCAAGAGAGACATCTTTCTTGGAGGGATTCGATTATTCTTCGTCCGAATCCAACGGAAGACAGATCCAGTAAGTGTACAGTATATAACATAAGCCCAATTACGCACAGATAAAATTTTGAAGTATTGAAATATTTAACCGATTTTATTTTAAGTTTCTCGTAAGTTTTAGTCGTTTTAATGTTTAAACGAATGTACGATTGTTTAATTATTAGTTAATTGTATCCGTGTACATTAATGATTGTTTAAACAATTAATAAATCACCGAAAGTATTAAATTTAAGTTCTAGCGTTTAGATTTGGAGAGTCTCGATGTTTATGCATCGGAGTGCAAAGTAAAATCGACTCGGTTATTGTCAAAGTTAAAAAAAGGTCTGTTTATGTTTATGTTATGCAAGGCAAACTACCACGAGGTAAAATTTTAACCGTTTGAGTGCCACAGGTCTTTATTGTTTCCCACTCGAAAATTGCCAAGCGGCTCGATAGCGCTTGTCCAATTCCGTATTCAAAAATGCATCGATAAAAACCGAGCGTGCTATAATTGTCGGCTCGCAGCCCAGAGCGCTGGAACTTTTGAACACAAAATAGTAGAAGCGCGAACGCACCGTTTGGCACTCAAACGGAGTATCGCAAATTTTATATTGAAATAATTCTAAGTCTCACGCGCGTTTCCGTCTTTTTAATGTTTAAACGAATGTACTATTGTTTAAATATTAGTTTATTTTACACCGCGTACTTAATATATTGTATAAATAATTTTAAAATAATCGAAGTATTAATTTACAAGTTCTCGCGTTTAAAAAGACAGTTTCGATGTTATCGCGTCTGGGTTGCAAGAGGAAACTAACTCGGTTTTGGTCAAAGGTAATACAAAGATCGTTTCTGTTTGTATTATAAAAGATCAACTCTTCGAGACTAAAATATTAATGTATCGAAATATTTAACCGATATTATTTTAAGTTTCTCGCGCGTTCCCGTTTTTTTAAATGTTTAAACGAATGTACTATCGTTTAAATATTGTTATATTGTATCCGTGTACAATAGTGATTCTTTAAATAATTTAAAAATTATATAAAGTATTAATTTTTATGTTCTCGCATTTAGAAAGAGTTAGTTTAGATGTTCACGCGTCGGAATCCAATAGAATACTGACTCGGTTATATCAACATTTCCAATTTATATTTTGCAAAGCCAACTCCCCCGAGACTAAAATTTTAAAGTATTAAAATATTTAACTGAAATTAGTTTAAGTTTCTCGCAAGTAACGATCTTTCCAATGTTTAAACGAATATATTATTGTTTAAATATTTATTTATTATACTCCGTGTACATAAAAGATTGTTTAAATAATCGAAAAATTATCAAAAATATTAATTTCGAAGTTTTCGCGTTTAAAGAGACATATTACCAATATGCACTCTTCGGAATAAAAAAGAAAACTAACTCGGTTATTGTCAAACTTAACAAAGGACTGTTTATGTAAGACGACCAACTATCCTTAGATACAAAATTTATAGTTTTGGTATTTTAAATTAAAATTCTTTTAAGTTACTTGCACATTACAATCTTTTTGTGACATCTTTTTGTGACATTGGACACGAATTTCCATATTTTTGCCATAGATTAATCATCTGTCCATAGAGTGACCGAATAATTAATTTATCGTAGCTTCTCTGTGCGAGCATCGTGAAACGCATCTCTTTGCGATTAGAATTGTTCAGAAAATCTGAGCATCAGCTATTTACTTACACAAGCAAGCGGGAAATCGCTACTTCATCGTACAAAGATATACCCCATTCGAGTGTGAATAGAAATCAGTAGTGGGGCTACGAACTTCTTCTCTTTTGCCGCAAATTTCGAAGGGCGCCACAGTACAAAATTTGTTCTTCTCGACAAATGTTAAAAACAAGCATTTACGCCATCAACGAGAATAGAGGTAATTCTCGATTAATTTTAATGGACAATATCTTATTTAAAAAACGAAGGTTTAATCTAGGACATCGTTACTTCAAATTTTTTAATAAGCTTTTTGTTTGTCCATAAACTATTCTCAGAATATACCATTTTTTAACACGATTTTTTCAAAAGAAAATAAAGCTTTTTCAAAAATCCAGAAAATCGGAGTCATTGATAAAATTTTCATCTTTATAGTAAGACCTTTGTTCATCAAAATCGGTCAAGTATTACATCAGTTCTCATTGTTGTCGTCGTAAAAACTATTATAAAACAAGGAGATAATGAACGGACTTAATAAATATATTCTCTTTCAACAATTATTTGTTTTCCCATTCTAGGGAATATTTTTAAATAACAATTACAAAAATTTACAATTACAATTACTTATTATAATCAATAATTGAAATTTTCGTTTGATAACAGACCGATTCTCGAAAAGCTTTTCATATAAAAACAGAAGTTGAAAATTAGAAATAACTAGTTGATTTTGTATCGTTATTACCCAAACAAAATACATTGGGTAGTATTATCAACTTCACGGAGTAAACTCGAACTACGACTTTCGATAATTGCACTGAAGGGAATGAAATATCGATTTAGTCGTTTGAACTACACGTGCTGTTTATTTGCTGAAGATGAAAAGATTTGTTCAATGTTATTGATGAAGAAAATTTCACGATTTACGTTATTATTAATATTATGCAAGGGACCTTTTTTAAGGAAATAATATCCCCTTATGAGGTAAGCAAAAATCGACGTTTCACCTCGTATGTTAAGAAACGACGTAACCTTAGATCTCGTCGCTTTTCTTCAGTATAGCGTCCTAATAAACAATTGGAAAAAATGGTACCACTTGGACCTTCACCGAGTCATCAGTCATCTGTTAATAATTCGTCTACTACATCTGCTACCGGAACAAAAGGTAGTTCGACATTGGTAAGTTTCTTCTATTTATACCATAAGTACACGTTATACATTGCGTTTATTTTTTGCTTTCTTAATCATGTATAAGCAAGTCAGTTGCATAATTTTTATAAAAAATAATTTAAATCTTTATGTAAATTTTGTACTTTCATTACTTGCAGAAGCCAAATTATACATTGAAGTATACACTAGCAGGTCATACTAAAGCTGTGTCATCTGTCAAGTTTAGTCCCAATGGAGAATGGTTAGCAAGTTCTTGTAAGTACACATATTTTTATATAGTTCTTGAAGAACAGCAAAGTTGTTTAAATATAGATTTCGAAATGTAAAATAGATAAATGTGTTAAACAAAATAATAATAATTTTATTTCTTTGCAGCCGCTGACAAACTTATCAAAATTTGGGGATCTTATGATGGAAAATTTGAGAAAACCATTTCTGGCCATAAGCTTGGTATTTCTGATGTTGCCTGGTCTAGTGATAGTAGGCTATTAGTATCTGCCTCTGATGACAAAACATTGAAAATATGGGAATTAAGTTCTGTAAGTTTTAATTTCATATAACCATTTCATAAAAAATAATCAGATGAAAAATATTTAACTTATCTTTCCAAACACTTACTATCTTAATTACTTTTTTATTAATTTAAATCATTGATTTAAATTTTATATTATCTATCTATGGAATAAAATATTCTTGAATGTTAATTATTTATAAATTTTCAGGGAAAGTGTTTAAAAACATTAAAAGGTCATAGTAATTATGTCTTTTGTTGCAACTTCAATCCTCAATCTAACCTTATAGTTTCTGGCTCGGTAAGTTATTTAGTATTGTTAAGAGAAAGAGAATATTATATATATATATATATATATATATATATATATATATATATATATATATATATAAATTCTATGAATATTTCATATATATTGGCTAGTAAAGAGTGTATGCAAATAAATATATATTATCATATAATATATAATGTAAAATATGATATTAAAAAAAAAGGATAATTTTTATTAGTTTGACGAAAGTGTACGCATTTGGGATGTAAGAACTGGAAAATGTTTAAAAACACTTCCAGCTCATTCAGATCCAGTAAGTGCAGTGCACTTCAATAGAGATGGTTCATTGATCGTTTCCAGTAGTTATGACGGTCTTTGGTAAGTTTCTGTATAAATATAATTTTATCAAAGCAATTTTATGTACATGATCAATAATTTGTCATTTACTTCCAAAAAGTCAAATTTTATCTGCTTTTGATCTTACATTTTCTCTGTTATTCTTTTGTTCTTCTTTTTAAACAAATGCTTATTCTGCCAAGCACATATGCTGCTATAAAAAGGTGTATATATCTTTATATATTATGTGATAATACAGTCGAATTTGGGACACAGCATCAGGACAGTGTCTAAAAACACTGATAGATGATGACAATCCTCCAGTATCTTTTGTAAAATTCTCACCAAATGGGAAATATATCCTAGCTGCTACATTGGACAATACATTAAAACTTTGGGACTACAGTAAAGGAAAATGTCTAAAAACATATACGGGTCACAGGAATGAAAAATATTGTATATTTGCCAATTTTTCTGTCACAGGAGGAAAGGCAAGCTGTTTTTTAAATATTTGATCTTTATCATTTTTAATTTTGTTCTTCTTATATTTATCCTTTTGCTATACTATATTTTTTTATTGGTTTTTATTTTTTATTTTTAGTGGATTGTATCAGGCTCTGAAGACAACATGGTATACATATGGAATTTACAAACAAAAGAAATTGTGCAAAAATTACAGGGACATACAGGTATCAAAGTAGTAGTATTTTTGTATGATAATTTTGTGTTCATAAGTTCTTATTTTACTTTTTATTTTTAAAAACAGATGTAGTACTATGCACAACATGTCACCCAACAGATAATATTATAGCTTCTGCTGCTCTTGAGAATGATAAGACCATCAAACTATGGAAAAGTGATACATGAAGTAGATTCTTTTTATTCATTATTGATTTTGCCTGTACAAAATGTGCTTTTATATTATAGATATCATTATATTAAGTACATAGAATTCAAGCTGGAATCACGCTGTTTTTATTTACTTAAACGTTACAATTCGTTAAGTAAAATAAGAACTAGGAATATATATTCAAAAAAGTACATACCTGTAAAGCGTGTCATGTGGTCCATAAAAACTTAAGATTATTGGTTGTCTGTAATTGTATACTTTTAGCTACATTCTTGATTTTATAACACGTATTTGGATAACAATATTTAATTTATCATTTATTATTCACATAATGAAAATCATTTTTTCATAAGAATTGTTACTTTGATGCAAAATACAAATCGAGATCAAAAGAAATGTAAAAATAATTCACTTTTACTTTATATTGTTCTAATTTCCAATATGAACAACAATCAGACAGTATTTATTTATGTTCCTTTCTTTCTAAATGTAACAAATGAATATTTTAAATAATTATGAAACAATTTTTATTATCGTTTGATCATATCTTTAACTTGACCAAAAGGAATAATTTAGTTAAATAAAATCGTTTTTACTCTAATCAGGAGAAAAAGTTTGTTTTATTATCCTGAAAAACCAAATGTATGAATATAGTTCAGACCAAGGTCCAACTATTGCTGTAAGTATTTATAAGCTCAAAGATATCATATATTTTTAATTACTTTAGATAAATATTGATCTATGTTATATAATGCTATTTTTGTACTACTAAACTATAACATTTTTAAATAATATTTTAGTGTGGTTTAATCAAACCACAGACTTCACTAACGATAAAGATGATCTGCATGTATATTACTAGCTATCTCAGATTCCCATTTGTCTCCATTATTTAATAATTTTTCTTTATTATACAGCATTTCTTCATGAGTTTCAGAGGAAAACTCGAAGTTTGGTCCCTAAAATTAGAAATATATAAAAATATTTATTATTTGCATTAAATATATATTATTTGTATTCTATAATTGAATGATATACCTCGACAATTGCATCTACTGGACAAGCTTCTTGACAAAAACCACAATAAATACATTTGGACATATCAATATCATATCTCGTAGTACGACGAGATCCATCTTCTCTTTGTTCCGCCTCAATGGTAATAGCTTGAGCAGGACATATAGCTTCACAAAGTTTACATGCAATACATCTTTCTTCACCAGATGGGTACCTGTTATTAAAATAATGTTATGAATGAGTATGGATATAGTTATAGATGATAATATACTTTTAGAAATAATAAAACACTAAGTTATCATGACTTTTCTCATTATTATTTCAATTACTTATGTTATAAGAATACCTTCTCAGTGCATGTTCTCCTCTGAACCTTGGACTCAAAGGACCTTTTTCAAAAGGATAATTTATCGTTGCTGGTTCTCGAAATAAATAAGATAACCCAACTCCAAGACCACGAAACATTTCGAGCAAAAATAGATTGTTACCATGATCATCGATAGTCATTTCATCTTTTTCTGGTTTATTAACATAATAGTATTTGTTACGTACCGAATATGTATTCCAAATACTTGGTACGGATATGAGCCTAGACCCTACAAAATTATAATAAATGTTCACATATAGGTTAACATTTCTTTTATTTAAAGCATTGCCAAACGAATAATAACAATAGAAAAATTAATTGACATAATTTAAGTCTTTTGAAAAGTCCTCTTTTTTTTTTTTTTATTCATATAAATAACACCGATAAATATAATTTTCTCTTATAATAATAATAAAACTTGTTTTTTAGAAATTGTACAAAATCATTATTATGTCAAATTACGTAAATGGCCAGAAAGGAAGAAAAATATTAAATAATTTCTTTATTAATTAGCAAATAATTTAGTAAAATAATTAATATACCATTTCGGAACAACTGTAGCGAACCCATAATTACAGTCGCAATTTGCACTAAGTTGACTAACTTTGACTAACTTTTTATTATATTCTCATGTACATAAGTACATATATTCTTGTGAAACAAGAAGCAAAACTCGACAAGAGATAGCTGTAGATAAAATCTTTTTACCTACAGGGGGCGCTAATGACGCACTATCATTTATGCGCTTGTTCTTTCACTATCAGTTCTTTGTTAATTTGAAATATAAATTTGATATTGCTTACAAATAAATAATTAACAAAAAAAAAAAAAATTAAATAAAGAGTAATAAATACCAAAACAAAACAAAAAATTGGAAATATGAATGAACTCCTACAAAATGAGTAATAAATAAATATAGATAATCGAATAAAAGATTTTTGCAATTAATGACAATTCTATTAATACAAGAAGAAAAAATAACAAATACTTTTCGAAGATTAATTTTTTTGAGAAGAAGGAAAATGTAAGAGAGACTAAAGAAAAGCGAAGATAGTAAATTAAATCAAAAAGAAAGAAAAAAGATAAAGATAAATATCGGTACTATATCGTTATGTACAATGTAATTATAGATTTATTTCATGAATTAATTAATTCGACTAATTGTTTGGCGATTTTGTAATTTGAAATCAGGCGCTCGCGTCGATCCGTCGATATCTTCTCGATCATGGAGTAACTATGATGGGCGAGGAGCGGATCGCGCTTCGTTTTACACGAGGCCAGTTCTCAACCGCGAGCTGCGCTTTATGATCGATTTGTCAAGAGCCGAAGCCAGTCTGAGCTGCTAAAGCCGAATGCAGGATCGATCGGCTTTCCTAAAGGAAGCGTTAGGAGAATTGGAGAGAAAAGATTTGAAATTACTCGAGTATGTGGCATTTATTTGTCGGCTTAACTGCAGCAGGGGGTCAGCAGTTTCGACATGAGTACGGAACGCAAGATATTAGGAACCAAGAAGTTTGAACGGCCCTATGCTTTTACGTTTATTCTTCGTTATACGCTTCAACGAAGAAACCGACGATTGACGATTTGCTGCCGCGTTAGGCATCGCTGAAAGGAGAAAACTTTTAAAGCAAGAACTTTCAAAGCAGTAAAAATGATGGCATCGCAAAATCAAAATATCATTAACGTGGCTTCGCCAAGCCCGCCGCCGGTAGACGGTCCGTCAGGAGCTGTTGTGTCAAGTACTACAATCACCACCATGAAGACACAATCCAATTCTTCCACTTTATCGTCGCATACCAATCAACAACAACAGCTTCAACAGTCCAATAACATAGAACCACTTGACAAAAGTTCCTCTAACACTTTAAAGGTACTAAGATAAATTTATAAAATTAACCTTAGAATCATACTTTACTAAACAAAGGATGCATCTCTCTCTCTCTCTCTCTCTCTCTCTCTCTCTCTCTCTCTCTCTCTCTCTCTCTTTCTCACGTTTGTGTATGTGTGAATACGTGCTACGCGCTCTTCTTTATATACGCTTTTTTTCATTTTATTTTTTTTTCTCCAATCGAATATCCCATTTTTACCAAACAAAGGAGAATTTCAATCATTTCATTTTAAATGTTGAAAATTATTAATTAATATTTTTATAATGTTTTATACATCATTGTTTTTTTTTTCTGTTACAGCGCAATCCAAAGATGGAGTTGAATAGAAGTGATTTATTAAAACTATTAGGATATCTAGAAGGAGAACTTCAGGCTAGAGACATTGTGATAGCAGCTTTAAAAGTAATTTTATCTAATTTCTATTTCATTGACGCATATATCTAATTTATTCTTATATTAAGATGCAATCTGTGTAATTCTTTTTATTACGCGCGTTTATCGTATTTGGATTATGGTATTTCCAAAAACTAATATCTTTGTGGAGCTCATTTAATTTTTATTTGTGTAAAATTTAAGTCTTATAAAGTCTTATTAAGTTTTATTAAGTCATATAAAATAATATATCTTATATCTCTAAGATTAAATTAATAATTACTAATAAATGATTTTTAATAATTTACTCAAAGATTTATGATATATCATAAATAACAAGCATATAAAAATATAAGTAGTTATTGGCATTTCCATAATCCTGCTTTTGAATATATTGTTTGTTTCTATGTGTATATTATCGTGTACACGTGTGTATGTGGTATAAAATGTATGTTTGTTTCTGTTTACATATATACATATATATGTGTGTGTAAATCCTTTTATTGTATAGTCAGAGAAGATGAAACATCTTCTTAGTTCACGGTACCTTAGTAATACAGCAGATCCACGTGCAGCACTTGCTCGTGATGTTGCGATTGTGGGTGGTGTTATTGGACCTGAAGGAAATCAAATTGATCAACAAGTTGCCAGCTTGGAGGCTCTTGTAACGCAACAGAGGAGAACTCAATGCAGAATGAATAAAGTTCTTAAGGATGCTGAACTAAGGCATAGAGCTGTATGTATTCGTCTTAAAATAAACATTCATCTCCTTCCTTATCGAATTTACTACAAAAGTAACAAAATTTAATATTTAGATTTATTATTTGTCAGGTAATAAAAGAACTAGAAGAAGAAAAGCGTAAACATGAGCATGATACTGCTCAGGGTGATGATATTACTTATGGACTTGAAATAGAAAGAACCAGATTAAAAAAAGAATTAGAATTAGAAAAACAAGAAAAAAAAAGAATAGAGCTTGAATTAAAAAAGATTACCGATATGTTAGAAGAAGAGAAAAACCGTCAGAAACAAATAATACTTTTACTTTTGGCAGAACGTAAAAAAATAATAATGAAATATATTGAAGAGAGAAAAAGATCTGAAGATTTGGCACAGATATTAAGCGAAGAAAAAGTAAGAATAGATTCTATGGCCGAGGGTCTCGAAGAAGAAAGTAAGAAATCATTACAAATGGAAGCAGAATTAGAAAAGCAATTGGCACAGTTCGATATGGAGAGACAACAATATAGACAGGCCCTTGTTAAAGAGGAAAAGAGAGCAAAAGATCTTGAATTAGAATTAGAAAAATTAAAAAACGAAGTAGAAGCATGGAAAGAATCGCAAGCAAGAGGTCCGCCAAGAGGCATTGGGGCAACTCCACCACCACCGCCTGCAAAGCCAGCTAATTTAATTGCTATGCCAACACTGAGGCCAACTAATACATCACAAACAAGTATGTATTATATTTTGCAATCAAAATGAGAATATATAGTGTAGTTTATAATTATATATTTTATTCAGTTAAAACTTCAGTACTGGGAACTGGAACACCTATGGTCAGTAGTAAAGTTGTTCAACCTACTGCAACTGTATCTAGTGTACCTGTCAGTGGACCAAGTAAGAATAATTATAATAATTATAAGAGTATATTGCATGTTTCATAGAGAAATAGATGCATCAATAGTTATTGTAATAATAATAGATTTATGTCTTCAAGTTTTGATTGATTTTCATAATACATTGATATTATATATTCCATATTATTTTTCTTTAACTATGTACTTATCAGCGACTCATATTTTATTTTATTCTACAGCAACAGGAATAGCCAGATCAGTGACACCTGGGCAAGCATTACGTGGAGTTACGTATGTGCCTAATATACCACCAACAAGTGGTGAATCTGCAGTCCCTTCGGAAACACAGGTAAATTATTCACATTTCCACCCTCATTCTACTTTAATCTAATAATTGTACAGAGCCTATTTACACAGAAAATGTATTGCACACAAAAAATATTTTTATATTAATAGCAGTAAAGTTTTAATGATTTATTATTCTTTTTTGGTGAAAAGAAAAGTAAAAGCAATCTGCATGATGCACAAACGTCTAATGTAAGTATATAGGCTCTCTATAGCAACTATTACTATTTAGAAACTTCAAATAATAGTAACAAAATGATGTACGAAAATAAAGTTAGCATTTGTACAGATCATTTATATTAGTAAAGTTTCAGAAGTATAAGAGAGATAATTTAGTTTGAAATAAATATACATATAAGAAAAATAGTTCAGTTGATTGCAAATAATATGAAATATTTTTGCATCTAATCCATATTTGATAGTTTAATAAATTGCCAATAAGCGATGAGGACAAAGTGATAATGTTTTATAAAACATATTTTTTAAAAAATATCTATAAAAACATTATTTTCTCAATGTTCACACACACATATATATATATATATTGTAATATATATATTACAATATCTTTATTATATTGAAAATTAATTCTGAAGTATTATCTTCAGTGTTTATAGCAAAATTTTCTTATAACTACTAGTCAGAAGAAAGTTTTTGCTTAGTAAACTTATTTGCATTAAATATATAATGCGTATATTATTCTAGAGATTTATAGATCTAGAATATATCTATAGATAATTTTAGCTTTATACCCTGCTCTAGTCTTATAGTTTAACATTGTAGATATCAAATACAATGTTTTAGTCTGTAATTATTGAATAGCAACAATAAATGTACATATATTACATTACATAGTAGATATAAAATCTGTGGCATCTAATTATTTTTATTGTAATTGTATTAATCCTAACATATATAATTCAAAGAAGGATTTGTAATTGAGTGAGTAGATATATTTTTTCTATTAGTATAATTTTTCATTCTTTCGATTTATGTTATATTAAAAAAAAAAAAAAAAAAAAAAAAAAAAAAATTTACTAGAATTGTACTTTAATGTTTGAAATTTCATTAATCATGTATGGATGATTTTTTCGTCAAGTATCATTTTATGTACACTTCCAAAGAATTGTCTATTGTAATTTTTTTCTTACAAATTATTCTTTAATCTAGATTATCTAAAAAGATAGATTAAATATTATTAAGCTCTAGCTTTAGTAAAAAATGTAAAAAATGCCACAGATTCTATGCTGAAATTTTTATTTTCGATTAAGTATGATTTGGTTGTCCTATTTACATTATTATTGAATATTGATGAAACCTTTGAATATTTATATCACAGACACCTAGTATGCCATTTTTATAAGTTACCATATCATCGATACCTAGGACAATATTTTATTATAATGTTCTTATTTTATGTACATAAAATTATTATTCAGTATGTACATTAATTAAGTCCTTCATTAAAAGTTGTATGCAATTAATTTCTGAGCTTTATTTACAATTTTTTCCTGCTTATCTTCCCTAATTGCTGTCCTATAATCGCTACTGCTAAATCTATATGGTTTGGTTATATACATTTTTCAAGGAAAAAAAAAAAAAAAAAAAAGAAGAAGAAGAAAAGAAACGATTTTTCAGAAATCATCATCGCATGAAACATATTTGTAATTTTAAATCATGTTATGACCTTCTTTAGCTGTGTATTGGCAGAAAAATTTTAGAATTGTATTGAATTTAAAAAATGACGATATTGCTTAAGTATTTAGATTGCATATAGTTATTTATATAATTACAAATAATATAATTTGATTATGTTCAAGTTTGACAGTAATGATTCAGACTTTAGAACACACACCCTCATTAGTAACCATTTACCACCTAAAAGTTGTATAATTACTATTAAAGTTTTCATTCAAAACAAACATCCTATTGTTAGTTACAATGTTTTTTTCAATCTATTATGACTGTGGACACATCATATAAACGAACATCGCATACCTAAATCCTCTTGCAGAATCTGTATTAACTGCACACTATCATTTGTTTATTTCAATATTAATAAAAAACTTCTTGTATCACTGTTTCAGAATTTGCTTGTAATGTCTATATATAATATATACATATATATATTACACGACCTTCAACACTTTTAATTGCTATTGTTTCTGTTTTTCATTGATTTTCCTGCTTTGGATCGGTGCCTTGGCGTGATCTTTTTTCAATGTTACCTTAAATATTGGGAAATATGTAGGATTCATGTGGAGATATACTTATATCTGATTTCATGAATGTTAAATTGGCTGTGCTACATGTTCATTTCTCAGGCTATGGACAAACGACCAGTTGTAGCTGTTCCTTCTAATACTGGTGGCATGGCAAAATTAGTACCATCAACACAAACTGCAGGGAAGCATGGTTTTCACGTTGGTTCTACACAGGCCGTTCAAGCTCCTGCTACACTATCATCAAAAAAGCCACCTCTTTCTCGTGGCATTCCTCCTCCAGTGCCACCTAATAAACCGGTGGTACCACCTAAAAAAGAGGCAGCTTATCTTAGGAGACCAGAATTATCTCAGTCAGCCCAGGATACAGTTAAATTTGGTAAACAATCCTCGTCTCATCCCGTAAGTGGAACTGCTCCCTTGCAAGTGCAGCAAGTTATAGCTGCTTCTACTCAAGCTCCTGATGAAGAGGTCAGTAATATAACATTTTCTAAACAGTAGAATAAATATCTTCATATACTTCATATATTGCAGGTTATTTTAGCATATATATGATATAGTTAATTGCAATGTGTCATTTTCTTATATCTTATATATATATATATATATATATATATATATATATATATATATATATATATATATATATATATATATATATATATATGTGTAAAGTTAATATTTTACAAATACAGTGGATTGTGAAATATGATTTCAGACAAAGCCACGTTGATTTATCAGCAAATAAATCCACAATCATGTATAGAAATTTTACAAAGTCAAAAATCATGTATCGTGAGCAATGCTTGGAAACTATATTGGGAGTATATACGATGGTTTCATTTTACCATTTATAAGATTGACGAAGAATCCGAATTCGTGAAGATTTATATACTAGTTAATTTCACTTTATGTAAATATATATACCACAGTAGTACTGCACTTACAATTGTATACTTGCGAGTATTTAAGTGGAAATTAAATATATGAAAAAATGCATTAGGTCAACTTCGTAGATTCTTAGATTAGGAATATATATATATATATATATATATATATATATATATATATATATATATATATTATGTTAGATAAATTAATGCAGAGTAAAGATCACGTAACTTTCGTAAAATTTTATGTATAAAGTCTTATTAAAGATTGGGAAAATAATTTCTTTAGTAAAGTGTCGTATTATTAAAAAATCTATATACGGAACTTCGTGAAAGTTACATGATTAACATTCTGTTTTATTATGCAACAGATAAGAACGGATATAAGTACGAACGTATAGTACAATCATCAAATAATTCAAACATTTTGGAAGAGATAATATTATGCAACATTTTATTTTTCAATCAGGCCAGTTCTAAGCTCATCAATTTTACTAAACTTAATCATATAAGTATTCTTTATCAAGAAAAATACGTATATTGAAATGAGCAATATAATATAGTCTTTATTGTACCAATCATCATTTTTAAAATGTAGCATAGTACTGTCTTATCTGAAATATTGTGTTTTAAAACATGGTTGGATATTAATGCAATAGAAAAGTAAAGTGTATAAAACATTGATAAATGAAAAAATGTTTAATTAAGTAAATGCAAATGCGTATGTGCTATGATCACTGCCTTGTCTTGTTTTATTGCATACATTAGTAATATATGTTGATGACAGGATAAAACAAAATGGCATAAACCTACAAGAACGACATTGCAAATTTTATGAATATACAATACTATCATTGTTTGTTTCTCGATACATTTCAATTTAAATATATGTATATGTTTAAGAGAAGTAAAGTGGAACAAAATGAATGACACAATAATAAGCCTGTTAAGAGTACAATTAAAAGCTTCACCGACAATACATATATGTGAAAAAAGCAAAATGATTTGCACTTTATGAAGATATTTGTATTAGTAGATTTCACTTATCTGAGAGTTTTTTGTTATTTACTAATGAAATAACTCGCAGTGACTAAAATTATAAGGATTACTTAAGTACTCTTGACCTGTGTATATCTATAAAAAGAAGAAGAAAACAAATGCTAATTCAAAATGATTTCATTCTTTTGACAAGAAATTTACAGACAATATTTACAGGATTGATATTGAGGTACTTTAATACTTGCCCACATTATGATTTTTATGTGAGACTTTTTATCAAAATGAACATATATAAATGTGGTTTATCTTGATAATTTATTACACTTCTTTCTATTATTATTCCCTGTAAATTTTCATATTAGATTCAACCTTACACAGCGTGGGAAATAAGTGAATATAATCTCATAATGATTATACAAGTATATGATTAATAAAGTTTAACTTACATATCTCTCTATGGTAATGATATTTTTTTATAGTGCAATGATTGAGTTTCAGTATTATTTTTTCAGGAATTTTTGCAATTGTCATTAATGCATTTGTTGTCTTCCATATTGAATTAACTTTTTTTAACTCAACCATTGTCATTGATTATATAACAATGCAAGGAATTAAATAAACATCAATGTTTGCAAGTTAATATTTTCAAAGATCTTGTATGTATAGTACTTATTCGATTGATGAATATAATTATCGTTATTTGTTCTTTAACCTATGAAATGATATTTTTCAACTTTTTGAAATGTCTTTCACTATTGTGATTGTTGATTTAATTTAAATCTAAGTTTTAATTTGCACACGCAATTAGTTCTTTTATAATATTATTATTTAAAGCTTTTCAAATCCTCATGCCTCCTAACATGTATTTATAATGGTATATATTTTAAGATAAAAATCTATTTATCTAACCGAATGGTAGAAAAGAACCATTCTACATTTTATCTAATTGAACAATTTTATATTTTCCTGTATAAGGATCTAACTTGTAAGTTTTCTGTTCATTATAATTTTTTTTTTTTTTTTAATTTCTAGGTCTTTGTTTATATCATGTTTATTGAAACTTAAAAGTTGATTACAAATTTCAATAAAGACGTGTTTACAAATAAAGTACTCACATTCCATCGAATCAATATATTGATCAAAATAATAATGATAATAATAATAATAATAATGATGATGATGATGATGATGATGATGGTATGATAAAGATAATAATAATAATAATAATAACTAATAATATAATAATAATAATAATAATCACGGTGATAATGCGTGGAAAATGAAGTAGAGCGGGAAAACGGCAATTTTTTATTTGGTTGATAAAACAGTCTTGCTATTATCGACAATTTTTATTAGATCGATAAAACAGCGTAAGATTATTATCGACATTATAGGCGGTTGGTAAAACAGTAATCTACT
This sequence comes from Dolichovespula sylvestris, assembly GCA_918808275.2. Lineage (NCBI taxonomy): Eukaryota > Metazoa > Arthropoda > Insecta > Hymenoptera > Vespidae > Dolichovespula > Dolichovespula sylvestris. Next base: position 22,248,567 of record OU964961.1, on the reverse strand, counting down.
ATTACCTTAAGCTTCCGTGTAAAGTTTAATCCCTTAATGATGGGACCAAATCCCTCGACAATATATTGGATTCGGACCGATATTTAAGCTCTCATTGATCAACCACCCCTACCGAAGATGAATCCATACCTCGATGGTTGAAATGTATATATTATAATAGTATTAATATAAATAAATTTAACATAAATCAATTCAAAAATATCTTGTAGTTTTTTTTGTTCTTTTATACATTGTGAAATATTCTCACTTCCTAAATTCGTATTTTATTTTCATAAATTAAATATGATAAAATATTTGGAACAAACGAATAACAATGTAATATAGAAATAGTATAATAATTTATTGTGTATGTTAATTATAATTGTTCTTGGTATAAAAATGTACGGTATAAAATTGTTGTTGGTATAAAAGTTTTGGTATAAAAAATAATTATATACATTTTACGAATGTAATATATATTTCACAATAAAAATAAATTCAATCGTCACTACAGCTGTCTAATAGTGAACAATCTAATCATAATTTATTTAATTATATCCATACCATAACCTTTTATTTTATTTATATTAGAACCTGGAAAGCCTGATATAAAATCTACATCAACAAATGTTCTCGATATGCTTTTAGATATTTTTGGCTTTTCTGTGCAAAATTTTGTATCTTTTGTTGATGTCATATTTTTTTCTGGATTTATTTTCAAATGTTCCACTTCCTGTAATTGCATTTCCTTATAGTTAACATTTTTTTCAGTGATTGTATTATCGTTTTTATTTGTATCATCAAAAGTTTTTTGGCTGATTATATCATGCTTAATATTTGCTTTCACTTTAATTTCTAAGTCGTTATCCTGTATCTTTTCACAAGATACTTCTTCATTTTTCCTATCTTCCAATTCACATTCTACATCTTTATTTATATGTTTTTTATCATGCTTCCGTTTGTGTTTTGATTTTTCTATAGGCTTATCATCAACTACAGTTTCTTCAATGACTAAATGTTCTTCATTTTTGTCTAATGGTACATTTGTTATATTTTCTTCATGTTTATGTTTCTCTGTGAATTTCTTTTTACATTTTGTCTTTTCTATAATCTTCTCATAAGTAACATCATCATCCATTGCTATATGTTTATTTTTCTTTTTGATTTCTTCTTTTTTTTGCGAATAATTTATGTTTTCTGGTATGTAAGTAACTGTGTCATCAATGTCATCGGTCACAGTTATGGTTTCTTGCGTGTTATTTTTACTCTTTCTCTTCTTTTTTTTTATATCTAAATTATTTTCTTCGTATGTAGATTCCTCATTAGTTAGATTTGCATCTAAATTTTTATCCAAGTTTATAACTTCTCTACCATTGTTTGTACCTGTTTCTTCCGATGTTTCTTCTATTGTTTCAAGATTAGATATTCTCCGTTGTTTCTGCCTCTTATTCTTTTTACTTTTACCCTCATTTACTTTATTATCTGTTAACTCTTGAGACATTAAATTAATGTCCAAGGCTTCATTAATGAAACCAATTTTATTTGAAAGGTTAGTATTAACAAATTGTTTTTGTTTCTTTTTACGTTTCTTGGAATCAACTTCAAATTTATCCAATGTACCAGTATGTTTCTTTTTCTTGTTAGAATCCGTACTATATTCCACATGATTATTAAATGTTACTCGCTTTTTCTCGTGAATTTCATCCGTTAGATCTAATGCATCATTTGTAAGACCGAGTTTTACTCTTGGCACTTCAAACTTACTAGTTACATGACTTTCATTAACATCTGTATCTAAATCAAGAGCCATATTTATAAAACCTTCCTTACAATTTTTATCATTACCATCAATTTTTATTTTTTTTGCTAAATTTTTTTCGTAACTTAAATTTTGTATATCATTTTCAATTAAAGATTCTCCTTTCCTCTTGTTCAAGCATTTTGTATTTTGTTCGAGTACATCATCACTATTATGTAAATCTAAAGCAGGATTATCAAAGGTATAATTGCATTCAAGCTTTGTCTTGTTAGTTTGTTTGTGATTAGGACTTTTGGATACAAATCCAAAACCTCTATATTGTTCAGTTTCATTGTCAGATACATCCATACAACTTGCATTATTTTCTTTATCTTTAAGAAAATGTGAAGTTTTTCTTTTGAAGTAATCAGTAATACTGCCTTTATTTATAGTAACTGTACCTCCTGTAATATTTTCAACATGTGCAGTATTAGTAACGTTTGTATCATTTTCCTGCAGTCCTTCATTTTTACTTTCCCTATTTAGAATATGTCTACCTCCAAGTATATCAGCTAAATCCTTTGCACTGTATTTCTTTACATCTTTTCCACGTGTAAATTTTTGATAGCTGTAAAGTGAAATATTCTCTGTTTAGAACTGAAATATATTAAACATCAGTATTTTATAATAAGAGCAATATAATATCCATACTGTACACGTGCACGACTTTGTTTAGATTTCAATTCTAATGATTGAGTATTGGCCATAGAATTTTCTGTATTTGTTTTTTTGATCACATCAGAACCTTGATTTTCTTGTAGATGGTTCAAAAAACTATCGAATGCCTTTTGATGTTCCGTCCATGCTTCATCTTGATCATTTTTAAAACCAATGCCTTCAAAAAATAAAAACTTAAATAGGTTAATTTAATACATACGTATGTGTGTGATATGCTTGTAAAATATTACACACCAACTGTATCATTTTTCACTTTAACTTTTACATGCTGTGTTGTACCCTGCTCGTTAATACCAAGTCCTTTACCAGTTGTCCAACCCATTTTTTCTAACATTCTTTGTCCAAATTTATTTGTATCTAAAATGTAATATATTTAAAATGAAACATTAAAATATATCTAACCTATAACATTCTTACCAACTTGCATAACATGATTTATAAATCGAATTATGATTAAGTTACAAATAAGTTATAAAGAAGAGTAATTCGCATTGTTAATTAATTCTTATAAATTTTATTGTATTTTTTATACCATTAGACCAATCCTTTCCACGTGGATTTAGCGTCCATTTTTGCTTTCGTCGAGGTTCCGCAAGCATAGCCATAGTTTAGTTGATAATAGATTCCTTTAGAAGAAACTATAAAAAATTATCGTAAATCTTTTAAGAGTTTTAATTCGGTTAGTTAAGTCGATAGAACCTGTTATATTCGACACGTGTGTAAAAATGACCGTATATGATCAACGCCATGAGTTAGCATCGATAAAATAGATACTTGTTACGTGTAGGTCGATATGGCTAATATCTAATGATATAGGGTAACTAAGATATCTCTAAGTGGATACAAAAGTAACCTGTTGTACCGACTGATTTAAAAGAAGTAGTCGTTCTGTCGTCCATGTTTGATTTTTATAGGAAAGTGTTGTGTTTACAATTTTTAAGTATGATGGAAGTTTGAACTTTTTGTATCGTGTATCTGTATATATACTGTAATTATTTTATAATCATATCTATTTAAATATGCCATCTCGAGGTGAAGACATACTTAAAGGCTTTCAAGTGTATCCTTTTATTAATATATATTTATGAATGATCTCATACATTTGGCAAACTCTACGAAGATAGGTTAAGATCATAGGTTGAGATCACTGTCAAAACAATGTTTTCGTAACATAATATTTCTCTTTTTAGTGTGTTATTTTCCTTAATTACTGAATTAATTATAGTAACTGGATGAATCTGAGAGATGCTGATAGCGGAAAGATTTTGTGGCAAGGCAATGAAGATTTGTGAGTATTTGAATTCTCATAACCTATAAATAAGTGTACAATTAAATAAGTGGTCTTGTATAAAACAAGGTAATCATTAAATTTATTGTATTATTTAATTATAGATCTATCCCTGACGTTGAACATGAAGCGCGCGTACCAAAAAAGATTCTGAAATGTCGTGCAGTGTCTAGAGAAATTAATTTCAGTTCTGCAGAACCAATGGAAAGGTTTAGATTAGAACAAAAAGTACTCTTTAAGGGTCGTTGCCTGGAGGAATGGTTTTTTGAATTTGGATTTGTTATCCCAAATAGTACAAATACGTGGCAGAGCTTGATTCAAGCAGCTCCGGAAAGTCAAATGATGCCAGCTAATGTATTGAAGTAAGTTGGTTCGACATTACAGAAAAGAAAAAAAAATAATAATAATCTGCATTTAATTGATACTGATCATTTTTTTTTACAAACAGTGGCAACGTGGTAATAGAAACAAAGTTTTTCGACGACGACTTACTAGTGTCAACTAGTCGCGTTCGGCTGTTTTATGTGTAAGATGCTTGATATTTGGTCCATATTGGGATCTGGGACCAATCATATTAAAAATTTCTATCACATTTGTATAATGCAACACAGGGTTCTTATAATCTACAGTTTTATCTTTAGAATCTATTATGCACTTTTTTCATTAATAGATATGCATTATCCAAAATTTATTCACTATTTTATAACTCTGCAATGCTATATGCACAATTTTATTTTTTATATGCAACAAAGACGTATTTTCTTTAACATAAGTTTTGCTATATAAAATAATTATTATAATTAAAATAGTTTATAGTATTGTATTATAATTCTAATATTATACTTAAGGCACCCACACACAGAAATTTTACTCTTTAAGTATAATTATACTACAAACTTTGTATATATCGGGATACACTACAGCAAGAAAAATAAATGTCATAAGTAACAAAAATGAAAACTTTGTCGTATACTCATTACCAATCTTAAGATCAAGATCGTTCAATAAACAAATAAAAAAAAAAAAAAAGAAAAAAAAGAAAAAGAAAAAAATGTGAAGGAGATCGCGAAACTATCGTACGTACATACTATGCGTACTTCCGTAGACATTTCATGTAATACCAAGAAGCGTCATTATTTCTACTGCAATAAATTATAAAGTCTTGTAAGTAAAGCCCAACGAACGATACAGAAATCAGATATACTTTTTGTACTGTACATCCGTACTATTGATTCGTGGTTTACAAGCAATACATTTTTGGGGCTTCACTACCCCTCTTGAGGGAGTTCACGTTGAATATACTCCGCGTCCCCTACTCTCTTCCTCTCTCTCTCTCTACCACGTACAGGTGTAAGAAAAAAAGGAGGAAAAGAGAGGAAAGAAACGGCAGAGTTGCAGAGCTGCTTGCCTATCCAAACGAAGTTCTCAATCACGTAGTGATTCGATTACCATTTGCGAATCTTCTGCCAGGCTGTTACTCGGTTGGCCTTTCAAAAAAAAAAAAAAAAAAAAAGAAAAAAAAAAAAAGAAAGAAAGAAAAAAAATACAAAGAATCAAAGTGTAAGAAAAGTGTGAACTTAAAGTAGAGGAAATAAAGTGATTATCCTTTTTGCAAAGAATGGATTTAAAAGAAGAAGACGAAAGCGGTAACGAGGGCAGTAGACAATTATTTTTGGTCGGCGCACCGCGCGACCCTTTAGTATCTACCGGTGCGATCGTCGCCTCCGGAGTTTCTAACGACGAGATCAATTCTGGAGGAGATCTACAGTCAACTGCTCTGGCCGGTCTGATGAGCACACAATCTTCCTCGGTTTGCTTTCCTACAAAATTCAGTAAGTGCACCCTGCTCTACCCCGGATCTGATTTAATTAACTGCTTCTCTTTCTCTCTCTCTCTCTCTCTCTACATGTCGGCGTCTGCAAGTTGGGGTAGAGAGAGAGACTCAATTAAATTATTGCTAAATGCATTAAGCGGATAGGCAGCCCTTTTTTTTAAATAGAATTAGTGGTAATCAGTTTAACTGTTATGAACCGTTTTACTCGATGATGAATGCAACGAGATTATACTTGATGTACCGTAGCGACTGGAGCCCGACGGGAGCGCGATTCATCTCTTTGCGAGTGTGTTTCCCTACATGTTTATGACATTATATGGGAGCTTGCGTGATTACGAATAATTTTTTATATATATTCAAAAATATAGGATACGTTTTATACATTATCAAAAGTGTATTCAATTTGAAATTTCGATTACACAAAACTTTACCGTAGTGAGAAAAGACGGTGTCTCAAGGCTCTCGAAGTTATCGAAATCTAAATTTACATCAAATTGAATAAATTTAGTGGTTTTCCATTCTCCGAAACACGTTCCCGATTCTTATCGTACATCTTAAATATTTAACGCAAGAAGTTAGTGTGAATTAGATTTGTTACATTTGTATATACAGCATACGATTTTTCGCCAAGTCCTGGGAACGAAGACAGACAATCGTCCGGAGGAGGAACTGGCAAAAGAAAGCAGCGAAGATACCGTACGACCTTTACGAATTTTCAATTAGAAGAATTGGAAAGGGCGTTTCAAAAAACTCATTATCCTGATGTTTTCTTCAGGGAGGAACTTGCCCTGAGGATAAAATTAACTGAGGCTAGAGTTCAGGTAGTATATCTTCTAAATATCTTGTTATATCATATTGCACTAAACACTTATCTGGAAAAACGTAAAATATTTCAATTATCTATCCATATTATCTTATATATATATATATATATATATATATATATATATATATATATATATATATATATATATATTATATAAATATGACAATATTAATATTTTTATATATAAGTATTTAAAAATACTTCTTTCTTCTTTTTTTTTTTTCTTTTTAGGTATGGTTTCAAAACAGACGAGCCAAATGGCGAAAACAGGAGAAGCAGTGTAAAGTTGCAACTCACCTAACATCTTATCTTCCCACATCGGATTGTCAAGAAGTGCAACAGCAACAGCAATCCGATCATTTATTACTTGAACCACCATTAGGCAGCCCACCACCTATTTACCTTGGAATGGAATGGGCTGGTTTTTCACCATATAGCAACACAGCCACGGCTTCTCCTCTTGTAGTTAATGGTATGAATAAGCCACCGGAACAAGAAACAGATGACAATCCATTACTAGATCCTGAGCTTTTACAATTGAAAACATCGCGTTCTTAATGATACAAAGTCCTTCTCAAAAAAAAAAAAAAGAAAAAATAAAATCTCGTAGTTTCCTAATTTCGAAACGTCAATCTACATAACGTTCTTTGATTGAAAGAATTAAAATTATCTTATACGAATAAGTGCGGCAATACAATTAGTCAAAGAAAAATGTATTGTATATTGTGCAATATATTAATAAGATGGAATTAAGTGGACCAAAAGAGGTACCTTGAATGTGTCTCAAAAGTAACTAGAGACTGACAAGAGATATCCAGATAATAGATAAAGAAGCAATGTATTTTGAGTATTGTTATATAGATTTTGTAAGAAAAGGTTTATATGTAAAACTTTTTCTCATTTAATAAGCCTGGGTATGATCAAAATGCAATAAAGGATGTAAGATTAATAGCCATTATAAATTTGGAAAGAACAATAAGATTAAGTTAACGACGATTAATAAAGTTACCGATATGACGCTACATTTGTTAATTCTTAACGTAAGTAATTCTTTACTCCGGCTTAAAATAACATCCTCTTTATTCGATGTGCATATATTACAAGTCAAGGAATCGACTAAGATATCAATCGCTCGATTTAGGAGCACATAAGCGATTCAAGATGCTCCCTTTAATCTTCGAAATGACATTAAGATTTATCATAAAGCGTATGGATCTTTTCTGTTGATAAGAAACGTATAATCCGAAGAAAGAAAATTTCTTTAGAATTGAAATCCACACACATACATACATACATACATATATATATATATATATATATATACATATATATATATATATATATATATATATATATATATACATATATATATATTGGCGTCACAATGATAAACTGAACGGAAAAGGGAACATCCCGAGGAAATAAATTAGTGATGCCTTTTGCGATAAGGTTACGCAACATAGGAGTACTCATCGGCACTGTTTGGAGTACGTTCGATGTACTGCTTATCTATCAACGCTTCAATGCACTTTTTGATCATGCCGATGGAGGGTGCAAAAGTAACTTTAGACTGGCCAAGTACCTGTAATAAATTCTTATATTTATAAATGTTCGAATAGTATTGATCCAAATTATAAAGAAATTCAGGGGAAAGAATAGGAATTTCTACAAACGTATCTTACCTCTTGTAAAAGTTGATTATGTCTCAATAGTTTTCGACTTTTCATTATACGAACTATAGCTGCTTGCAGGTACAATTTTCTATCATCATCGACGCTACGGTGTGTCGCCTCAGCATCATGGGGCGCATCACGTTGTAATGCCGCCGTAACACGGAACTTCGTTCTTTTATTGTGATAATCAAAATTAAGCGTAAGAATCGTGTCTTCCTCCAATTCGCCCTCCGTCGATTTTTTCAATATTTTACAATCAACGAGACTCACGGCATGCTTCACTAATTGATCATGGGATAGATGTAACGATGCCGCCGCTTCTTTGCACTGTATAGCATCGCACTGTTCAAAAAGAAGTAGTAAAGCCATCTGATAAGTTTGCACTGTCACCAAATATGGTTTTTTCAAGTAATTAAATTTTAATTCTCCTTGGCACAAGTGATGCAACCAGGTCAATTTTCGACCACTAAATTGCGCATGATAAAAAGATTCAAAGGCCTGTATAGATTTTTCTAATTGTTGCGGAACGTGAAAGGGACCAGGCGTAGGTGGCAAACCCAGAGGCCATGCTCCAGCCTGTAATACGTATACCACGAATCCGATGCCTAATTGATTATCCGTGTCTCTTTCTCTGAGACTGGCTGTAAATTTTGCATTTAGATCTGCGGACACAGACATGTCGGTAAACATACGATGTAATTTATTTGTAAATTCATATCCGCAGGCTTGTTTTAAACGATCGATCATGGCCTCTTCCGCATCCATCGATTGAGATTGTTGATGTATCAATCTCCTAGCCAACATGCGAGCGTAAAACTTTTGGAAAACGTCTTTGTCATCGACGTACTTGAATACAGTTATGGATCGTCCCAATTTTTCCTCTATTTCTCCCTCCGATGCAACTTTAGCAGATTTCTTTAGAAGTGAGTCACAGTATTTGGCAAGCTATATGGAAATAATGTCCATATTAACTTTATCGAACAGTTCGGTTTAAAAAAGGATCGTATTTTCTTCGGATAAAGCAATAAAATTATTATTACGTACGAGTTCGGGTGCACGAGCTGGTTGACGCGGAACTGGTCTATGATTGACGACAGCTGAACACGCTTTATCGAGAGCAATTATAAAAGCTTGATCTCCTTTAAATACATCTCCAATTAATTCGGAATATTTAGTATGCACGTCCAGCATGCTTTCTACAAATTGAGTGTACACCTAAAATAATGAAAATTTTTCATCGAATCTCGACATTTCTAATTTATTTAAAATCAACAAGTTGATTTATATTTAACTAAAATTTCGTTAATCTTACATTTTCACCTTGTAATGGACCGATCGCTTGTAAACCTTGTTGCGTGATGTGTTGAGTAAATTTCTGTACAAGCGGAGCTAATCCGGATGGTAATGGCCTTAATAAAGCATAGAGTAAAGATAAATCCCATCTGCGTTCGTTTTGTATCATTGCTTCTGCTTCCGCGTGTAACCAAGAAAGATGCGCAGCTACCATTTTTTCTTCGCAGCATTGACTTACCTATAGAAATTATTATTTGGTAACCTTTTCAAACTTATACACTTGTTTTTATTATTAATTAGACAAAGAAAGAAACGTACTTTAGGCATTGAACTAACGTGAAGAAATTTGTACGTGCGGAGTTCTTCTAGATTAAGTCGCCAAGTAACTCTTTCCATGTAACGAGTAACGTCAGATTGTTGTAACAATTCAGACGCTTCCCTCGCATAAAATTCTCCGGTAGTCTCCAAAAATGGTTTTTCAAATATTTCTTGATACATCTAATTAATAGCAGATATTAATGTATATCTATTTAATATTTTATCGGTATATCAAGTTTTAATTATTTTATGATAAAGGTATAATCTTATATTATGATATAAAATATGTTCTTATAGAAATTATTCTTACATCTAATTGTCCTTTCACTTTATATTCTTCTACCCGCACAAAACTCTGTATCACACCACAAATCACGTCGGTTGTAGCAGGTGGTGCCTCACCTATCCTGTCCGCATTAATGCTTTCTAAGAGAAGAGAAACAAGAGACTTTCTAAGCGGCGCTATCATTCTTTTTTTCCAGATATCTAAGCCCAATTCACCGATTTCCATCTGCTCTTGACAATCGGCGGACATAGCCGAAGAAGTGCCATAGATAAGCTCTGCTTCGGATAATTTTTGCTTTTTAATGTGTTGTTGATTTAGATACAAATACAGACAATGTAGATAGTTTATGCCTTGTGAATATTCTGTCCAGGCACGATGGTAAGCCTGAAGCAAACCAGTTTCACCTTGAGCACGAACTTTTGTTAATAATTGAGAAACATGATTATCCAAAAACCTTTTTGTTTCATTGTATAATCTATCTGCCAATGGTTCTGGATATGCAACACACAAGGAATACACATCGCTGCAACAAGAATTGTTCAAACACATTCATTTATACCAAAATATTTTTCTTCCTGTTTACGAGTATAAGTTTATATTTAAATTTGTAATATACCTGAATCTGTCATTCCACGTAGCACGAGGGACATTGGCTAATGTTATTACTCCTTTAACAGTTTCTTGCAAAACATCCCAGGTTCTAGTAAAATCTACTCTTTTAGGTTTTAGTGACATCCTTTTCCTTGATCCACGGCCAACAAGTTCCCAGATTAGAATATTAATAAATCAGTAACTACCTATATAAACTTTAAGGTTTAATTCCTAATATCACAATCCTGAAATATCAAAAGATTGTAAGTTATTAATTTATGATGTTCCTTGGATTGATCAGTTTTAAAAGAAAATGAAATAAAATTAAATGCCGAAATGTCAATGTTCTTTGTTTATAGATTCTTAAAGCCAGGCTCTTAAAATATACTCCAAGAATAATCTTCAATCTATAGTTAACAGTCCGAGCATACAAGGCTTTGTCTGCATGTTTGGTGTATAATGCGTTGGTGTTTAAAAATAATATATAAAAGTGAAATACACTGCGTACATATAAATATAAGGAATTTCATGGTCGCTCTAATTCTTGTCTTTAATCCAATTAAAGATACTTATTTAGATCTGTGATCCTTGGAGTAATATCTTATTAACATTGATTTAAGAGCATGATGATAAAAAAAGAAACAAAAAATAACTACGGAAGAAATCGAACGTTACTCGAAACACATTACGAACTGTGGTATCGAAATGTAATTCTCAAATTCGATCATCATTTTTCACGTACACGAATGATAACTTCGCACAAAATTTTAATTTTTTTTTTTTTTTCGTTAAAAAAAAAACGCGATTAAACGATGAGAAATTGAAATCTTCAATAAAGGTGCATACACACACACACGCGCACTCTCTCTCTTTCATACACACACACACACGTATATATACTGCGAGTTACAGCTGACTCTACTTTACACAATCCAGATGTTCGCGGGATCGAGGCCACTAACCAAAAAGTCAAAGGGGGGACAAAGAGCGCGAATCCTTTCGATTAACTCAATGATCTCTGATCGATTTCAGCCATCACAGCGACGGACCTGTTCTGGACCGCTTATTTTTGGCGTATCGCGAGTCATTCCCCGTTGCAAAATGCATGACACTTGCAATATTCTGCGATGATCGAACGCATATTTATTTTTCTTCTATATATCGAGAACACGGATTCTCGTCCTTGGTTTATTATTTCTTCTCCTTTATCCACTTTTCTCCCTTTCACTATTACTTAAATCTTGATGAAATGAACGTTAACGGAAATTCCTTTTTTATTACACCGTTAACGCGAGTAAACGTACGCAAAATATTCTCTACCACTATCTGACGAGTCTCTTAATAACATCGTACGGCCATACTTTTTTTTTCTCAACTTTCGACTTTCTGGCTATCTTTGGAGGAATAGTAGGGGGGGGGGAGGGAGAAGAAAATAGATGGGCTACCCTACCGTCATGACTGGCGCTATCTAAAAACTCTATATAACAAACGTAGTTCCTCGATCGCACGCCATTTTTCACCTTCCTATATTTCTATTATCCTTATAATTTGTTGTTTTGTTTATGTCATTATGTACTTATGACTTTCGATAGATAGGTAGATGTATTTATCGTCACATTGTACCGAACAATTGTTTACGAATTTTTCTTTCTTTCTTTTTTCTTCATCTAAAGTCATCGAGATAAACGCTTACATCGAATTTCGCGCGCGAAATAAATTCAATATGGTAGACTTTATACATACTCTGATCTCTTTAAAGTCCAATAGAAAGGATGCGGTTGTATATGTACGTACGTCACGCTGTGATGGTGAAAATACATTTTTACTGTTATTATAACATGTAATTAAAACTAGCATTTGCTTATACGTACACATACACACACAAGTACACATATAATTGATATTTTAATTTAAATGAGATACTATTGATATATTAAACATTATCCACTGATCTGACTGCAACTTCAATTGAACTTTACTTTTGATACCTAGATATAAGGTAGCACGTCTATATAAAACGTTGTTTATGCATCACAATCTGTACTTGTGTATTACTGGTTGTACATAAAGATTCGTGTTGATTTCCTAATACGCTATATTAATTTATATTATTAAAAATGGTAAATATAAATATAAATTTATTAAAATGATTTGTTTTTATATACTTATATGTACAATTAAAGGATAGTGAAGATAATTAATTTTCAATTTGTACATTACCGTCAAATTTACAGATGACATTGCACATTTTCAATTATACAATAGAAAATAATTTTTTATTTCGTTTAAAATATATTTAAGGTTATTTAGAAATAATTTAACAATAAATTCTTTCTCATTCTGTTTCATAATTTTATTTTATAAACAAAGTCAATACGTTTGTTGTTAGAGTATACTCGCGTACAATGGTGGAGCAATAATAGCTATGAAAGGAAAAAATTGTGTGGCAATAGCTGCAGATCGTAGATTTGGTATTCAAGCGCAAACTGTGACTTGTGACTTTCAAAAACTATATGAGATGGGACCGCATTTATACGTTGGACTTCCCGGTCTCAGTACCGATAGCCAAACGGTGATGGAGAGGCTGCGTTTCCGTTTGAATTTATATGAATTAAAAGAAAATAGAAAAATTCATCCTAAAACTTTTGCTGCGATGATATCAAACCTTTTGTATGAAAGAAGGTTTGGACCGTACTTTATAGAACCAGTTGTTGCTGGTTTGGATCCTGTTACATTTGAACCATTTATTTGTAACATGGATCTGATAGGTGATTTGAACATACCAGATGATTTTGTAGTTGGCGGAACATGTACAGAACAATTATACGGTATGTGCGAATCATTATATGAGCCAAATTTAGAAGCTGATGACCTTTTTGAAACTATTAGTCAAGCTTTGGTAAATGCATGTGATAGAGATGCAATATCTGGTTGGGGTGCTATTGTCCATATCATGTAAGTATTTAAAAGTATATCCGTTAACCCTTTTCGATGTTAAATGGATTTTATAATATCTATTTTTGTTGCAGTGAAAAAAATAAAGTTACAACAAGAACAGTTAAGACACGTATGGATTAAAATAATTTTTTATCATTATTTTATGTCAAAATCAACACAGCATTCTTATGATTATTGTTATTAATTAAGCTATACAATTCATCAGCAAAAAATAATTTTCAATAAACTGCTACTAAAATGAATACTGTATAATTCAATTTTTTATTTTTTATCATTATATAAGAAATGAAATAAAGAAAAAGATAATTACATATGACATGGCAATTCTACTCAATACTTCCATCTTTTTTTATGATCGTTCGAAATTTTTTAAAACAATATTTTACTTATGTGTGAATTTTTTTTCTTTCATTCAAATTATTTTCGTTTATATCGTTAGACTTCAATTTTACAATTTATCTTACCTTAAATAAAATAAATAATAAATACCTAAAAATTAAATAAACAATTTACTAACTTATATTTATCTCTTATTGCGCATGTCATTCTTGAGCGAATGTTGCTCGATGGTGCGCTGTGTTATGCGCACTGACTACTTGTTATTAAATGAGAGAATTTATTAAATATTATGACTGTCAATATGTTATGTACTGCATTTCGAAGACTAGCTATTAATCCACGTGGTATGTATGAAATTGATGATTAATCTTATTAATTTGAAAAAAGAAAATTCAATAAAGTAAAATTACCTAACCTTAAAGTTAATTGAACGTAGCTAGATTATTATTTAATATACTTGGCGTATACTTTAATAGATAATACTTTATACCTGTGAAAATAATTACATTACATTATAAAACTTGTTTTTTTTTTGTGGATTATTTATTTTTCTTAATAATCATTCATCAAGTGTTTTACATAATGCAATCTTAGTTATACAACTTAAAGAGTTTTGCTTTGAATCGGAATGGTAATTAATTTTTAACAATTATTTTTTAGGTACTTTTCCTGTAAGATGTTATTTTAAACACGAAGCTGTTTTAAACAAGGAAACAAATAGTATTATTCCATTATCTCGAAATAATAATGGCGATATATATAAAACTAATTTATATTTTAACATAAAGTTTGCACCAAGGACATTAAATATTGATTTTGAATTACCAGTGAATAATGATACATACAAAAGTATCATTGATATACCTATTACAGGAATATCTAAAATAGAAAATCCAAATAGATATTTGCCTATTCAGCACGAATTACCTGTGCCAAATAAATCTATAGAACTTCCTACAATTGAGAATATTATAGAAAAGCAAGCTGTACGTATGATAGTCATCAGACGACGAAAAATGAAGAAACATCAGCGTAAGAAGCTTAGAAAGAAAATGAAATTTTATTGGAGAAAAATTAAACAGAGAAGAGAATTATTGAAGGAAAAAGCTTTCCAGGCAGAGCAAATTGCACTTATAAAACAGGCAGAAAGTTTTAATCCTGAAAAATATGTAAATGAGAAACTTCAAGAACTAGATAAAGAATATGTACCAAAGACATACAGAGGTGAAGTATTGCCTCCAGAAATGATAAAGAAATTTATAGAAGATAAAAAACGTAAAAAAGAAGCCAGAAACTCTTTACCTAAGTTGACTTTGTAAACATTAATTTGTATTATAATAAATAAAAATCTTATGCAACTTAGCTTTTCAAATTTACGTTTATGTTATCAATGCTTACCTTTATCTTTAAATACAAAACATACGCGGGAACAAAATAAAATGTCACAAGAAATTTCATAGACAAATCTTTGTATTTTTTGTTTCGTAAAAAAAAAGAAGTCACTCATTGTATTCTTTCTTGAGGACTATTTTGTACAAGCTATATGTAAAATAGAATTAAATATATCATTTTATGTACAAAGATGACAAATTGAATGTTATAATAAATGATAAATATCAAAGAATTTCTTATCTGTATTTGGAATTAATTAACCATAGCTATATTAAAAAGAAATCTTTCCAAATCTGCTATGAAAATTAAAATTTTCATTTAAAAGATTCATATATTTCGTTTTTTACTATTAAGAAATATCCTCATTCCATGGTCGTTGGTCATTTATATACAAGCACAATAATATAAAATAATACTATATCATATACAATTAATAGCACCTTTTGTTTAATTGTACAACCGATAATGTACATAGGAATATGTTTATTAGAAATAATAGTAAATGTACTTTCAAAGGCATTATTATTATTATTAGTATATTTTTTCCTTTTTTTTTTTTTTTTTTTTAATAAATCATATGCCTGAGTAATTCTGTTGTACACATTTACAAAAAATGTTCAAATATTGTATTTATTATATTAAAAAATATTTATAGAATAATTAAAGTACTATTTTGTATGTAACTGTACAGATAAAGTTTGTGATATTGATTCTAATAAGTATATCTGCATCTGTTCTTATCAATGAGTATGTATAACATATAAATCTACAAAATTTATTATCCTATCTAAAATACATAAGTCATTGTGGCTAGATTTGTTTAAGTCTTTTAGATGCTGCAATTGCCTTTTGTAATTTTTTAAAAACTTTCATTACTTTTTGTTCATTATTTTTTATCAAAGTTATATCGATCGTCTATAATAATAAATAACATTGGACATAGTTCTTTTCTTTATATATCATATTTGTTAATTTTTGTTATTTCTTTTTTGTTAAATCATTCTAATTTGTGTATGAAAAATTTGTAAAAGGTTAAATAATAAAATAGTCATATTTACTTGAGTAAAGTATACAAGTGCTGTAAAATAATGATTTAGAGAATTAATAAAATAAAACTAAAATAAATTACAAATATGTATACATGTGTACAATATTAATGAATAAGATGAACATATGTGATGCCATTGAACAGGCAATTCAAATATCAAGAATAAATGAGGATTTCAAATATAATCCGTATGAAATTGAAATATCATATTATCCTATAAAAAAGCTCTAAATGACAGAGTTAGTTATTCTAAGAAGTTTCTAGAATGATTGGTAGGAGTATAAAAAAAATGGATCACAGTTGAAATATAAGGCACCTTGATACTAAGTAATAAGTCAATTTCTATTTGTAGTAGTATCATCTGAATTTGTTAAAAAAAAAAAAAAAAAAAAAAAAAAAACAAGAAAAAAAATAAAACGAAAAAGAAACAAACATGTAAAAGTTTAAATAGTCATTGGCACCGTATGACATAACAATTGCAGAACCTTTACATATACATAAACATTATTCATAGAAAATGAAATTTATCAATGGCATTAAGGCAAAACCTGACCCTTTTTAATTTCTAATACTTTTGGATTGTTACGTATTTTTCCAGTATACAAACTATTGCTCCTTCCAGAGAAGTAATCTTCTATTTCTTGAAGAGTTTTACCTTTGGTTTCAGGGAGACATATGTAAAAGAATATTGTACCGAATAATGAAATACAACCATACAAAATAAAAGTACCATGACTGGTGAATGCACTTACGAAGAAAGGATACGTTTTTACAACTATAAAGATAAAAGAATGTGCGGTCATTGTCGTTAAGCCACCTATGATACCTCGGACTTGTACAGGATATACTTCCCCAATCATTATCCAAGGAATGACTAAAAATCCAAGGGTACATGTGACCGTATATGAAAATATACAGAAAACTGGTATCCACGTAGCTACAAATGGTAATTGATTTATTACCCAATATTCCTTTAACCACATATAGCCACCTAATCCAACCATGGATAAACCACAACCCACAGATGACACCATAGTAAGCAATCTTCTACCAGAACGTCTACACAAGATGCAAGCAACTATCGTAGAAATTAACCTTACTATTCCCAAAATGACTGCTGCCAAATATTTATTTATCGTTGTTCCGGAATCGTTAAAAATTTCAACCGCGTAAAACGTTATCACGTTCGTACCAGAAAATTGGTAAATCAAAAAATATATAAAGAGTAAAGTATACGGCTTAAGAGCATTAGGTTTAAGAAGTGCGCGAACAATTTCACGTAATCCAGTTAATCGTTTAAGATTATTCTTATTGGAGAATTCTTCCAACACTTCCATTTCTTGATCGATGTTATAGTTATTATCACGGAATTGTTGCAATGCTTTTCTCGCTTTATCCGGTCTATTTCGAGAAATTAGATAAGACGGAGTTTCAGGAAAGATGAACATTAGTAATAAAGCGGCAAGCGGAAGAATTCCACTGATGGCTGCGCAAAGATTCCACGAGAGGAGACTTCCTAGAGCGTATTCTATTAGAACACCCGTACTGACTCCAACGCTTGACATTGCTGTTAACATTCCTCTAAGATGTGGTTGAGTCACTTCGCTAGCATAGACTCGAGCTGGTGCGCCCACCATACCGGATCCAAGTCCAACAAAAAATCTTCCGGCATAGATCATGTGAATGTTGGTTGCAGTTGCAATTAATATCCAACCAAGTAATGCGGGAATTTCTGTGATAATCAAGGATCGTTTTCTTCCAAACATATCCATCATGTATCCTGATGCTAAACAACCAATTGGAGTACCGATGGATGACATACTAGCTAAAAATGGAAAATAATTATTTTCATTTTAATTCAATTTCAACATAGTGTTTATCTGCTTATTTTTGAAAAGTAATCTTTGATCATGTTTAGCCTTTTACCTATCCAAGATTCTTCTGACGATCCCTGAACGATTGGAATTGTACTATTAGGTTCTTGAAGTTGAGGAAGTGCTATAGCTGAGAAGCCAAAGGTCATTCCAGTGTTGATGGTTCCTAGTTGTGCTACCAATGCTGCTAAAACTTGTCTTATGGCACTACCTTTGTTAATAGGTCTCGCACTTTCTGGATCTTTCTGCGTATCATTTGCTGTTAGATTAATCTTCCCATCATCCAATGTGGGTGTTTGTATTTTTGGTAGTAATGCTGAATCTACCAACGACGTCTTCTCTACATCGTTTAAATCTGGCGTTTTTCTGAAAATATCAATTGCAAACGTAATTAGGATAACACAAATTTCTTGTTTTTTATTTATTTATTTATTTTTTTGTTAAATTAAAACAAAAATTAAAGGAACTTGAAACGATTATACGATATTTTTATCTACGAATGGATAACAAATAATTGTATTTCTTGCGGATAAAAACTTATGTATATACCTGTATATGTATACGAGAGTAAATAGAAACATTTGCATTTTTTTTTTTTTTTTAGATGTATGGGTACATTTTTCTTGAAGCGAAACACATCTCTTAAAATGCAAAAGAAACAAAACCGCGAATATTTTAAATTGCCCTAGTACTTGTATAGGTATGTACGTATGCATGTCAATATCATGTTCACATGTCGTACAGTTTTTTACTTATTTATTTATTTTTTTTTTATGCAGACAAATTTTATTTTATCTGACAAATAATTATTCGAATTCTTGTTTTCTGTTCGACATATGTGCATGAATAAATATATTTATGTATACCTATATATGTTGTGTAGTACATAGGTACACATATATATGCATGTCGTTGAAATCACATTGTGAGAGGGAATATTCGAACCAGCTTCGAAGTTTGGCTCGTTTCATGATCACTAAAATAAATTTGACCTGAATTCGAGTTTCTCCTATGTATGCCATCAATTTTTGCTTTCTATTTAAAAACAAAGAACAATAAATCTCGGAAACATATTGTCATGGTTTTTAGATAAAATCGATCATCTGTTAACAATGTCTAGTCCATTATTTCCAATGACTTTGTTTTTGTTTCGTTTGAAAAGAAGTATAGTACTAAATTTAACATAGTCGTTTGTAGATCTTTCGTTTAATGATATTTATCGACAGTTTATTTGATAGAAAAAAAAAAAGATAAAAGAAAATAGTATTTTCCTCAATAAAAATTGATCTGTTTATATATATTGATTTATACATTAACCTGTTTATATATATATATATATATATATATATATATATATATATATATATTAATATTAATGCCTTTATCTTTATTCAATGCAATTTGAGCAGTAATTAAGGAGTTTATTTTAGAACAAAAAAGATAAAAGAAAATAGTACTTCTCTTAATGAAAATTGACCTCCTCCTATATAATGTATGTATACGAATGTACATAGATCGGTGTCATACACACCGATGCCTTTTATTTTTACACATCATGCAATCTAATCAGTGTGAATGTAGCTTAACTGAAATTAACGGTGTACGACCGGCGACAATTCGTTCTTTTTTCAATTCTTTTATCAGACATAATCCGTGATGGTTTGTTAAAGAAAAATAAATAATGAATATCGCATAAGTAGATTCTTATTTCATTAGAGATAGCCGTGTGAAAGGCAGAGATTCTTGCTAGTCGAGAAAGTTCCAGGGGAAATTAATTGATTACAAATGAGAAAATGTATGTGTGTTTGTGTCTGTGTGTATTTATAGCTGGTCATCCGTAAAGATTATTTTATCTATTCGATCACCATTTCTTTTTTTTATTATTAATTAATTTATTAATCGATTTTAAAAATGAAAAAAATGTGTGAATGTGTGTTCGTCTGCGTGCATATGCATTTGTTCATTTTTCCATATTATTTTATCTGTGCAATCTTTTCTCTTCTCTCTTTCTTTTTTTTTCTTATTTGGTTTCTTACAAAAATCAATCGATTTAAAAATGAGAAAATGCCTATTTGTGTGGAGCTCATTTTTTGATATTATCTGATCTATTTAATATATTATTTCCTTCTTTTATTTATTTATTACGGAAAGTGTAATAAATGAAATGCATCGATATCAGTGTATCAACGATCCTAACAAAGGATTCGGATGCATTCTGTAAATTGTAAAAAATTATTAAACGATTAGATACTAACGAAATTCACGTTTTATATTTATTCTTTTATAATGAAACATCGATTACCGATCGAAGGTCCAAATGTTTTAATCGTCAATAATAACTTATTATTTTTCTTTCATTTTCAGATTCGAATACGAATTGATGATCATCGGTATTAAACTATTTCATAAAAATGTATACATGCCTAAGTATTGATGTACAAAGTAGAATGAATATCGTATATCTGTCATCCTAATCGTCGTTTTACAAGACTGGAAAGAACTTTCGCAACACGTTGAAAGTAACATTTGCAATCACGTGGAAAACGGACAGTACGATGAAAGGCGTAGCCATTTTCATATGAGATTGCTCAACACATACGTAGGTATATATAATGTGTATATATATATATATATATATATATATATATATATGTATATGTATATGTATGTATATATATTAAAAATAGAAATTATGGAAATATATAATAGAAAATATTATTAACAATAAAATATAGAAAGGAAATTATGGAAATTCTATATTATAAACGAATCAATATGTATTAATTAATATTTTGATATATTTAAAAAGAAAAAAAACGTTTATCGTTTTAATTTCTCTTTTCATTATTTTTATGATTCATACTTGTTTCGCAATAAGCTAAACGATGTTTCTTCCTTTGTGTGCTTCTATCTTTTCTTGTGTATTTTGAATTTAAACAAAAAATGTTTTTCTTTTTTTTTTTTTTTCTAAAAGAAAACAACGTGTTTCGAAGCGATCATACTATTATAAAAATGATCACGTTTTTACGAATTCGGAAGACGGATTTACTGTTTCTCTTTCTATATATATATATATATCGATCTTCTCAATTTAAATTATTCTTACTAATTCGCGAAACAAGAGTATCTTTGTTAGTTGATAAAAGTAACGTCGTACTTCGAATATATTTTACAAGATCAATCTCGAGATCGAAGAACTCATTGAAAGCGACATATTCGTCTATATACCTATACCAAACCGACCTCCACTTTTACATTATTATTATTATTATTATTATTATTATTATTATTATTATTATTATTATTATTATTATTATTAGTAATAGTAATAGTAGTACTAGTAGTAGTAGATTAACGTTACTCTCGATGATTTACTTCGAAAAGTATAAAAAGAGTTATAGAAATACAAATTTGTATGAAATATATTTTTTTATCGATATGAATCCAAAGTAATAAAGATAATATTGTTCGTAAAGGGATAGTCCTCAAAGCTGTGTTTTCAAATGAAAAGAATAATATATATATATATATATGAGTATGTATCTATGAGTATGTTTATATGTATTTATGCGTTAATGCATATGTATGTACATAAATCTATATTCATACATATCGTCGTTACGTCCTTCTGTAACGATTTTTACATAGATTAAACATAATGTTTTCGAAAATTTGCAACGTGTCTTCTTTCGCATTCACAAAGGTTAACACGATTCATGTGCGAATAACGAAGCAGAAGACCCGAGAATACTAGTACAGTACATAGAACATTATTTTTAAACTTGCTCCAAGTCGTTTTCCACGGACTTTATCTTCTTCGTTCAATTAGTCCAATAGTTGTTACGTTTTTCGTTGTTACATTCGCTCGATCGTTATTTTCATTTCTTTCCGCGGTATAATCGAATCTTTGGTAATTACTGATAATATTTACATAAACTAAATAATAAAATAAAATTTAAATTTTTATTTTCCCTTCGTAAATTACAATTTATTTTTATTACCAATGATAACAGTTTCTAATGTGTTCGTTCATTTTGAAGGATACCTTATGAAACATTAATAACAGATAGGCTTTTGTGCCGGTTCATACGAAAAATATAAACACTAAGTATTTATTGGCGTCGTCAACAGGTTGTACTTGATTTTCCAATTATTCGAACAGAAGAATATACATATACATATATACATACATACATACATATATATATATATATTTATCTATTTAATTTATTTATATATGTAATATATAGAATAAATAAAATGTTCAATAATTATGAAAAGTACGAAACTTTTTTTTTATGTCAAAATCAATAATATTTCCAACACAATAATGATTTTTTATATCACTTGAAAAGCTTAATTTTTATAAGACATTATTCAAAGGTGCGTTGTTCGGTAAAGTTCGAGTACACGATCGAACGTAGCTGTCAGTTTGTTTATTCTTCAGCAACACTCTTAGGCGACGCATATTAATAGATGAATTGCATCATTTATGCCGTATGTTATAAGGTAAATAGATATTAAATAGAAATAGAGAGAGAGAGAGAGAGAGAGAGAGAGAGAGAGAGAGAGAGAGAGAGAGAGAGAGAGAGAGAAAGAGAGAGAGAGAGAGAGAGAGAGAGAGAGAGAGAGAGAGAGAGAGAAAGAGAGAGAACTGACATCCTTTATCAATTATCAACACTTTTGTACTCTTTCACTTCCTGTCTCGTTACAATCGAGGCAGAAAACCTCGATGTTCTTCGTGAAGTTTCGGAATTCTCCGTGATGCGGTATATTAATAACCCGATTACTAATCAAGAGCTAAAACGATAAACAATCGTAAACGAAACGTAACCTTGGCATAAAATCAACGCGTTCGCGCGAGCACATTGCGTTGCACGTTGCTACGAAACTTTTCTCTTTTGGATCTTCGTCGTGAGATCGATCAATTGATCGATAAAGAGATTTTTTATCTTTCGCGATATGTATTCTTAATAAAAATCATGTTACGTAAGATTTAAATTGAACGATGCCAGAGGATGCCTTGTCGTTGTTGATGTTTATTTTATTATAACGATGACAAATGGGATATTTCAAAGTCGTATTCGGGATACGTATTGAAACATTTATAGATCGTGAATGGGTTTGTTTTTCTCGTTTGGGATTCGAAAATATTGTTCTAACTCGATCTAATTTTAAATTAATAAAATCTCGAGTAAAATTTATATCTTCGATAGAAATATTTGTTTTTCTTTCTTTCTTTCTTTTTTTTTTTTTTAGAAAGGACGAGTCAGAGCTACCGTGCCCATATATATATATATATATATATATATATATATATATATATATATATATATTAATGTATGTATTCATAAGGTTATACCTATATGTAAAAAAAAAAAACTCGATGTTACAAATTTCGCGCCTGTTCATCATATTTACGAATTCAACTTTGAATATAGCGTGCGAGGCAACAACACGTGCAAGCTAAAAGAGAGATATTCTATAACTTTAGAGATATACTAGTAAGAAAAAGAGGACGAAGTAATAAAATAAAAATGGAAGGAAATGATTGTCCACTCACTCAGCCATGACGTCGGTATTTCTTCTGCTTCTTCTTTTATCTTTTACTTTTCTCCTTCGTTGACGATACACTTGTCACGTATTTTCCTCGTTGAATAGACAAAGAGTTGAACGAATATATGTATATTTATATATGTACAAATTATCACCGGATATATATATATATATAGAGAATACAAATATAGTCGCGAATATATCACAGTTCGATGATCACAATATTAAAAGAACATTTTATATATGTATATATAAATATATATATATATATATATACACACACACACACATATATATATATATACGTATATGTATCACACTTCGAGGAGACTCTGCGTTTTCTTTCCTCTCTTCTTTTGTCTTTTTTGGCGAAACAAAAAAAAAAAAGATCAAATCAAATAAATAAATAAATTTATACAACTTCTACCTTATTATTCTTCAAAACGTATTTACGTACTTGCGTTCTTTTTTCTCTTTTAAAATGTCTCGCTTAAACCGATCGTACGACCGATATGGTAAAAACCTTCGAGAGTTCTTCGCCATGAGCTATTCATTTGCGTTCGATCAGTTGTATCTTCTTTTCTTTTATCTCCTTCTTTTCTTCCTCTTTTTCTTCGTTTCAACCAAAATTTATCGATCGGTTTGTCTCGTAATAAAAAATTTAAGAAATGGAAGAAAAATAAATACACAATGGAGATGTGAAAACTCTTTCTCTCTCTCTCTCTCTCTCTCCCTCGATGATCACAGGAGGAATCGCGCGGAGTGAATGCGCTCACGGAACCTAGCGACAAAGCATTTATACGTCGATGCGATCGGATCTTCCCCCTCCCCTTTCTCTCTTTCTCATTTTGTTTCTCCCACCACTTTTGACTATCCCTTTATCTCTCTCTCTCCCTTTCTCTCTCTCTCTCTCTCTCTCTCTCTCTCTCTCTCTCTCTCTCTCTCTCTCTCTTCGAACGAGTTGCGCGCGCACAGCAGCAGATCGCTAGTTCGAACTTAACTCTTCGGAGTCTCGACAATGGTTCGTACTGACATATTACGATTATGGGGATGATTGTGAATACGCGAGGTATCGAACGTGTACTCGAACACGTTCTTCTCTCGTGATTGAGAAGAGAAAGGGAGAGAAATTCGGCCATGCAATTGTCATTTCATTGTTTCTTTGTTTCACTATTGATCGTTAATATACTTTTCATATTTCTAACAGTATTTGTGATATATAGATCAATTCTTTATATTACATATATTATATTATATATTATATATATATATTATATTATATATTTTATACACATTGTAAAAATTAATATGTATACAATATATGTATATAGTATATAGATTATACATTATGTAATATTAAATAAATAAAGCTTATCTAGAATGTTCTAAACGTGTCAGAAGTTGATATAACCTATCAATGTCAATCTATCAATATCTATCGATGTAAATTACTAACCGCAAAAAATTACATGATCTTTCCTTTGATTCGAAATGAAATTTCGCTTTCACATTATCGTACGTAATACAAATATCCCATTTTAAATTTTATTCCTAATAAAGGCAAGGACAAAATGTTAATTTTTTTTCTTTTCTTTTTTTTTTTTTTTTTGATAAAAAGCCGTTCTTTCCCACAGTGAAACTTCTTTTTTGTTTCGAACATATTGTTATCGAAGAGAAATGGGTAAAAAATAATTGAAAATAAAGCGAGATTGTAAAAGTCACGAGTAATTCGCAGACGCAGCGCTATCGCTCCAGATGATAAAGTCTAATGATGAAAATTATCGCTCGGGGGAGTAACGCGTTATATACTTTGTCAGTGTTAGGCGAGTACAGAATTAGGATGTAAACTCGAGTGTAACGTGGGAGGAATACGTTGTCCAACATAGAATCCACGTAACGATATGTAATAAGATACTTATGCATATCTACACGGGTATACATTTCTAGGTATCTCGTGTATGTGTGCGTGTGTATATAATATATATATATATATATATATATATATATATATATATATATATGAAGTTAAATATACATACACAGATGTATATGCACATATGCACATATATATAGGTATATATATGTATATATATACGCAGTATCTATAGAATATACATTTATACATATACATATATATATATACCGTATAATATTTAACAAAAATGTTCATGAAAGAGATAAACTTTCTGACGCACTAATTTATCGTAAGCTCTTTTATGATCAGAGAAACTTTAATTATAATTACTTATATTTAATCATAATTCTTATTGTAACTATTAAGCTACTATCAGTTAAAAAAGTATACCTACATATAGGTACCGTCTGATCATAATTAGATCTTATTTTTCGTATATATTCATCGGTTTGGAATAATACACATTAAAGAGGAAAGTTCGTGTTTCGTTTAAACTGTCTCTTAGAATCGATAAAAGATTTACGAACGCAGTCTTATCGTTAAAAAATAATAGCGTTCTCGCTTATCATATTGATGTGTGACGAAGAAAAGAAATATCGTCATAACTGTTTTCCGTGTTGTCTTCTCTTATATTGGGTCTTTTTTATTTATTTATTTATTTATTATTATTATTATTATTACTATTATTGTTATTGTTATTATTATTATTATTATTATTATTATTATTATTATTATTATTATTACTATTATTATCACTTACGAAGCGTACGTTTTCGCGAATTCATGATATAAAATAAAAACGTGAGAGAAAGAGAGTGATAGATAGAGATATAGAGAGATGGAGAGGGAGAGAGATAGAGAAAAAGAAATTATTATCTTCTCCAAAGAGAAAAGGTTTATTAAGGTTAAGCATAAGTTACAACATAAGTACGTATAAGTATAAGAAATTTGATTATCAAAGAAACAAGAAAAGAACACTTTTTTCCCTACTTCTTTAGAATTATTAATATTATTAATGTTATTTGTTTTTTTTTAACGACGAATCTTAAAAAGAAAAAAATATAATTTTATTAATTATTAAATATAGATATGAGAAGAAAAACAGATAGCCTATTATAGATATTAAATACATAAAGATAAACGTTTTCCTTTGACGTATGTAATAAAAAAAGAAAAAAGAAAAAAAAAAAAAAGAAGAAAAAAAAACTAACGGAAGCAGATCGAATCAGCGAGGAGAAGAAGCAGGGTATATCTCTTTATCATCGAACTCGGGAATGACGAATTCATCATTGTATATACAACAGAGAATATAATTTCTCTCTCTCTCTCTCTCTCTCTCTCTCTCTCTCTCTCTCTCTCTCTCTCTCTCTCTCTCTCTCTCTCTCTCTCTCTCTCTCTCTCTCTCTCTCCCTTTTTGGAATATGTTCATAAATTTATGCAAACAACTTAATCAATTTTTACGATCGTGTACTCTCTATCGACGAATTAATTACTTTCGTTTATTTCTCTTAAGAATAACAAATATACAACAACAAAATGATACTGTCCGATTCGTAACTACGTTCAATTATTGTACAAAAAAACGCTCTTTTTTTACTTGTATACAGGGTGTCACATTTTAAATATTTCGAACGTTCGAGATGTACTTAAAAGTGTTCTTACATATATGTTCCACATTTAAAATAAAATAATATAATATTTTTACCTGCCAATTAAATTTATTAATCGTAACGATATACTCATACACATATATATGTAAAATATTTCTAATGTTCGATATCATTTCATAATTATTTTACAACTAATATATCAAATGTATATATATCAAACGAAGTGTAGCATTTGTCTTACCTGTCAATTACATTCACTCGTAACGATATATTTAAATGTATAGGTATTATTAAGTAACGTTAAAAAAAAAGAAAAAGTAATTCTAACGTTTGGACATAATTAACAAAATGTCTTACAAATAAATAATAACGTGTAACGTTTTTCTAAACATCTTTCTAAACTTACATCTATTACTCGCGACGAAAAAAATAACATTCCAAATATATACCTAAAATTTGTTTTGATAAAGAACACACCTGCTTTGATATATGTCTTATCTGATTCTTCTACTTTATCGAACGCTCATATTATTATTGGATCAGTTAGTTATATATAGAGAAAAAAAAAAAAAAAAAAAGAAATTTTTTTTTTCTATTTTACTTACGATTCGTGAGAAGGATTCCCCTGTTCGTTTTCGTTGCTTACGAACGTCTCGTAATTCCTTTTCCTGGACATGTCGGCGAAGGACTGAACACGTTTGTGTCCAGTTATTGCCGATTAAATTGCGCTCGGTAGTTTATCGGGCCCGCCGTCACGAGTTTTCTCCTATCAGTCTCGCAGTCATGTGCTTCTTACGTACTCGTATAATTGCGTGCTCTTTTGTTTTCTTTAATTTCCCTTATATTTTCGCTTTCTCCTTCTCTGTCAAACACAAACGCATTATATATACATATACATACATATATATATATATATATATATATATATATATACACATATGTGTGTATTCGTTGTAACCAAACATTTTCGTTCGAACGTAAAAACGTAACAAAACTATTATATATACTGACTAGCTTGTTTGATCGCTTATCGATCATTCTATCGATATCGATTAGATTGATGTTTATAATTCGTGATTTTTCACTACATTTTATATAGATTAATGATTTCGTAGGATCGAAAATTTCTCGGTAACCGTGATTAAGTATACCCCGTACACTATACTTAAGTTTACTGTTAATAAGATCGAGAAGACCGTTTCGTATTAAAAGTCCTTATGATAACCTTGTTTGATTATTTACACGTTATTCGAAATGTACTATGGATGACAAGTCTTTGTTTATTCAGCTCATTATCCTCTCTATTTCTCTCTCTCTCTCTCTCTCTCTCTCTCTCTCTCTCTCTCTCTCTCTCTCTCTCTCTCTCTCTCTCTATCTCTCTCTGTGTGTGTGTCATTTTCTTTGTTCTTTTTATCTAACTATCTTCTTTTCTCTTTCTTGATCATTTCTTTTATGCAGTTAACGTTGATGTACCGAAAGGAATGAGGAAATATATAAATTATATTATATCGATTAATAATACCTATGTACACGAAACACAAATTAATAACATGGCCGATTACGATCCAAATATTTTTCATAATTATTAAACAACGAGTTTGAATTATTTCAGATAGTAACCCAATTATGTGATCTCGACTATCCGAATTTTAATGTGCAATCGACTTTGAAGTTCACGGCACGGTCCGATGTATATTATGTTATCGTTATCGATTATATCGTAAGATTATAATCGAAGGAATGAGCTTATCATCATGAAAAAGAACTTTTCGAGATGACTTTGACGTTTCACTGATTTATATATATGTAAATTCCATTCGTCCTTGAAATCAAAGATGAAGTAGTGATTTCAGGAAAGTTCTTTGAATAAAAAAAACGCGAAAAAAAAGAAGAAAAAAGAAAAAAAGAATAAAAAGAAATAAAAATAACAAATTTACATAAATACATATGAATTTACTTGGGATCGTTTCGATCATTCCTTACGTATACATAGACGTTAAATATATAAATGATTCGCATTAATTCATTAACCAAACGATCGGGACACATGTCATTATGTAATTACGCTTGGACGTTATTTTATTGATGGATTTATGTTTGAAAAAATTCCACTTCTTTTATTTTTTTTTTCTTTTCCCTTTTAACTTTTTAGATCAACACTAGATATATGATGAAGTTGCTATAATTATCGAAAAAAAGAAGGTTGTATCAAGTGATATAATTTTTTTTCTTCCCCTTTTTATTTATATCGTAAGTTCACGTTTCGTTTGGTTTAATGTTGATAAATGCGTAAGGATTATTTTTGATCGTAAAGGAAAAAGATTCGGGAAACACGAAGAAAAGAGGATGTTCCGGTTTGTTAGGCTGATTGAAGACTATAGCTACGTGGACCAACGACGACGATGAATTTAATCGAGTAACTTGTTAAGCTTACAAAAGTCGCGTGCTGCGATGATAAATTAAATCGAGCTCTCTCTCTCTCTCTCTTTCTCTTTCTACGTTGACTCATACTCTCACTAGCCACGAGCCTAAGTGTCTCTTCTCGCGTAATAATATTTTCACACTTACATCCATTATTTTAAAATACACACTCACGCGTGTGCGTGTACGTGCGTACGTGTTTATATATATATATATATATTTATTTATTTATAACATTCTTTCATTAATGATATCATCAAGGATCATTCGTTTTTATAACCGACATTTCTATTCTCTATTTCATCCTATGAATATACTAACGTAAAAATTGATAATAATTAGAGTACGTTGAGTAGTAGGGAAATCGTGTAAATCCGATAATTTCTTAATAGAATAATATGTAACGTAATAACCAGTCGCCAAGCTGGCTGACTCGAGCCATTTTATTTGGCGTATAAGATTTCTTTATGAACAACTATCACGAACAGATCGGTCTTACATCATTATGGTAATGTTGCAGATAATGAGACAATGGATAAGACACTTGAATTATCTATATAATGAAATCTTGATTCTTTTAGGATGCACCTGTGACGATGAATATAATTACGTTCGATAATGTTTCAGAGACAATAAAATTTCAATGCATATCTCCTAACAGCATGATTGAATGATATTCCAATTAATGAGAGAAAAGGAATTATAAAAACGGATTATTAGATCTTTGGAGTTCTATTTTTTTTTGTGTATGAGTAACCATAGGAGAGTATCCCAAGTACAAAGTCTTGTGATCCGATAAGGGATTATTAAAACGTTGCTAATGAACGATTTGGGTTATGTCATGTGCTTGATGACATGCGTTACGTTCTCTGGACCGGGTAATCTCGCTCGAAAATGTTAAAATAGATATGATCGATTGCTAAAATCCAATCTGTTTGTGTCAATGGCGGACGCCACTCGTCTTTGAATGTCCCATAAAATATTTATACAATGAATGATAATTCTATAGGCCATGTGTTCTCTTCGATTTCAAAATGAAAATAAATCATTCAATTCAATTCATTTTGTCGCTTGATTTATCTGATCTAGAATATTTTTTGAGAGAGAAAGAGAGAGAGAGAGAGAGAGAGAGAGAGAGAGAGAGAGAGAGAGAGAGAGGTCTTATATCTTATACTTATTTTCTATTTAAATCTGTAAGAAGGTCGATTACATTGAATCTCAGTCTCTCTTACCAATAAGAATGATATGATATAAATGCTTTGCAGTTTAGGATATGTGTTAAGGCCTTTTGACAATCATGTTAGTTAGTCCGATAAGATTAGATGGAAAGTAAATGAAATGAAAATAAATTTATCGGTAGACGTTGTCAGAAGATATCGAAAAGTTGTAAAGTAAATATTCAGAGTAGAATATATTTAGTAGGAGAATATATTTAGTGATTATCTGAAAGAAAGTTTTTCATTTGCAATGTGTAATACGTTACACAAATGACACATATATAAATAGTAATTACATAATTAACTCTCTATAAAGCCATATAATTATCAAGTCACACACACACACACACACACACACACACACACACATATTCTTTTTTCTTTTTTCAGACATTTTAAGATTTTTTTTTGTAAACTTAATTGTTAATTTCATATGTATAGTTTTTAATTTTTTGTTTTAAACTATGTTATACTTATTATAATATAATCGATAATTATATTAATATAAGCAATACTATATGAGTTTTTAACGTAGTATTATTTCTTTTTATTTTTAAATAATAAAAATAGAAAAAAGTGAGTTAATACTTATAATTTGAATAATAATATTATATTTATACCTTAAATATATTTTCTTTAATTATTTTAATACTTTCGTGTTTTCATCGCGTTGCCTTTTAAACGAATATTATCTCCAGATCGGACATCTGTTATTGTTGCTGTCGAATGTCACCTGAAAAAAAAAAACGAAAAGAAAATTGACCTATCTAATTACATTGGACGCGTGTGTAAACACGTCCAGTATTCACGAGTCATTTTCATCTGGTCGATTGAATGATCTTTCTTGTTAGCTTCCCTTTGAAATTTCTAACATACTGAATTGGATTGACACATAGTTGTGAAGCTATAAACATACACACACACAAATGCGCGTGCATGTATTCGTGTGCGTATTGTATACATAGGTATTTATGCTTGACGGTTAAGGAAAACATTAGAATTAGAAGCATTAGAACCAAAGTAAGTAAAGAAGAGATTATGTAGAATTATTTTTAACTATCTATTATCTAGTATCTAATGAGGACCTTCGCTAATAAACGACATAACACACGTATCGGTTTTGTTATATCTTCTATATTTAACGGTAATCTTCTACGATGTTATCGTTTTTCGTCAAAATACATACTACGCCGACGAGTGCTAATAAAACTGTCGAGAATCGAGCGGGAATTAGAATTTTTATTTCTTACGAGCGAGCGAACGATAAGAATATTTTATTTTTTAGAGTAGCGATGAAAACAACATTCGAGATAGGAAGAACCATATGGATCTCGAGAATGTTGATCCTTGTCTATTCGCTGGTGAATAAAAATTGAAAAATAAAAAGAAAAGGGAGGTCGAGAAAAAAAGCAGATTAATTGATGTTTCGCAATGTGACTAATTATTCGCATAAGATAGGAGATAATCAAACTCAATGTCGTAGAAACAGCTTCCTTCTTAAATAAACAACGAAATATCATGTTATGAATATTTTTTTTTTATAGATATGTTTAAGAGAAAAAAAAATTAATAAAATACGAATGATAAAGCGGAAAAATCTTCTTTTCTTTCCCTATTTTTTTTTCTTTTTTTTTTTTTTTTATCGAAATAAACAGCTCATTCGAGAAGATTAAAGGGGTCTTATGTCATGTGATCTATAGAAATGTCTGGAAAGAAATACGAGATGACTTCCCATATTACTCTTCTCACGATTGTCAACGCTAATTAATGAATTTGTGACGGACAAAGTTGGTGGTGGACGGTGTGTAAACAATCCGATTAAAATTTTCATCAGCGACATGTTGAAGGCGTTCGAGACTATTAACTGACAGACGACTGAAATAACATGAGTATCATAGCATGCAAATGAGATCGTTCATTATTGAAAATGGACAAAGAAGAAAGAAAAAAAAATAAATAAAACAAAGAAAGGATAGAGAGAAAAAAGAACAAAACATAAAATGACCCCACGTTTGAACATTGAAATCATTATCCTTTGACGCACGATGAATTCGTTTTATGTTCGGTATATTGCCTCGACTCCTTTCCAGTCCACCTTGACCCACAGATGCAATAAGGTAATGCGGTAAATAGAAACAAACGGATCGATGAAACGTTTTGACACTCAGATTCCACGTGGTAGGAACGCGTGGTAGCAGATTCTCGTTGGTGTGTTTTATACGAAAGAAAAGAAAAAAAAGAAAGAAAAAAAAAAAAAAAAAAACAAGAAATTTTTTCTCTCATTTTCCCGACTCTCCTCGCGAATTCCATTAAAAGCGTAATTATTTAAAACATAAAAATAATAATCCGATCGAGACAGTAGGAGCGATATAACGTTAGCATAATAAAAATATTTCTAATATAAATATTTGATTTGATATGGTAAAAAGCAGCGTCTCTCAATCTATGGGCCGCGTTTCTCAATATCGAACCGCGTTTAATTTTTAATGGGACGCGAAATGATAGTTGCTAACTTACGACAAAGTAAGAAAGATGATTCATTTGCAAGAGATTCCCAGAAAATTCTCTCGTCGAATGTTTTTGAGAATTGGCGAGAATATAACGGTAACAGTCGTATCTTCAAAACAATATACAGTTAATTGCAATCAATAAAGTTGTTAAAAATTGTATTTGCATTATAATTAATAAGGGTCGTGGTAGCACCATTGCGAACGAACGTATTGGGTAGCGATCATAAAAAGATTGAGAGACACTGACTGTGACGTATTCGATTTATTTATAATTAATATTATTTGATCTGTGAGATAAAAATAATTTTTATATTACTTATCGATAATAGAATATAATTATTAATATTAACGACACTTTAAATACATTTGATTTATGCGTATATAAATCAATGTATATACATAGAGACATATATAAATCAAATGTGCAAAAGGAGAATATACGGTAAATTCGCATAAACAAAACCAGCCGAGAATATTAATTTTCGTCAGCCGATATATGCCGGTCGCTAATTCTTGATTTTTATTGCCTTTGTTGCGAGGCGCGCGTGCACGCTTGCGCCTTCTTGTGCACGTGACGAACACGTGCTTTGAGTGGAAGTACTGACGGATTACGCGTGCGTCCATGCGTGCGCAGAGGACGAGTGACGGGGAGGTTTCGATCGACAATATTCTCTCTTTCTTGCCTCCCCACCATCGCTACCTTTACCCTTTCCCTCTCCCTCCCCTCTCTCATTCTCACAATCATTCAATCTCTTCTAAACGTATTACGCGTAACCCTCGAGTATTCTAACGCATTTTATTCACAATTGGATATTGTCGAATAAATAACGCTTTTCTCTCGAACGAGACAATCGATCGACTTTTGAGACGGTACATTTTTATTTCTCTAGGACGAAAAAAAGTAAAAAGAAAAAAAGAAAAAGTCCGTTAATTTTTTGTTCTCTGTTCTCGTAAAATGTAGTTAAACTCCTGTATCTTTCGATGAAATATATAACGCATATTTAGTGTATTGTAATCAATTTTGTTCGAGATAAATATTCGAGAAAGGTTATGACGAGCGATAGAGAGGAAATTTTCAACGGGAACAATTTCAAGATTTTTACTACCAATCCAAAATTGCATTTTGTATATTGTCGTTCCACGAATAATTTTGGCTTACGCCCAGTCATTCGATTACCACTGGTACGATGCTATTTCAAAGTTAATCTCTCTCTCTCTCTCTCTCTCTCTCTCTCTCTCTCTCTCTCTCTCTCTCTCTCTATTTCTATCTCTATCTATCTTTCAGTTTATTAAGAATAGGAAGTTCCATTTAATATAATGGCAGAACAGGGTAAATCGACAACACTAACGGAGAAGTGGTCAACTTTGTCGAACGATTTCGATAGCTTTTTTGAGGTAATTAATTTAGTGTACGATGTTTGTGTACGTGTCATGTTTAAACATGTTATGAAAGATACACTTACAAACATGATTTGTTTTTTCTCTTATTTTTCCTCCTTGCATTTGCATGCGCGTGGAATGTTCGTTACATGTATCGTCATTTATAAAAATTCTCTGCACTAATACAAAATGCTAATAACGATAGTCATTATGGTTTTTCTCTTTGTTTTTCTTTTCTTCTTTTTTTTTTTTTTCAAAGCCAATCACTTGCGTTCAAGATTTAATAATAAATTTCTAAGGCAAATCGCACATATTCGTACAAAAGATTGTCCATTGGTAGGTACAGACTATTTGAAAATAATGACAAGTATGAAAAAAAAAAAAAAAAGAAAAGAAAGAAAGAAGGAAGAAAATGTAGACGATTGATATAAAAACGGACTCACATGTTCGACGAGACATTTTGCTTAACATATGTCGTCAATCACGAGTAATGGAAAAAACATTATTTCTTATCCAATTGCGATGCGTATTTATCTTCTCTTTTTATAAATAATACATTCGCGTTAATCACACGCGTCGATGTATATAGATTATTTGTTCGTGAATATACATCCTGCATATCATAGGAAATGCGACATAATTCGAAGGACATTGTAGGAACGTATATGACGATCGACGAGCACTCTTCAGGCCTATTTATATACTAATTTTTGGTAAAATGGCATTACGGTCGGTAAGTTAGAACATCCGGAATGTTTAAATGCATTAATTCCATATATGTAGTACTACTGTGTATTGTTAATTGGAGTTAGGATAATGTCGAAAATATTGCGTCACCGAAAATATCATTTGCTTGTTATGCTCTTGCGCGAAAATTCTTTAAAAAAAAAAAAAAAAAAAAAAAAAAAAACGCGGATGCTACTCATGTTCTAAAAAAACACGCGATTTGGAGGTTGATAAGAGTGTTGATAAGAAGGTAGTAAGAAATGTATTAATGTAGTATATATTATTAAAAATGCAAGATTACTTTTGTATTCGGTTATTAATATATATTACGGTCTTCTTTATAAAAATATCTAAATTGTGTTATCTATGTGACCGACAAACATAAACAACGGAAAACATTTTAATACATGTAGAAATGTAGATAAGAAATATTTGTATTATTTAATATATTTCTTCTAATAAATGACATTAATGTATAATAATAAATTCCAGTTTTCCAAAGGATTTGATTGTACGTATAAAGTTGTTAAATATTTGTGGATTAATATCATGTATTTAATAATCAATAATTATTATAAACAAATTATGAATAACTATTGTTATTAAATATATTGTCATTTTTATATTCCATTTTGTATAAAAACAATGTCATTATTATTTTTAATAATCTCATTATCTTTGCTTCCTTTTTTTTTTTTTTTTTTTTTTTAATCGTTATACCTACAATTAATATCTGTGTAATAATATTCTTAAAAAGAAATATAATTTTACAGAGCTCAATTTTTATTTTTAATTTCATATTCTGTCAATATTATTTACTTATTTTTATTATAAACCGTCTTACTATTACTTATCTATTATTAATAAATTATCTTTAAGACTTATCGTTTTCTGATTAAATATAGTAAATTACATTTGTAAATTAGTGCAGGTCGTACTATTATACATAGATAGATGCGCAGTAATTTTAGCTATAATTACAAAAAAAAAAAGATAAAAAACGGGTGACCTTGGAAAGAATCATTAAAAAATGACATTTATAAAAAAAATTTTCTGAAGAATTGTCTGATTCGCCTTTTGAAACAATTTACATTATAATAAGTAAGAAATATAGAAATATATAGAAATAAGTATAACAGTAAAAAATAGTTTTTGTATCATCACAAATAGAGGAGATATTTTGGATGGGCTGTTCGAAGTGAACCACCTTATATATTTATTGCATGTTTACGTAATGCTTTTTGTTTTACAATGCTTTAGCTATGTGTAAGACAAATGTAACACTTTTATGAATTCATGGATTTTATTACGAATAAGCAAAACTTTCGAATTATTTGTCAAAAAGTTCGATAAACGTATCTTTTTAAATAAATTTTCTTGACGCACGGAATATATTATAGGTAAATAAAGCTATGGAAATGTGAAGTCACATGTTTTTTTTTTTTTTTATTATTATTAATACACGTGTAAGAATATTCAATACGTGCACGTGCAAATTGAAACCCGACAAATGAAGCACGTGTCGATTATGTGTGGCTTCCAGTAAACAATAATATCTTTTAAATCAATCAAATCAGATTCAAGGGGGTCTATGTTTTAAGGTCAAGAGAATAGTGTTATTCGTATCGTGTACTTCCCACGTTGATCATGGACTTCACTCACAAAAGAGTATATCAGATTCTTTCCTCTATTTTGGAGCCGCTCGAAGCGGATTTGCCGCCGGACGAGAACGGTGATGAGGAAGCATAAATTTGCAAAGTACAAATAAGATTTCCATTTTTTTGTTGTCTTTTTCTCTTTCTTTTCTTTCATTTTTTTTTTTTTGAAATAAACGAAACCTCTGTGTTCGCGGACTTGATGCATTTTTTTAATTAACGTAACAAAAAAGTCCAAGTGCCAAAATCTTTCGCTTATTATACATTTTGTGCTCGTGTTTCCTTAAAAAAAAAAAAAAAAATCTTTTTTTAAACTCCATCTACCAACAATATGAAACGTATGAGTTATCGTCGATCGCGATCCACCGCCGATCTGTGTTCTTTAAATGTTATAGACGATCTCATAAACGAGAAATATATGAAAACGTCTAGCACCTCTTTCGATGTAAGTGTAAGAATTAAAACGAATATATGATAAAAAGGATATCGTGCGTGAATACCTATATCTACATCAAATTTCGAGATACGTACGATCGAATTTATATAAGTAAAATGATCGTTGATTTTTACAGTTCAACAATGATACATTGATGGAAGATGATGTCACTGAAGATGAAAAGAATTATTGGCCGAACTGTGATACGTCTATGTGGACAAGATCGTGCGAATACGAAGTGATCGATCCGATTCCTGGAAATGTCGTTGGTACAGTACCAAAATGGTTGAAGGGTAGTCTGTTGAGAAATGGTCCTGGGAGTTTGAAAGTCGGAGATTATACTTTCAATCATCTGTTTGATAGTTCGGCACTTTTGCACAGGTAATTACGAAAGATATTTACGTAACTTGCGATATCGCGAAATTGTCCGCGAAAGAAAAGTAAAATTTCATACCTTGTCATATTATGGAACAATTATTCTCGTTTCTCGTTCGAATGATATCAAAATAATTAATATATATATATATATATATATATATATATATATATACAAATTATAAATGAATATGTAAGTTAGGATAAGTGTGTGCTGCGTGTACGTTCATTCAGAGTTTTTAATACATGCAAAAGTGATTACACTTTTCGTTAAAGTGCTAAAAATGCTAAATGTGATCGTAAAAATATTACAGAGATCCCAATGATAACTTTTAACAATATAATTACAGGTTTGAAATATCGGATGGTAATGTAACTTATCAAAGAAGATTTGTACAAACTGAGAGTTATAAAAAGAATAAAGCGGCGCAAAGGATCGTCGTATCGGAATTTGGTACGAAAGCAGTGCCAGATCCTTGTCAAAGTATTTTCAAGAGGTATATATATATAAAATTACTTCTATCATTTAACCTATAAAACATTAAAAATATAATGATTTAAAGTTATTTGAAAAAATATCTTTGCGAAACGTGCTTGACAATTTATTTATATTGTACTTAGAATTGCTGCGGTATTTAATCCATCGGAAAGTACCTCTGATAACACGATGATATCAGTTTATCCACTTGGTGACGAGTATTACACGTTCACGGAATCTCCCATAATCCATCGGATCGATCCAGAAACCTTGGAGACCAAGGGCAGAGTGAGTAACGTTAGAAGCATAAAGAGATTTTGTTGTCGTTTCTCCACATATGTAGGTCATACAAATAGAATTATAATATAAAATAATTTTATTATAAATTTAGGTGAACGTGTCAAATTATGTAAATATCGTCAGTCATACTTCTCATCCTCACGTAATGAACGATGGTACCGTTTATAACGTTGGACTCAGTATAACTTCACGTGGTCCTGCTTACACTGTTGTTTGTTTTTCACCTGCTCGAATTACCATTGGTAATTTGAATGAAATTATATGTTAGAATATATTAAAAAAAAAAAAAAAGAAAAAAGAAAATGCAAAATACTTCATAGAAAAGATGTTTATATAAATAAGAATATATATATATACATTTCCTATTTGTTTTAGATGAAACTGGTGAAGAAAAGGAACTAACTATGTTTGATCAAGCCACTATTGTTGCTACCGTTCCATCTAGATGGTTTTTAAATCCTTCCTACATGCATACTTTCGGCATCACTGAAAATTATTTCATTATCATTGAACAACCTTTGGCCGTTTCTCTTCCAAGTATGATAGCTTGTCAAATTAAACAGGAAGCTACGATAGGTTGCATAAAGTGGCATGAAAATAAAGACGTACGAACGTGATTTCTATATTGATTGAAATCAAGTATCATTATAAACTTATTTATAAATAACCAATTAAAAATTTACAGACACTCATACATGTGCTATCGAAAGAGACTGGTCTAGTGGAGAGAACTTTTATCGCTGAGAAATTTTTCTACCTACATATTATTAATCAATTTGAGACTCGTGATAGAGATTATATCGTTCTTGATATCTGTTGTTATCGAGATGCAAAAATGTTGGAGTGTATGTACGTTGAAACGATGAAGGTACGTAGATTGATATCCAAATTAAAAAAAAAAGGAAAAAAAAATAAAATAAATAAATAAATAAAAGTAATACTGCATCAGTAATATCCTCGATAAATAATTCCTCATAAGAATATTATTATATGACTCTTCATAATTTATTATAGAATTTGCATAAGAATCCGGATTATCCCAAATTATTTCGTGGTAGGCCCTTGCGTTTCATTTTGCCAATGAAACAATTTTCGAACGACATCCCTTTGGAACATAATTTAATAAATGTTAAAACGGTCTATCAGAGCGCGGAAATATTTGAAGGATTCGAACTTGATGAGATAAGTGAAACTAAGAATAAATTAATCGACGAGAATAATTTCAACGAGGGTAAAAACTTTGAGGGATCCAATGGGATCAAAACAATGAATGAGTATCACGGTAAAAATCTTCTTGGAAAAAAAGCCACGGCTCATAAGTTACCAAACGGCAATATCTTCGTTAAACCGGAGCTTCTTTGCGATTTGGGCTGTGAAACGCCTCGTATAAATTATGATTCGTACGTTGGAACGGAGTACCGTTACTTTTATGCGATATCCAGTGACGTTGACATAGAATATCCTGGCACGGTAACCGAAAGAAATTAAAAAATTAACGAATCAAAGAAAAATTGGGATATTTCTTTT
>OU964961.1:22195786-22203286 GCA_918808275.2 Dolichovespula sylvestris | reverse complement strand
ATTAAAAAAGAGATATTAATTACAGGTATAATGTTACCTTTCCAATAACTCCAAAAGGGAATGCTTTATGAGACAATTTTATGAATTATGAGTACGATCAAGAAGGATATATTATAGAAATATATGATGATATGATATGAAAGATAAGAAATAAATAAATAAATGAAAATACATGTAATAACGTACCTGAACTCGACGGCAGAAGATCCGGTAAATAAGGTAACTTTTTGATAAGTATAATGCTATCGTATATGCTTGGTTGTAAAAGTGCGGCGATCGCATTACTGATTAAGACTGCTATCATTATCGGTACTATGTGAGTGATTTGTCCTGTCATTTCAAAAATGATAACGCTTACGGATATGGTATGTGTTACGGCACCAGAAAAGGCAGCTGCTCCTACAGTAGCATAACCACCTAAATAAATGACCAAAAAAAATTTCATGTTTCGATTTATTTATTACCCATTTATCGATAAAATACAATACCTAGGTAATATTAATTAAAAGATAATATATATGTACCTGGTATGATGGGAGTGATAATTCCACCATATCGAACACCATGTGGAAACCATAGGGCCATAGCCTCGCCAACGGTTCTTCCAAGTGCTGCGCCGATTTTGAAAACCGGGATGAAAATACCAGACGGTACCGGCACCGTCGAACTTATGATGGAAAAGATGAACTGGAATCGAATCCCACTCTTTCTATTGACTGCATTCATAATATTCCCTTATATGCGAGCTCTCTCAAAGAACGATACAAGTTATAATACGCGTTATGTAATACGTTGTTTACTTACAGTGAAGAGAACGTAACTCAGGAGACCGGTGAATACGTCGGTGTATGGTGTCGACCAATGCTTGACTATGTTATTTTCTTCGACGCCCAAGTTATCCTTAGTCCAAGTGAAATTCGTGAAAAGCCCAAATACTTGATCGTGAGTGTTCAGATCACCGGCCATGAACTGACCTAATCCCAATGGGAAGGATACTGATGATACCAGAAGCGATACGATACCGGGATATAAAAAGCGACTAGAAAAAAAAACGCAATCGAGGAAGGGTTATCTAATCTCTATAAAAAATTTTTTATATATCCAAAAAAAAAAAAAGATATTAAAAAAGTCGTGTCTTACTTTTTCTGAAGGAAACTGTTCATGCTCTTATTCTTTCTCATAAATATAACATATTGTCGATGCAACCATACATAAAATGCACCACTCAAACCGCTTCCAACGCCAATAAGAGCGAAGACGAAAAGTTCATAGGGATCGAACGGGAAGTCCATGGTGAAATTAGTGACGAACATGGCCGTGATGGTTTCTTCTCTTTGAAACCATATGGCAAGGAGTCGAAACATCGTGGCACCACAAACGGCAGCGAAGAAACCACGCCAATAATTCCTTACTGCGAAGTAAACTGTGGTAACCTCGATACTGAAGAGGACACCGCCAATGGGTGCCGCGAAACATGATGCGACACCAACCGCACAGGCTGCAGCCAACATTTCACAGTTCCTGCTTTCATTTTCATAAATGCCTTGGAAACTGGTGACCAATTTTGATAGGAGAGTCGCAACGATGCTGGCAATGTGGACAAATGGACCTTCCTTACCAAGCGGCAAGCCCGAGCCCAAAGTGGCTGTTAAACCGATCACCTGTTCATAAACAAACGATTAGCAATTTGTACGAATTTGTTCTTGATATTAAACAAAATTGAAAAATTATGACTGACCTTCGCTATTAATGTCCGGAAAGTTAAATACTCCTTCAAGGCTACGCCCCTTAAGATCGTCTTCATTTCTGGTATACCGGAGCCTATACTCTGCGGTGCCACGATATGTACAAAACCAGCGCTGAATAAAATCAGACAAACGGGCAATGAGACCCAAGCGAGATACTGGAGCGCCGGATGAGACGTCAGATCTTGATAGAGCCATATTCTAGCTGGTGAAATAAACAAACAGATTATTGCGAATACTTAACTATATATATACTATATATATATATGAATACGGCTATAATTTTCCAATATTCCTTTACATGAATATTAATACATATATCGGATATAATTGGACTGACCGTTGTTGCACGTATATATATGAATACGGCTATAATTATCTATAAAATTCCAATATTCCTTTACATGAATATTAATACATATATCGGATATAATTGGACTGACCGTTGTTGCACATTGAAATCCCACGATCCATGGCATAACTTATGAGCGCCATGATAACACCCAAAAGCGCCAAAAATACCCAATCTTCGCCCAATCTAGCCCCGGTGTGTTTCCAAGCGAAGGCAAGCAAGGCCAAGAGTTTTCTACACAATGGACCTCTTCGAGATTTTCGAAGATCCTCGGCCCTGGTCTTGTCGTACTTCTTTCTTGCCTTATCATGATACTTGAGTCTTCTTGCCTCTTCTTTTGCGTACTCACCAAGGTCCTTCGTGTAGCGACCATACATCTGTATAGAAATTGAACGAATATCGAATTGAGATAGGTCACAACATACTTTTTCTCTTCGCATGCAAATTATAATCGAGAAAATGCTGAAAGTGTAAACAAAATGCTGCGAAGCTTTTGTGCGTATTATTATTATTATTATTATTATTATTATTATAAAAAAGAAGAAAATAAAATAAAGAAAGTAAAAGAAGAAACTAACTTTCAATCATGTTTGTTTCTATTAGCACGAGCATATTGACTCCGATCATTTTTTTAACATGCACGTTCACTCTGTTTATATCTTTTGATAAAAAGAAGATATAAACAACGTCGGTATAAAAAAAGAAAGAAAGAAAGAAAGAAAGAAAGAAAGAAAGAAAATTATTATTATCGATTGACAAAACGAACCGATCGTGTTCCGTTGCGAATTCGGCGCGAAACTATCGACAAATTTCACTTACTCCAATTCGATCTACCAGATAT
Organism: Dolichovespula sylvestris; assembly: GCA_918808275.2. Lineage (NCBI taxonomy): Eukaryota > Metazoa > Arthropoda > Insecta > Hymenoptera > Vespidae > Dolichovespula > Dolichovespula sylvestris. The sequence goes on along the minus strand of OU964961.1, from coordinate 22,200,348 downwards.
CTTTTGATCTAACAAATTTTTATCTAATCCGTTGAGATCTGTCTAACGACTGAGATCACGATTTGTCCAAACAACAAATATCTCTTTAAACCCCTTCATTCTCGCTTATTGATCGAGGGATCTCGATCATCGTCCACGATACGATCACTATTTTCTCACCCATTTGCATTTTTATCGCTTCGAGATAGATCACATAAAGAGAAAAAGAAAATTAAATAAGTATCGAGTATAAATTTTTAAACAAATTCAGAGATACCGGATTAGAATAAAATATTCCATTAAAATTTGTCGACGTTTTGAATTTGATACGTTTTGCAGACGTAAGAAACTGTTATATCTGTTTCAAGCTAATGATAGGAACTATTCAACTATTATACATTTATACGATCAATAATCCCATAGAGAGGTACCCGATTATCTATTCCAAAATTAAACGAACGTTGAGATAACAACGAGCGATATATAATTTTAAGCGATATATTATCGTTTATCTTACGTTAAACATATAACCTATCATTTATGATATGAAACATCGTTATCGTTTAGAAATTTGTGCGGCTCATTAGAGATTACGATCAGAATATATTTGAGTTTATGTTTAATACAAATTACGAAGCTTCGATTGATGATGGTGTTGGTAATGACGATGACGATGACGATCACGATGATAATGTTGGTAATGATGATGACGATAACGATGACGACAACTGGAATGGATGATGCAAAGGACATTTAATATTAGACGCACTCACAGCGAAAAATTAGTCATCCAAACAGATGGAGGATATAATAAATCATCATTAGATACTGGATAGTATAAACGAAGTTTTATACACACACACACACACACAAACACACATCCTCACAAGACGAAATATATACCTAAGTACATGATCGAAAAAATGTGGGAGAAAACAGAACAAAACAAAAGAAAAGAAAAAATAGAAAATAAAATTTATTGTTAGATTGATATTAGAAAAGTATGAAATTTTTAAGAGTAAGCAACAAGCTTACACTCACAATGTAGTCATCGTTACAGACAAAGTATGCCCTGTTAAGGAGAACGGCCGGCATGAAAGCTGATGATATTCTCCCAAGAGATTTAAAAAAAAAAAAAAGAAAAGATGAGACGACGTCGATCAATTATAAAATCGCGTCAGGTCACCGACGACGAACTTTTCCAATTTTCTAACTTTTGCTTGATAATTTTCGTCGATAAATCGCACATCCTTTTTCTCCTTTATCTTTTACAACCGATCGATCGATCGATCGTCCTCGTTATCGAAACGTTTGATATATCATTGATGGTTGGTTCTTAAAAAAAAAAAGAAAAAAAATATATATTTTCTAGATAGATATACCAGGTATAGATAAGAAAACGATTATACTGAAAGACAACACCTCCGATACGTATCTTGGCGAAGAATGTTCTTTCAAATTTGGCAAGTCAGTTAAATCAGTTTGTTATTTTTGGCAGACTCGTAGTGATTCTCCGTAGGTTTAGCGGCCTATCCTTATTGTTCCTTGCTCTTGGCAATCACGACAGTATGAGAAAGACAGAGAGAGAGAGAGAGAGAGAGAGAGAGAGTGAGTGAGAGAAAGAGCGAGAGAGAGAGAGAGAGAGAGAGAGAGAGAGAGAGAGAAATATGAATAGAAAGAGATAGACGGATAAATGACACATAACACACAAAGTCGCACTACGATGATAATCCTATAGAACGCATGATCTCGTTTTTCTTTCTCCTATTCCCCCCGTCCGTTAAAAATGTCTCCTTCCTTTCTTAGATCTTCACTATAAATTTTTTTCTTAATTTTCTTCATCGATGATCATTATTAAATAAACTTAACGCCCGGTCTCATAATCGATTTCCGCGTATCCCCGTCGACTCCTTATCAATAATCTTCCTTCTTCATATACGTTGATGATCATTTCCTTCGAACAAAAAAAAAAAAAGAACTTTACTTCCCCTCTCCTCCCATCGAACGCACGAAAATGTTGTTTTCTATTTTCTTTTATATGTACTCCGCCGTTCTTTAATTTCTCCGTCTTCATCGGAAAACAAATTTACCGTCCACGCTTATTTGCATGCCGAGGAAAACTGCGGACGACGACGACGAAGACGAAGACGAAGACGACGACGACGACGACGACGACGACGACGACGACGACGAAGACGAAGACGACGACGACGTTTTCTTCATCGGACCTCCGCTACCAAGATATTTGTTGAAAATTGGCAACGCGCTCGAAATTCTTATTTTTAGCGATTCCTATAATGTGCAACGTTAAAGGGCGTATCCCTATTGTTTACAATGATTTTATTCTCTTTTTCGATAGGCTCTGCCAATAATCAATTCGTACTCTTTTCTTTCTCTCGTTCCTTTTCAATTTCTTTATATCTTTGCTTCTTCTTTTTCTTCCTTCTGATTATTTTTGAATTTCTTTTGGTTTTTTTTTTTCTATTTTCTTTCATTTCCTCCTCGTCCACACATCGCACTTTCAATCGGGTAGCTAAAACGGTCTATCTTTATATTGCCCAACGTTCTAATAAACATCTATATATTTATCTATCTACCTAACTATCCATTTATCTATCTGTCTCTTGTTTACCGTTGCGATCCACACATATACACATGAATTTGTTGTTAGTCATTTTTAATGTTTATATCATATTTATAGACTCTTATTTGATATATATATATAGTATGATCACGAAAAGAATACAAATTGTTTAATTGATCGGTCAAAAAAATTCTTCAAAAGAAAATAGTTCCGTTTAGTATTCATTTGCACTATATACATATAATGTAGCGATCGCGAAAATAACAAAAATGATTTAATTGATTCTATGAAAAAAAAAAAAAAAAAAAAAATTATTAAAAAAGGCAAGTGTTACGATTTATGAGTCTATCCATATGCGGAATCATAGAAGTTTCGATAACGCCTAACATCAAGCGTCGGCGTTGTCCTACTGGGCAATCGGCCTCTAATCCAATTTTAGTAATTAGGCCTAACCGATTAACGATACAAGTCATTGGCGCGTTCACGCGAATAAAGTTCCATTAAGATGTAATGGAACCCTGGCGTCCTCTTTTCTCGAAAACCAACAGAAATAAATTTCGAGGTAACGTCCTTCCCCTTCCCTTCTCCTCCCTTAAAATCTTATTCTACGGATTTGTCGCCTATAACCAATACATTTGATGTTATATAACTTATACCAAATTTTTAGAAAACTTATAATATATTTAGTGGTCATTGTCACCTATTAAGAGGCGATGATAAATCTGAAAAGGATTTTCAAATTAATCTGGTTAGCTTTTAACCCTCCATGACGTCATGTAACTTCAAAGTCACGCATATACATGTTCGTATTTTGACAAATTTCTTTTTTTTTTTTTTTCTTTTTTTTTTTTTCTTTTGGTCAGGAAATTTATCGACAGCTTATATTCGAAGGTTAATATTTTTGCTGATTATCTTAATTTGGCGTATAAATATTTTATATAATATTTTCATATAATATATTTATAATAGCTTAACAAATATTATCTACTTTTTATATAATATAATATTTTATATAATTACGTAGTATAATATCTGCCAAGTATAATTTTTACGTGTAATATTTTTTATATAATATAATATATTTTTATATAATATTTATCAAATATCATACATTATTATATAACGTTTTTATATAACGCTAACAATAAGTATGAATTATGTAGTGTGCATTAATGAATATATGAAAAAAATTTTATACATTAACCTGCAAAATATAATAAACTAATTGCATATATTCTTGTGATATAAATATAATTACATTTCAACAATCGTACCTACACCATAAGTTTCGGATTATATAAATTATTAGACATAAAGAAAAACAAAAAACGTTTGATGTATTGGATTAGGCTAATAAGAAGAAAGCTAAGCTCATGCGAGTATATCAAAATGCGTATGCACATACAACGATTTATTGTATTTTCCTATCCTAAATGAAATGATATTTTTTTATACTGATCACGCATGCCCTATAAGTTTGCAAAATCTTTTGAAATGTATTAGAAAGATCAGAAAGTGCATCAAGCATCGCACGTGCGCGCGCGCCTACAATGCGTTAAAGTTGCAAGGTCGATGATATTCTCTAGACAAGGTTGACTAATCTGCAAACTATAACTCCGCTTCAAACTTTACGATCGCAGACAAAATTTATTCATTTAGTTCGAAAGACGGCATATGATTAATTAACCCTCTATAACTCAATTTTGTTCTTTTTTTGTGTCCAACAAAAATTATATTACGTGAAATTTGCAATATAAATTTTCTAATATTAATATAATTATACTTAGTACAGTTAGTCAGACATTATAAAATAAAGTAAATAAAAAAATTATTGTACATAATGTGAAATAAATATAGTATAATTACAATTAATATAATTGAAAAATTTGGATTTTCTTGATACGCATTAATTATAATACAATAACTTTGTGATAAAAGGATAAAATAAAATTGTTTAAAATTCAAAATGGCATGATATTACAGAGGATTGGAATAACCG
>OU964961.1:22178286-22190786 GCA_918808275.2 Dolichovespula sylvestris | reverse complement strand
CGGATTTATGGATTTAACAAGAGATCGTGTTTAAACCATCGAGCTGATTCAAATGAAGAATTTGTTATTATACATATAATTAGTTTATTAATGAACTTCAATGGTTATGCAAATGAAGAATTAGAAATTTGTATCGTTGCAAGATATTATATTTATCGAGTCGATTTTTATACAATATTATAGATAATGAATTTATTATATCGTGTGTGTATATATAATAAATTTATGAATCTAAGAACCAATGGCTATGCAAAATGTTCGAGGTACAAATTTCGATTTAGAACATATTACATTTATTGATACGATTCATAAATGAATACTTCCTTATTCGTAACGGCGTTTTTATTATATTTATGAATCAATTTGATATATTAAAAAAAAAATAAATAAATCACTTGCAACGTTTGCGCCATTCAGTCTCGTTGAAAATTTGCAATTTATTCGTTTGCAGAAATATTTCTTTTCTTTTTTTCTTTTTTTCCTCGCAATAATCGAAAAATCCAAATTCACGTGTGCGTACGTACCTCCAACTATGTAAAATCGCTAAACCCGATGGCAAGAAGCTCGAGGAGTTGGATCGGAGGATCACGGTTGGCCGATTAAAAAACAACTGATTGCGAAGAAGCAAATTGCTTCTTCTAACGAACTGGTAAGAAACTCCGGGAGGAGTTATTGTTAGTCGCGCGGGGCCGTTATGAGTTATAAATTTACTTATTTGAGTCTGTCGACTTGTGTTCCTACATGGAGCAAGCAAAATGGTTTTAAGATAGCGTTGCTTGAGATAATGCATAACGAAAAAGGTTACCGACAACGCAAATTTTCAAAATTTACATCCCGCACCGTTCGGATAATAACAAAGAGAAAAGAACAACTTGCGTTGGGGCTGTTGGATTAGAATCTTGATTTAGAATCCTACCGGCATTGTTTAAAACTATTTCTTTTACGTACGATATATTTGAGAATCGCTTCGGGATTTACGTCAACAATATTTTTCATTATTTCTCCTTCCTCTTACTTATCTTGATAAATCGATTTCTCGAAAAATTCTAACTTTCCCATAAGAATGTTCTTTAGAGAAATAACAATGTATCCTTGATCCCCAGAGTTTAACGATGTTACAACGATGACGTCCGTTCGAAGAAGATACGTACATACGTACATACATAAATACATACATACATACATACATACATACATACATACATACATGCATACATGCATGCATGCATACATACATACATATATGACTCACTTACTCATCGCTGAAATGACGCTTTTTATGAACACACAAGGTGGTGTCATATGAATCAACGATCGACGTTCACAAAGATACTATAAATTATTATAAGGGAAAACAAATTGTACAATTTTTATTATCATTAAATGATACGAGACTTGCGATATTTTCGATACTTGCGATACTTGCCTACCAACGAATGAAAGACCAAGAATCGGTCCCATGAGTTCCATGACCCTACACCACCAACGTATTAGACCACTGAATTAGTTAATGTCAGTCACATGGAGCGGCAATGAATTAGTACCCCGGCTCGAATGCGTCAACAGTGTATGCAATCGCATTTTGGATAGGAGGATCGTTTGTTCAATTACTCTGTCTTCCTTCCTGTTTAGCTCGACGACTACGATGCAACCCTGCTGTGATTTTTACGTCTCAGAATATTTACTATCCTACCATGTATCTTTTCCCTTCTGTATCTCGTTGACGATCAACAAATAGACTTACGGAAATCATATAAAAATTCATATATATCTACGTATGTATGTACGTATTTCATATTTGAATTTGGAAAAATCTCTCTCTCTCTCTCTCTCTCTCTCTTTTCTTTTTCTTTTTTCTCACAAATTTATATTCTAAGAATTCAAATTGATCGTGATCTGATTATACAGGACTAATATTATAACGACTAAAAAAAAAAAATTTATATCCTTTAATATAACGAGTTTCGATAAAATCGGATACGATCGATGTACGTGTAAATATCTCGTGTTAAATAACAAATTCGTTTATATTATATTATCTTTTTGTATTAAAATAACAATAAAATGAAATAATATATATTGGAATATAATAAATAACGTGACAGCATAGAATGTTTCAAAATTTATATACATACATATCCTTTCTATTATCATACTATTTCTCTCTCTCTCTCTCTCTCTCTCTCTCTCTCTCTCTCTCTCTCTCTGTCTGTCTTAAAAAAAAAAATGATATGTAGGAAGCACGTCTTCGCCGGGTGGTCGATAATATGCCAACAAACAAAGCTTGTCGATAACTTTTCGACCTCGTGCACGCGCCTATACGTATATACATATGTATACATACTCTCTTGCAATAGATATTATTTAAAGAAAAACATCTGGCTCTGTTTCTCATTCTTACTCATTAATTTATTCTTTGTAACCGTCTCTCTTTCTTTCTTTCTTTCTTTCTTTCTTTCTCTCTTTCTCTTACGAACAATTTAAATGAAATTATCTATATATGTTGAAAAGTGTCTTTCGGTAAATCATTATTCGCGTTACCGTAGACATTTATTTAGTAAAGTATTTTTAAATTAACGAAGCCACACATATACGATGTCCAATAGATTCACACTCGTAAATAACAGCGGACAAAAGAAGAAGATCTTTTTCTTCTTTTTTCTTTTTTCTTTTCGAACAATGAACAAGTGCGACCGGATAAATGAGGAATACTTAGAACGACGAGTAAAGTGACACTAATTTTCTTCTTTTCTTTGCTAAAACTATAGGACATATTCCGTCACACGTGCTTTACGTTTTGATTTACAATTCCCAACGTATAGTTGACGTTAAACGAGACTGAAACTATTATTTTCTTTCTATTCTTTGTATTCTATTCTAATGACAATAAAGATCAGAAAAGTGGCAATTTAAATTCATCGTTTAACACAACATTGGGTATATTTCAAAATTTGTTTTTTTTCTTTTTTGTATCTACACAAAAATTATATAATGTCAATGTTATGATATAATGGTATTGTCTATAACGGTGTAATCATACTGTATATTATATATATATATATATTGTATAGTACATTATATTGTATACTATTTAATATTTAATGTGGTATAATAATAATAATATTATATTACTATATTTAATATTAATAATACGATAATATACTACATTATACTAGAATAAACAAGTTTAATACTTAATATTGAAAATATAATATGATTATAGTATTAATAAAATTATATTACATATATATTATATTAAAATTTTGTATAATTTTTTAATACTATTTTAGTACGGTATAATGTAGTCTTTGATTACAGCATATATATATATAATTTTTCTATAATATAATTTACACTATACCAAAATATACTGGCAATAATTAAATAACGAAAAATATGAAACAACATAGAACACGAAGTAAGAATGGACTTTGCGGGAATCTAATAAAATAAACGTAGAATAAGATTTTTCATCCTATCCAATATTTTTACTTTTTTTTTCTTATTCTATTTCTCCTTCTTCTTTTGTTTTCATTTAAGATCCTTTCTCCAAGGCAATGTAGAAAGTGCGAAATTCCAAAGCGCTTCTTGAACGTGACACTTACAGATACAAGCTAATCTATTCCATGTCGTCATTCCGTGGAATAGAATATAAATTGCTCAGTGTTCACCCATGAACTTTTGCTTAGTTAGAGGTTTAGTCAATAATAATACCTATATCTATACGTATCTATACACACACACACACACACATACATATATATATATATATATATACACCTATATAAAGAGAAACTCAAAGACGATCCATCGATGTTTAATTTCAATGATTAGGTTACCGAAACATGCTTGTGTGAAATGATAGCGAGAAATCGTTCGAGACGTCGTGTCTGGGAGTCTCCAAGACGATAACCTTGTTTACCAGTCTCTGATGGAACTTGAAAATATTCTGCGATAGATTATCGTCTCTCTCTCTCTCTCTCTCTCTCTCTCTCTCTCTCTCTCTCTCTCTCTCTCTCTCTGTCTCTTTTTTCTCTCTCTTTGTGATATCGAATTCCCTAGATACACCAACCTATTATGTTCTTCATTATGAAAAAAAGAATCTCGATGGTAGTTCTTTTCTTATCCGTTTTAATTTTAATAATATTTAACGTATACGCATAGATATTTCTTGATATATATTATAATTATATTATAATACTGAATATACTATATAATATAATTATATATTTTTTTTAAATAATATACATTATAATAGAATTATATCAAGTAATACTTAGTTATTATTAATTATAATATACCTACCAAAAATATAATTATACTAAGTAGTTAGTATAATTTACATTGTAAATTTTATATTTGTACGATGTTTGCTTCTTAGGTAGAAAGTAAGTCGTTTACAATTTACAGACGATTAGTCTCTCCCCTTTTATATCGTATATAAAGTATTATCCAGATAATAAAAGAAAAAAAAAATATATATATATATATATAATTTTCATCGCTCGTCACAATGGATGCAATTATGCAACGAGCTAAGTTTGCCACGAAATGCAAGACACAATTAAAAAAAGAAAAAAAAAAAAAAAGAAAAGGCAAAAAAAAATACTGGTCGAACGTGAAACAACCTAACGAGATGTAGCTATATATTTCTTTGATACACTTGCGTGCCGATTGCCGGACAAATAGAGAATGAAAGTAAAACGCGGATGGAATCGCGAACGAATCGATAACCAAGGTCATATAGAGTAGTTGCGCGATCACCGTCATCATCGACCACTGTCTATCGAACCCGTGATCGTGATCGTGATCGTGATCGTGATCGTGATCGTGATCGTGATCGTGATCGTGATCGTGATCGTGATCGTGATCGTATTCGTGTGCATGATTGTCTACATAATCGTTATCGTGTCGTCCATGACTGAAACGCACATTTCTTATGTCATCGTACATTAAAACCTAATTTTTTCCATGAAATCATTGGATCGTTACACGTAATAATTGTTTATCCGGAAGATAAACAAGATAAATACTATTCGTGCAAAAAATAACCCGTAGAAATGGAAGCGTGAAAACTGTCATCGCGATTCCTTTCATAATCCTAATCGGCCTGTCGTTTTCATTTTACTATACTGCAAAGTCAAACAAATGAATATACATATTCGAATAAACGGCGAAATAAAACGAGCTTTATTGTTAAAACAAAACAAATATATATATATATATGTATATATATATATATATATATGTGTGTGTATACACACATGTATTCTAAATGATAATAAAAATATATTAGAGATACAAATATAATGATTATTTTTACATAAAAGAAAGATTAAGTTGTTCGTAGGGTAAACAGTTTGGTTATAATTCGTTACGATTGACCGTAACCCCATCAATTTTAAATAATACATATTGTGGACTTAATTAAAAAGAATGCGGTCAATTGTTATGCCATAATGGACTACTATTTTTCAATATTATTATTTATTATTCAATGATAAGGTTTATAGTTCGGAAAACTGTTCATAAAACGAGATCATCGATAAAAATTGCATATATAATAGAAAAATATGTCTCTTCGGTATAATCGAATACCATGTTGTATTCTTTTCTGTTTTTTTTTGTACATTAAAAATAATGATAGTAAATAACGATTAAAAGTTTGCAATAATAATGAGTAAATGTATGTATATCAAACGTTCCCTATTACGTTTTTAATACTTCCAATCTAATTGGATATTTTCGGTATAAGTTTCATCGGCGAGACATTCATTAGCTCGGCAAATTTAGCGGAGTCCCTTATTTGATTCGGATGATACGTTATTCCACCATCTTTGTCGACTTTTGCCATGGCGCACTTCTCTTTATCGCCAGCTACGAGTACAGACAGTTCGCCGGACTTTGGAAGTTGCCGAAGTTGACAGAGCAAAACTGACAATCTCTCTTTGGAACCAGAACAAAAGGCATCAGGATCGATAGCCATGAAACAATGTCCTAGATTAGCGATCTCGTCGCCTTTCTTCCAAGCACGAATGTTAGGTCCAAACTGGCTACCAGAAAGAATACCACAAAGAACTTCGACCATGGTAGCAAGCCCGTAACCCTTATAACCCGAGAATCGTTCTTCTCCGCCCAATGGCATCAATAGATTCGCATTGTATGCATCGGTAGGGCTTGTCGTAACTTTACCATGACTGTCGAGTGCCCAACCAGGTGGTATAGGTTCATTTTTTCTCGCTGCCAATTCGACTTTACCTAATGCCACGGCGGTGGTCGCTATGTCCAAAAGAAATTCGTCGCCATTTTCGGCGGCCATGCCTAATGATATCGGATTTGTTCCCAAGGCAGCTTTCTTGCTACGTGTCGGTGCCATTAAAGGACTCGTATTTGTACAATTGAAACCTATCAGATTTTCTTCCATAGCCATCAACGTGTAATAACCACAAATACCAAAATGATTCGATCCCCGTGCCGAGACCATACCGATTCCATATTCCTTGGCTTTTTTTATTGCCAATTCCATGCAATACTTGCCGACTATCTGACCCAAACCATTTTGTCCATCGACCAAAGCTATCGCCTGCAAAAAAGTTTTGTCGACCTTTATAAGAAGATTTATCCTCTTTTCTTTTTTTCTTCCTAGTTTCTTTCATTCTCACGAATGTGTCTCTGTGCTTTCAAAGTTTTCTAATTTAACAAATTATTTTCTAAAATATGTAGATAAAATATAATGATAATATTTTATAAAATATATATATATATATATATATATATATATATATATATATATAGAGAGAGAGAGAGAGAGAGAGAGAGAGAGAGAGAGAAAGAATATCTCGAATATTTACTTTAGACACAAATTACGATATTCGATCGTCGACTTGTTAATGATGTTGCTGATGACGCAAGAACGTTAACACATGCTCGTTCGTTTATTATGCAAAAAGCACGTCGTATACGAGAGACAGGCACGCTTGATCGTTAATTAGATTTAGTAGAGGGAAGGTGGATTTAAGATTTACGAGTCGTCAACGAATCTTACTGTCGTGAGACATATGACGTTCTTTCCCCCCCCCCTCCTTACTATTACAAAAAAATCTCGTTATAAGTAAGAAGCATCCTATCTTATCATTTCTCTCTCTCTCTCTCTCTCTCTCTCTCTCTCTCTTTCTTTTTCTCATAGCTTGTTAATATAATGTTTCAATGTCGATCGAGATTCACGTAGATCCATGTAAACCGAAGGAAGAATACGAATTATTAATGGCAATAATTGAAGAATCGTAATAAAAATTAATTATTTCTTGATTATATTGCATGACACGACGAATACGTTCATATGTACAAAACGTAAATATTACCTTTGAAAAATAAACGGAATGACGCGAAGGTGATGGCAAAAAAAAAAAAAAAGAAAAGAAAGAAAAAAAGAAACAAAGCAAGAAAACGACAACAATAAAATTCGATAACTTTGAAGGCAACAGAGGATTCCATTATCGTTGCGTATAATAAAAAAAAAAAAAAAGAAATTATGCGAACCTTAAAGTCTTGTATGACAATTGGTTTGGCAACAGGATCTATGGTCTTATTTTTAATGTCGTTCACGTACATCTGCATTCTGTTCATACCATGGCTGAAGTGACCACGATAATCAGAGGTCATTAAATGACACGCTACGACGTGAGCGTCCTCCTTGAGTGTTCCCACCTTGCAAAGACATTCCTCGATGAATCTGACCACCTCTTCCTTTGGCACAACCATATCACTGGTATCGCAATTTGACGTTGTCATACTTCTTGCGGGAATAACAACATCAACAATGTTTTCCTCTCTTCTTGGAATTTGTAATGTTCTTTGTCGCATACTTGATATGCAACACATTCTGATTAACGAGCTACCACGATTACAGATGATCATTTTCTTCTTCTTCTTTTTCTTCCTCTTCTTGTTTTTTTTTTTTTTTTCTTTCTTTCTACCTCTTTTCTTGCTTTCTCTATCACTACCCACCTTTCCAGGGTCAACTTTCTCCCGTTCGAATGGATTCAAGATGAAAAATATTCAAATCCCTCGACTTTCGAACTTTATTCTCTCACAACAACGTACTCGTCGACTAAATAAACTTCATTACTTTACTTTTCAAAACGGTATGTATGTTTGTTGAGAAAAGAAAAAAAAAAAAGAAGTGAGAAAATTAAATTCAGAAGTTATGCGCCAATACCAATCGGTCCATACGGCCCACTCACTGTGTCTTTCTTTCCTTTTTTTCTATTTCAAAGATCTCGGGTTATCGTTCGAGTCTTATCGAGACGAAACGACGAACGATACGAACGTAATGTCTTTCAAAAAAGAAAAAAAAAAAACGAAAAAAAAATATGTACCAATTTAATAAAACGAAATAATATTTTTTGTCGAATATAATTTACTTGTTTGGCCGGATCGATCCCATTGATTTTTATTTTTTTCTCTCCATTCCTTCCTTTTTCTTCTTTATTTTTTTTTTTTTATCTCTGTGTTATTAATAGACCTCCATGAGTTCAATATCAACAGACCTTACGATCATATATATATATATATATATACATACATATATATCATATATATATCATATATGATATATATATATATCACTGTGATACGTAAAATTTGAATTTGTCGCTTTTCTTGCTTCCTGCGTCGGATAACACATTCAAATTACGTAACTTGTCGCTTAAATTTTAACTGATACTTTCGATACGCCTTGGAAACACACCATTCTTTTATCTTCTCGATATCTATTTCTCTCTCTCTCTCTCTCTCTCTCTCTCTCTCTCTCTCTCTTTCTCTCTATTTCTATCTTCCTTTGAAAGTATTTAAATGTGTCACACAAACGACAAGAAATACGACGGAAACGATAAGACGATAAGATCGATCGATCTATCGTAAACGAGTTGGCTGTCGTCGTCGTGTCGTCTTGATCGCCTCCCAACGCGACGTTAATTTTTTTGTTTTTTATTGTTGTCAACAGTGCTCGCTTGAAATTTTCTGTTGGACAGCCTGGATGAGTGACGAGATCACAAGCTGGCGCCATATTCAAAATTGATTCTCATCAGCTCGCCTCGTTTCCAATAATCACGTCCAAGTGAATTAGACGCGATATATATATATATATATATATATATATATATTTTTTTTTTTTTCATTTCTATCGATTCTTCTTTTTCTTTTTTTCTTCCTTTTTTTACTATCTATTTTTTATTCTACATTTCATTGCATAATAATGAGCACCCACCCAATCGTTCGAGCTTTCAAGAAATGACATAATCGACCGCGTACACACCAGGAAAATCCTTGAACGTTCGCACGCACGTGCGCGCGCGTACATACACCACGTATGATATTTAAGTATGTGGTGAATAGAGAAGAGAAGATAGAGAGAGAGAGAGAGAGAGAGAGAGAGAGAGAGAGAGAGAGAGAAAGAAAAAGAAAGAGAGAACGTTTACATGGATTAGGTGGCATTTTCTATACCGTTATCTCGCATGCATGTTTCTTGCAGAACTAATCGGTTTCACACCGGTACAACGATTAAACTACATCGGGTGTGACGATATCAAACGAAAAGTACGAATTTTGTTGCCAAATTTTTGTATTATAAAGAGATATTCAACGATTTCTTATAGAAAAGATAGCGAATTTTTGTTCTTTATAAACTTTGTCATTTTCTTCATACGAAACAAAAAAAAAAAAGAAGAAAATAAATTTTTCTATAAACACTGTCGTAGACTTTTCGAGAATCGTCATCATCAAAAATCTTTACCGCGTTCGATTTAATAACCCAACGATTAATAATTATTGTAATTAATTAATTTCCCCATAGTGCTCTAAAGCTTATATACTGTAAATTTTAATTTTGATGAATTTATATATTTAAATTTCATAGCCTAAGGTAATAGAAATGGTTAAAGAAAGAAAAAGAAAATTTGCAAGAAATAAAATGAAATACGTAAGTAAATGAATATAGTATATACATACGTAAATATTACGTATATATGGTAATGATAACGTTTGAATATCATTAAAACTAGAGAATAAATATTTGCGTGTCCTCTTACGGTCTATGATATTTTCCATGCGTATATACGTATATACATTGTACATGTACATGTACAAGTTAAAAACACCTTTTCGATTCATCGCATCGATTAACTCGAATAGAAGTCGATAAGGATAAATCATTTGTGTAATAGATTCTATCGGTGTACACCTATATACATACATACATATATATATATATATATATATATATATATATATATATACATATACATGTATATATAACGTGTTCCCATAGACGAATAAGCGAGAGGCAAATTACAAGTCAAGTTAATTCGATAAAGTATATAAATAAAAATAAATAAGAATCAACCATTATTATTTCTTGGTTACTTTTTTTTTTTTAATTCATCGTTTAGAATAAATGACGAATTAAATGGAGTAAATAGAATGAAATAAATTATCATCATTGTTCCCTTCCTTCTTTCCATCCTTTCTCCCTTCCTTAGTTTCTTCCTGTTATAATTCCAAGTTTCCAATCAGCAACGATCTCGTTAGTTTCTCTCTCTTTCTCCTCCTCTCTCTCTCTCTCTCTCTCTCTCTCTCTCTCTCTCTCTCTCTTTCTTTCTTTTTTTGTCTCCTCCCCTTTTTTACTCGACCTCGATTCTCATTATCATCGAAAGACACTTTCTGTAATATCACTAGCGAATACTCTGCCGATCTACCACAAACGAGGAACATCTTATCGCAACTCTCGATAAGCAACGAATTTTTCTTCTTTATATATATTTTTTTCTTTTCTCTTTTAATTTATCATATTATATACGTCTATATATATTCACAACATATAATACTCTATATAGTATAGAAACTACTTACTTATAAATTACAATTTTCTATATACTTTAATAGCATTATAAAAATTTATATACTTTAATTAGTAATACTTTCCGAACTATAAATTTTTATAGCAAATCCCATAGCACTTATATACTTCTTAATGGAATAGAAATGTACAAATAGGTTATTAATTCGAAGAGTTTGTAGAATTTCTCTTTTTATCGTATGAAGAAAATGAAGCCTATGTGATAAATAAATAAATAATTATATGTGAGCATATAGTATGTAAATAGAGAAATTAATTGAAACGAAAATTCACTTTGATCTCTTTGAAGTCTTATGAATTGTTAAATGAGATTCAAGAAATGTCAAGAGTATAATTTCTCAAAAAAAAATATAAAACTTATTTTATATCAATTCTAAGACTTGATCGTTCATATCAATAATAATTAAAATTGAAAAACAAAAATAATAATAATAATAATAATAATAATAATAATAATAATAATAATAATAATAATAATAATAATAATAAATGAATTAGCAGATTGTATAAGAAGGTTCGGGAAGTCAAGGCAGAAAAAAAAAACAGACGGAGCAATATTTCTGTATGCGAGTTTGCGAAGTATCGTTTCTTCTATGATCGAAATCCTTCGAACGATTTGATAATTCGATTAAATAACAAATTTAATCGGTTGTACAATTTCCACATTCATATATCAGATTCTTATAAATATCTATATATATTTACATATAATATACATACATACATACATACATACATACATACATACATACATACATACATACATATATATATATATATATATATATATATATATATATATATTAATATATATATTATGCAATATATTTATGTACAGAGAGGAATGACGCAAATATTTTTACGATACGCAATTCAGACGAATCATGTCATCGTTTCAAAAAGATCATACTTGTGAATCATCATCATTATCAAAAAAGAGAAAAATCTACAGAGAGCGAGGAGAGAGAGAGAATGAGAGAGAGAGAGAGAGAGAGAGAGAGAGAAAATCTTGTAAAAATCGTAAAAATTCCTAATACCTAAGTACATACAATTAGTCTATTATCGATTAGAGATAATCAGTGAAAAAGAAATAAAAATAAAAGTACAATCGATTTAAGCTTGACACTGCGAAGATGAAAGAGGATTAATAGTATGTATATATGTATTATCTATCGATGAGTCGTTTAAAGTAGACAACGATCGAGCGTTAATCGACGCTAACGAGTTATTACGTCACGACATGCTTGATGTTATCTTAAGTTTATACCTGTCGTATGTAAAAACCGAATGAAGAAGGAAGTGCGAATAGTGTAGGAAAAAGAAAGAACGATAAAAAGAATTAAAGAGAAGTATAAAAAAAGAAAAGAAAGAAATAAAGAGAAAAAGGAAAAGGATCGTTATATTAAAAAGATATTTACATTTTCGACAGAGAGAGAGAGAGAGAGTTGAAGTATTTTTATGAAAAAAAAAAAAAAATAGATTTTTTCAACTAGTATTCGATCGTTAATTTTTTTTTCGATAATCGAATATCTAGACCAAATGATATCGGTGAGAATATATAAAGATGTGATAAAGATAATAATAA
>OU964961.1:22163286-22173286 GCA_918808275.2 Dolichovespula sylvestris | reverse complement strand
TAATAATAAAAGTAAATCACAAATTTTTCGACGACATATATATAATATATAATATATAATATATAATATATAATATATAATATATAATATATAATATATAATATACAATATATAATTTTTTATATATGTAATATATTATATATATATATATATATATATATATATTTATACACACAATTTATAAAAAAATTCGTAAAAGTTTAGAAAAAGAAAGAGTCTGGGAAGGGTGTAGAGAAGGGAGCTTAGGTATAACCTTCAATCGGTTGAATGAAATAACCGGTCGATCTCTTAGGAAGAGAAAAAAAAACGATGCTAAAAGAACCCGTCGAAAGGGTGAAAGAAAGAGATAGAGATAGAGAGAATCGTGCCGGTATTCGTTTGCTCGTTTACTACTACCAACGCTGATTCGGATTCAGTTATAAATACGGAGAACTTCTTATTATTTACTTGCCAGTAATTTTAAGACGCTTCTAATATATCGTTATCGTGATCACGAGTTATAATGAGTTCGGTCAAGAATAAAAAGAAAAAAAAAGAAAAGAAAAGAAAAGAAAGAAAGAAATAGATGCGGAAAATATCGATGCGTATAAACGCCGCGACACGGCTCGCATGCCGCGTCTGACTGTCCGGCCGGACGGTTGCGAGCCGACTGCTGATAGTTAGGTATATGTACGAATGTGGGCGGCTGAGATTTCTACCGAGGTTTTTTGCGGGAAAATCAAAATCTACGAACGCGCGGCATACGGAGAACTGCGGCTAATTGACGGCGACGACGACACGTTATTCTTCGACCATCGTCGGACAATGTAGTACGGTCATATTTCCATCTAATTAAATTCGATTCGACGTAAGGTGCGATCAATCATTGCGACGGTGATTGATATTAAAATTCGTTTTTAAAAAATTCTTCCCGTAAATTTTTCTTTTAACTTCCCCAACGCACCCCACCGTCCACGCTACATTGTATGTTTTGAATGAAAATTATTTAACGATAGAACGAACATGTAAACGATATCTTTTTTTTCGCAATTATTACCTCACATGACACGAGTCTTTAATCGATTATTTTAACGTCATGTGATCTAGCTAATATCTTGGATAAATATTTGCCGTTCTTATGAACCGCGCGCGTTGCCTTTTTCTTTCTTTCTTTTTCTTCTTTTTTATTTTTTCTTTTTTTTTTCCTTTCTTTTTTAGTCACATCGGAATTTTTCATCGAGTTTATTTTAACGGTTAACGCTTTCCTCCGTTGTTTCCCTTCTTGAATTATTATCTTTTTTTCTTTTTCCCTTTTTCTTTTTCTTTTTTTTTTTTGCAAATTCTTGACTATTTTCATATGATCGTTAAATTGCTCGTTTACATTAACACTACACTTTAACGTTATCGATTTGACTTTCGAATAAATATCCTAACAAAAAGGTTCGACTGTTAAGATATTTTTATTCGACAGAAGTAGCGAGACGCTAACCGTTCGTCGAAGGCACTAATTTCGTCTTCTACGTGACATTTTTAACGATCGAGGCCAAACTGTTGATAATTACTTTGTGGACCTTGAAAGTATTACGTTATATGTACGAATATTATCTATAAATTGTACATGTAAAATATTACAATTAGTAATTCGTATTGTACTTTTAAATTGATATTTTGTATGCACATAGTTTTGCTGCCTCGAATGAAACGATTATTATATATTAACGGAAATTTCTTTACAATATAAAGGATAAGATGATAGGTATACAAAATGTATATATATAGGAGTCACATAAAAAGAGTATAAACATTATATATTATGTATCCTCGATAAACGTACAATAAGCATTGCAACGACATAAAACACTTCAGTATCTTTTAACATCGATATTATTTTTAAAAAGGCCACCCATTATAATACTGCATTTAATATACAAATTGTGCGATCATATAGATTAAGTCTCAAAAATATGCATATCATTTTGATCCCTGAATTGTGTTATAAACCAGTTCATACATTAGATTTACATTGAAATTTGTTCTATCATTATAACCTGTACATGTTCTTGTCAGATAATCTTCATTAATAATATAACTCAAATATTCTGATATTCGACAAATATGATAAGTTATGTTACCCTTAAACAACATTATGAGCCTTCAGATGTATTAGGATGATCGGATTCTGAAGAATTCGGTACAGCCGAGTCTATTAAAGACACAAACAATAAATGGATGGAAAGATCATTTAAGTTAAAAAGAAACTGTGTTTAATAGAAATAAGAGATAATGCTATACTTACATATAATAATGATCAAGATCACAACACATATAATACCAATGATGATCATCATCTTAAGATTCTTCCACCAATATTTTCTTTTAAGTTTACCAGCTTGTTGCTCAAACTGTGTCGCACCTTGTTGTAATGCATCAGCTCGATTTTCAAGCTCTGACAATTTCTGATCTCTTTCCAATACTCTCTCTACATTAACTTTCATTATTCCCACCACTTCATTAATCTCAGCTTGTGTTTGTTGCAGCTTTTTGCTAGATGCTGCCTGCTGCATGTTCCTTGGCCCACCGATCTCAACTTCTGTAGAGTTGCCGACTCCATCCATATTTCTATGATGGACGAAATTAGAAGAAGAAAAAATACTTTATGAATAAAATCTTACTATACAATATTGTGAATATTATTGTGATATATTAAATTATTGTATCTCTGGTAAAATCTAAAAACTATTTGAATATCTTTGAGAATGCCACAGTTTATATAATACTTAATCGTTGAAGGTGAAATAATTTACATTAATTTGCAAGAACAACGCCCATAACCTATATAGCAAGTACATATGTTATTTGCTAATAAACGATTTAAATACTGCTATATCACTTTATCGTAAAAACAAAGAATCTGAAAGAAAAAAGATGTGGCAAGCAAACGGTATTAGCACTATATTAACATACTTTGCCCAAATAAGTATTTCCGATCGTCGTGTCAAACGATGAACTTTACAAAAACAATTTCAAATGGTAAAACTTTTGCAAACGATATTAATTATTATTGTTTTCGTATACATATATACTTACACGTATTAAAAATGCTAGAAATTAACGTACAGAAAAAAAAGACAAAAAAACACACGCAATTATACCCGGCTACGTACAATTCCACAAACTTACGTCAATGACGAGTATGGTTTACAATAGTATGACACATAAAATGTAAGATGGCGTGATATTAATGATAAAGATATAGCGCAAATATTTCGCGTTCTAAAAATTAAGATAAACGTTGTCGTGAGAGAACGTACAAAAAAAGACAAAGAACAGAAAAATTTAAGCAAAATACATTATATGAAGAAAACAAAATAGTACGATATAATTATAAATGTATATATAAATTTGTACGCATTATTATCTCTATGAGGTTTTTTTTTTCATATTATTACCGACTGTTTTTCAAATTGCAAGCATGTAAAACGTAACGCAACTAGTACCATCTTACAAAGAACAATAACTTCAGAGAAAGCACGACAGGTGGCGTTGACAGTTCTCAAGTCGAGTTAAAAAAAAATCTGAATGCGATCGATAGAAACATACTGAACTAATAATGAAATTATCATCTCCCTATGTATATACGATATATTTTCTGATGATCTTATTTCTTCTTTTATTCACCATAAATTAATAAATGAAGTAAAATCTAAGTTCATCCTCTAAAATCAAGAAAAACCGAATCGAAGTACTTAAATCGAACATTTGTAATAAGATATATTCGAAATAAGATTCTTCGAAAGATATTGAGCGAAAATATACGTGTGTGGGTGTGTGTGTGTGTAGAGATTTGTCGTTTATTAAAATTAATTAGGAAAGAAAGATTGATTAAACCAGAAAAATTACTCACCGTTGTACGCAACCATGATTGACTTATTTTCGTTAACAATCACGTAGATACTAGTATGTATCGAAGTTCTACGTAGAACTCGATAGTGACTTCGCGACGAAAATCGCGACAAGTGCATAAATAGAAGATCTTGCGGTTGATCCTGCGCATACAGACATCGCATTCTTGATCAGGACCGTACGAAAGTAGATCGCTAATTCTACCGATACTTTGTCTGTAATTTTTAATCGTAAATAACAAACAAAAAAAAAGAATTAATTATTTTATTCTATCGAGTCATCGTTAATTTTTTCATAGAAATTTGTCCATATATACTATTGCATATGTTATATCATCATAATAATCTAAATTTATTGCATTTTATGATAATAAAAGAAACATTTTTACTACTACTTACTAATATATATATATATATATATATCAAATTCGTATATTATAAGATATGTAAATATATATATACGTAAAAATTTGTATGTATCATATAATATGAAAATTCGAAAATCCGTAAAAAGAAATTAGATATCGTATTACAATGACGTACTGGTATTTTATATAACAAAGAAGAAAAAAACAACACGAAAGTTATCTATTCTATCGGTCATGGAAATCAATTGATTTCAAAATAAAAAATATTATCATATAGAAAGAGAAATGGTACAGGGTTTGAGACGAGCCCCATTACGTACCTGCATCATACCCGAGCGGGGTGTGTTCGCGCATGGGGGGTTGATTCGACGGGGGCGGCTTTTATTGACTGCATATTACGCTGCGCGTGCGCACTGGGTCGCACTCTAACGCGACATTCGATTCTATCGAACGTTAACCATCGATTCTCTCATTTTACGCGGAAATTTCAAATCTCTTCGTCGTATAAGGTCGTACAAAAAACGAATTTTGTCGATTAACAAAATTTTATCACCATAATCAATATAATCCTTAAACGCATGATTTTATTGTCACGTTATTAAGATACCGAAATTTTTTGAGGATATTAAAAAAAAAAAAAAGCATTCGTTCGAATTTAACACAAAGGAAAGCGAACTGAGGGATAGGAGAACGGGTAAGGACTAAACGAAAAAGGAAAGGGAGTCGAATAGTCGATTCGAGATGTCGTGTCGAGCGTTGAGTTCGATATAAATCGAAAGATAGAGAGAGAGAGAGAGAGAGAGAGAGAGAGAGAGAGAGAACGGTGTGTCTGTCTGTGCTTGGAAATTTTATCAATACCACGGTTATCTAGTCCGCCACTGGCAGAGTCGCTCGCGAAATCTACGGGCTCGACGTCGGACGACGGGGTGGCGCAAAGGTTCGAGAATAGCCAGTGAGAAGTAGAGAAAAGGACCAAAGTGTGAGAGAGAACGAAGATGTGAGTAATTATCGATATTAAAAAATTAACGAACAAAGAAAAAAAGGAAATTAATAAAAAGAAAAATTTTATTTCGTTCGTTTGATCGTTCGAACGCGTTTTTAACACGTACGACGCCCATCGTACTAAAACTGGATGGTGTCCTATTAACTGGTTCATTCTTCGTTCCTACCCTTTAATTACTCATTTGTTACGTATACCATACACATACGCACGCACGCACACACACACGGACGTGCTTACGTCATAACGACCGGATATATTTTAAAAAACGATTTCTGTGGAAACTCTTTTACTAGGACAAGTCGGTGAAAATGAATTGAGCGATGATATATAGGAGATATATAATGAGAAATTCTTCGTTTCTATATCTCTAAGTTAATGTCGTTATTCAGTAGAAAAAAAAAAAAAAATTAAAAAAAGAAAGAAAAAAGTAGTTCTATCGTAGAGAGGAACAATCGTTATTTGACATCCCTTCTCAGTGATGACGCATTTAGCTGGTCAGAACTTACGATCGATTCTTGCTGACGAGAGTCTGATTGGAAGCCTTTCGATAAGACTTTCTCATCAATTCTAAGACCGTAGCTTCTTCGAGAACATTTTCTTCTTTCTCTTTCTCTTTCTCATTCTCTCTCTCTCTCTCTCTCTCTCTCTCTCTCTCTCTCTCTCTCTTTCTCCTTCTTCATTTCTTTTTGTATCTACATCCAATTCTTTGTCTTCCTTCCTCTTTTTAGATGACACTTCAACTCGACCTTTGATATCGCTAGATTGTTTTTCGCTCCATTAAAATTTCGATAAATGAATAAACGAAAAATGCAATGAGAAAACGTTCTCTTTATTTTCGTGGCCTTCGTTGTCGTATAGCAATCGATCCACTCGCATACGAGAGATCCATCCGCAGCACGTTAATGGAATTTCCAATAGACTGCACGGTCTCAAGCTCGAACCACTTTTACCGTCTCAACCGTGAAGTACGTCGTCTTAAAGACGAAAAGGCTACTTTCTTTTCTTACCCTTACCGTTAGATCCTCCTCGATATTGTCTTTCAACGAAAAATATGATTAGAGTAACGATCTTCTTATAATAATATCTTCGGAATATTCTATCGGTAAAAACGTCATGTTCTAAGGATCGATCGATCTTTGTATGTCGACATTATTAATATTTATCTTATTTCCAATATGAGACACGTTAAAAATTAAAAAATAATAATATCATCGTGATTCGTAGGTATCACGTTGTAGGTATCGTGCGATAAATTAAATATAACAAAACGAGACAAAATATAAATAAATAAATAAAAAAGACGACAAAAAAAGAGAAGTCAAGAAAATCAAGAAAAACGAGCAACAAAGGAGAAAAGCGAATCGATCGTCGTAGACCCGTCTATACTTCTAGCCGATGTTTCTATATTTAGATAAATCGATGATGAACGCGCATTTAACAGCAATGTCCTACGACTGGATCGTGAAAAAGAAATATGTGCCTCAAATGTAATATATGTACATATGTATGTATGTATGTATTTATTATACATATGTATATATGTATGTGTATATATATATATATATATATATATATGCATGTATGTATTGTAAGTACATAAACGCGATGAGTGGGAGTAAACGATATAGTAGAAACGTTTCGTCATTGAAAAGTTACCTATACTTTTTACGAAGTAACTTATGCGCGTTTGTTGTTACTATAAATATAATAATATGCCCTTTGATTACAATGTATATAATTATACAATGTAATTCAATACTCTTAATTGGTCAATATTAATACAATTTATAATTGATACCATACAACCAAGAGAAATTGTAATATTTATTATTTATTTATTTATTTATTTATTTCTTTATTTATTTATTTATTCGTTTCTTTTCTCTTTTTTTTTCCCAATCGATCAAACGATTTGCACGACTCTCCGTTAATAAAAAAAAAAAAAGAACGAGTATTTTATTCTTTTTCTTATCCTTCATTTATATCTACCCTAATCGAATAACTTTGTAAAGGCATACCTAAGAGTAGCAACGCGATCGATATACAAATACGATTATCGAATTTTCCTGTTGGTTTTTTTTTTGCATTGCTATAAATCTATTTTCGTTGTACTTTTTCTCATTGCTAGTTCTTCGTTGACGTACTTACACGTCACTGTAATCTTATTATAGATCTATCCTGTTTATGGATATACAATAAAAAATATGATGAACTTTTTGGTCATTCTCTCTCTCTCTCTCTCTCTCTCTCTCTCTCTCTCTCTCTCTCTCTCTCTCTCTCTCTCTCTGTCTCTCTTTTTCATTTTCTGGCATAATCGAATATATGTATACTCGGTGATCGATCGCGACTGTTGCCACTTGGTTTTTCGATTGGTCACCAAAAATAAAACCACTTCGAACGTTTTTTAATCTATCGATATATAAGTACGTCTTCGTTTGGTCGTCGTTCTTTTCGAATTGTTTATGTTTCCTCTGCTTATAATTTATTTGGAATGATGTTCGTTATATAAAAAGAAAAGAAAAGAAAGAAAAAATAAAACTTACAATGTCAAAATGATATTGTAATGATTAAAATGATAATCTTCGGATCAGAGTTACAGGTAGAATTGGATAAAATCATTCTAGATTATTGTGAAAGATTGATACGAAATATGGCACAAAGAATGGATGCAGTAATAATATCAAAATGCCTCTGGACAAGGTATTAATCACTGAATGAACATTGGGTGCAAAACCGAGTTAAATCTATTTGTGATAAATGAACAATATGAAAGATAAAAAGGAGAAATATCATTAATCATCGCATTTGCAAACTTTATATACATAGAATTGATTTTCACGAAATATTTCATTAGCCACATATATTACAATATGTTATAGTTTTGAAATATATTAATACGCTTTCAAAAAACGTATGAATGCGTTCAATTTTGGTCCATCACTTTAAGTACGAAATGGTCAGCAATTCGAAATTATCGAAACTTTTGTTTAATCAATCATTTTCCCCTAAATGATTTTTCTTTTCCTTTTTTTTTTTTTTTCTATTCAAGAGAAAGTTAAATATTCACCCTAATTACGTATAACACAATGAAAACAGAAACCTAACAGCTTCGTCGTCGAGAGCATAATATGCATGGTACGATCATTATCTCAACATAAACTCTAGGATAATGAAATTAACATCGCCGGCAGGTATTTGAGAAAAGGTCTCGTCGTGTGTAAAAGGTCAAACGTTACGGTGAAAGAAAAAAGAAAAAAAGAAAAAACCTATAAAAGAAAACACCTCGGAGATAGATGGCTTGCCGTAGGAAACTGTAGAGGTATCTCTCGAAAATTTTAATTAACAAGTTAATCGCGACAATGAAACAATTTATCCGATCTATCGCGCGTTTATCAAAATGAAAAACAAAAACGATTTTACAAATACCATCGGGTTTTGACATTAATAAATAATATTTGCAATTAAGATTGGGTTATTTTCTTTTTTCCTTCTTTTCCGATGGGGGAAACCGTGTCGCGAACTTTGACCTTTCGAATATAACGTTAACACGGCGCCAATATGTTCTGACTAAAAAAGTTTGACAAAATTATTGAATCTTGCAATATTACCTCTACGTTCAGAAAAGAAAATATTGATTATGAAATATATAACATTTTATGACGTAATACGATGTATTTTGATTGAGAAATAATGTAATAGTCAACAATTCTAAATTATTAAAGTTCTATAATTTTGTATAAAAATAACAATTGTTTATATATATATATATATATATTTAATGAAGTATATTAGATATATTAAGTATATTAATAATAATTATAAATGATTAAATATATCTGTTACGATGCAATCAGAATTTAACAAAGGGCCATAAGTCACAATTTTGTAAAATTGAAATAGATGATCAGATAGATAGATAGATAGATAGATAAATAGATTGACAGATACAATTCTTTGTAAATGTAAATATTTAAACAACGTTGTAAAATGCAAAATAGATATATAGATACATAAATAAATAAATAGATAGAAGAAATAGATAGATAGATGGATAGATGGATGAATAGAAGCAATGTTGTAAATTATAAAAAGAAATAGATAGATAAATAAATGTATAAATAAATAGATGGAAATAATTTTGTAAAATGTGAATGGAGGTATATAGATTGATAGATAAACAGTTAGATACATAGATAGAAACTATTTTATAAAATGCAAATAGATATATAGGTAGATGGATGAATAAATCGATAGAAGAGGTAGATAGATAGATAGATAGATTTATGGATGGATGGATAGATGGATGAGAAGATAAGAACAGTATTGTAAAATGTAAATAAATAGATGGATAAGATAGATGAATGGATGGAAATGATTTTGTGAAATGTAACTATAATAGATAGATAGATGGTTGGATAAATAGATGGATACAAGATAAATAATATTTTTCAGGGCGACCGAAGGCGGTCTGGCGCCGGATGCCGCGGGTGCTGGCGCAGGTGCAGGTGCAGGAACCGATGGAATTGTTGGTGGGCCCAGGACGCCTCAGCAGATCGCTTCGCAAAAGCGACTGCAGGCGACGCAGGCGCAAGTAGACGAGGTCGTCGACATTATGAAGACGAATGTTGAAAAGGTTCTTGAGCGTGATCAAAAGCTCTCCGAGCTTGATGATCGAGCAGGTAAACTTATCATTAAACTTTCTCCATCTCAATAAAATCCCTATGTTCAAATCCCTGTAATCTACGTAT
>OU964961.1:22155786-22158286 GCA_918808275.2 Dolichovespula sylvestris | reverse complement strand
CTACTACTACTACTACTACTACTACTACTATTGCTACTACTACTACTATTATTGCTACTACTACTACTACTTCTACTACTACTACTGCTACTACTACTATTGCTACTACTACTACTACTACTACTACTACTACCACTATTATTAATACAAAAAAAATTAAGTAAACAACAATAACGACATCGACATTCTTTAAATCTCTCACTCTGCTCTTCGTTACGGTAAGCTGTGACTTTATTCTTGCACTTGGCGCATTCATTTTTTTTTTTATTATTCTCTCCGACCTTTAAACGTCCTTCTAGCCTCCTTATCTCTCTCTCTCTCTCTCTCCCCCTCTCTCTCTCTCTCTCTCTCTCTCTCTCTCTCTTTCTCTCTTTCTCTCTATTTTCTCTTTATATCTTCTTATCTATCCAATTTTTAACTATTACTCTTTTTTTTTATCTTCTAGAAGTACATATATTTTTATAATT
Organism: Dolichovespula sylvestris; assembly: GCA_918808275.2. NCBI lineage: Eukaryota > Metazoa > Arthropoda > Insecta > Hymenoptera > Vespidae > Dolichovespula > Dolichovespula sylvestris. Next base: position 22,157,819 of record OU964961.1, on the reverse strand, counting down.
TATCCTAATCGTTGTTACAATCACTTTTCTTCGATGAAACAAATTGATTATAAATTAAGATCCAGTTAAATAACTCCCTTTTTAGGAACAATAGAAAAGGAATATGCATATTGACGAACGTTTCATGATATTATGTGTCAAATATTTTAAGAGGACAAAATAAAACGCCTCCGATTAAAACGAAAGTTTAATAATTTTTAATTCTTCTTATGGTATAACCTATATGTTTTTATTTTACTTTATCTGATTAAATATTTTAATTAATCATTTTTTTTTTTAATTATTAAACAAGTATAGGCCCAAAGTTAATAATTTTTGCGATGTTGACGTACGAAGTATACTATTTAGAAAGAAATAATAATACTAAATATAGTGAAGCTGATCGCCTAAGAGACAATTTGATAACCGTTAACATTGTTAATCGAGGACCTGTTAAGTAACCAATGTAGATCATCAGATTTAAAGATGATTTATGCTTTAGATTTAACATTTAGAAATTTAGAAGAGCTACAAGCGGTAATTGTAAATGCCGTTAATCAAATAACACTTGAAATTTTAGAAAATATCAAAAACAAAAAAAATATATGATTACAAGATGTCGATTGTGCACACAAGATAATGGTGAACATTTTGAACATTGAACATTGAAACAATTGAATTAAGTAAGGTATAATTTTTTTTTATTATTATAAATTAATCTTTCTCTCTTTTCTTTTTTTTTGTTTTTTTTTTTTTTTTTTTTTTTTAATTAAAAACTTCAGTAATGTGATAACTAAGCTTACTGTAAGATACTTCCGTATGTATTTCGTTACTTCATTAGCCTTTTAAAATTATGCTTGTTTAATAATGTTTCAAAGATAATTAAATGAAATATCTAATTAAATAAAAAAAAGAATACAGGATATTCCATAAGAAAAATGAAAAAATCATTAAACGTCCGATTTATATCGTTTTATATCGTACACATAAAATATTTAACACATGATATCACGAGACTATTCCTATTAAAATTATTTTCTATTTATTTTAACAAACAAGATATTCAACCGGCCCTTAATTTATAATCAATCTGAATACCAATATATATATATATATACGTTTATGCTTTTTGTAAATATAATATTATCTATTCCCTTTGGCATGCGAACTTTTTCATTTTCCTTTATTTATCTTTGATATGTTCAACAAATTTTCAACGAAATTCCTTCGGTAATACGGATTAAACTATTACATTTCGATAAACAATTATTATATAGTAGAATATACATATTCTATAAAGCAAGAACTAAAATATTCGTTCTATTGAAATCCAATGAACTTATCTGGGACGATCTTCTATGTATACTTCCTGCTTGACACGTTTTCTGGAGCATGCGTAGAACAAGCATATATGTATGTATACCGTGAGTGTTCTCGTTATATTGTTAAGGAATATATAAGGAAAGAAAAAATAAATATATATATATAGCGCATGGTACTTTATTAGCAAGTATAGAATAGATAACTCCAACGTATGCATATAAATTATGTAAAAGTAGTCAAAAAAACTTGGCATGCTCCACATTTTTCACGAATCTTAATTATATATATATATATATATATATATATATATATATATATATATATATAATATTTTATCGAATGAATAAAATGAAAAAAAGAAAAAAGAAAGAAATTCGAATATAAAAGTGTCGCCCCTGTAAATCGATTTTGAAGGAAAATCGATCATCAACGGGATGAACTATATACCTTTTAAAGTGACACGCATTAGTGAATATGACCCAGTTGCATGTGATTGGTTAGCACGGCTAACGAATGGCTTTATACGTTGGAACGATCTATACTTACAAACTCGAATTATGAAATGATTCATCATCGTGGACAGAGGCAACGGGCTCGCTTGCTTAGTTTTTAAGTTCAACGAAGTTTGACATTTTTCTATCGATCCATTTGACAATAGAGATATGCGCGTGTACATAGGTATTCATCTTTCGAAATAAAAAATAGAAAATGAAGATATTGTTTTGCGGGGT
>OU964961.1:22063286-22150786 GCA_918808275.2 Dolichovespula sylvestris | reverse complement strand
TGAAAGAAAACAAAAAATAAAAGAAATATACAAATTATTCGAGAGAGTTCATTACGCAGGAATCGATCGATGCCGATCGACGTAAACGATCTTCATTTAATTTTTTTTTTCTTTCTTCCCGAAATCGTATAACAAAATGGCGCCCGCGCTCACGAGCCTATATAATATGGATATATTTTAGCGTTTAAACGAGGTCTTCGAAATGTTGTCGAAAAAAAAAAAAGCAAAACTATAAACATACACATAATTATATGTCGTGCGGCGTATTTATCGTCGCATAATTAATTACTAATAACGTTTATGATCTAACGAATAAACTGCTTTCAACATTGTACAGTATCGAATAAAAGTTACAGTGGGTAGTTAAAAATGACTATGGAGCTGAAGAATATGAGTCGGAATGTGATCTTTTTGGGATTTTATAATCATTCTTTTCTTTTTTTTTTCTTCTTTTTTTCTTGTTTTTCGCACAAAAATTTATTATACCTAATTTTAATCATGAATTCATAATAAGTTAAGAAGTTTACTTCATGTATAAGGAGAAAATTTTAAGGAACGAACAAAAAAAAGAAAAAAGAAATACACTCGTTGCATTGGAAATTTTTTATCTACGAGGATTCATTATTTTGTAAATATTTTGCGTATATATACATATATACCTTCATCTTGGAATTCTTTTAAAATTATTTACAATTGGTATATTTATTAGTACAGTACGTCTACAAAGAAGAGGAGAGATCATTCTAAAGTTTATTATACATATATGCATATATATATAAATATATATATATATATATATATATATATATATATATATATATAGACATATATACAAATATATCTCTCAAATATAGGAGGTAAGAGTACCGTTTTCGCTCTTATATTGGCAATGTGCATGCAGCATCATTATTATAAATATTGTAAAAAGAATATTTATGTTTTTTCTTTTTCCTTTTCATTTTTCATTTTTTCTTAATTAATTAATTAATTAATTAATTGACACGACTTTGAAATACATTATCAATGTTATCTAATTAAACAAATATCTCTTTTGTAATAGATCGTATCAATTCATTGATATATGAGATATTATTACGATATTTTATGGAGAATAACAATGAAAAAAATATAACGTTCAATCGTCTTTTCAAATAGAAGTCGATTATCTCTTTCTCCCTTTTTTTATATTTGATTTGCGTGTGTGCTTTCCTTGTTAATTGTGTATCTATTTGAATCTCTTACCGCAACATATACATATATATACACACACACATACATACATACATATATACACACACATATATATATTTTTTTTTAATTTCATCATTTCGTTTGAAAAACAAATAACTAGCTTTCGATGTAGTCCCTTTAGTGTTAGATTTTAAGTTTGAATAAAGTGTAAAAGACTGAAAATGAAAATTTTTGAGAAATAAATCACAGTATGAGTAACATTTTGAGAGAGAAAAAAAAAGAAAGATAAAGAAAAGAAAGTAATATCATCGAACACGTTAAACGAAGAAATTCTTTCATTTTCATTGGTACGTGTTGTGTGCGTTCCCTTTTGTTATCTATGTAATAATGTATGAAGTTACTATTACCTTCGAAAAACAAAACATACACATACATATCTTCACGATATACATGAAATTGATGATAACCCGTTCCACCTATGTGTCGCATATATTATATATTATATGTGTAAATAAGTACAATATATTAACGTCCCAATTGTTATCTCTTCTATCCTCGAATGCAAATTCATGTTGTGTAGAAAAAAAATCTAGAATAGTGTTATACAATATATATATATATATATATATATATATATATATATATATATATATATATATATATATAGATATAAACATTAAAATCGCACTAACAAAATTTGTATAAATTTGCAGCAAAATTCATGCCGGAGTCAACGCCGCCACCACCACCTGTGTATTATCCACCACCAGGAGTACCTCCCCAAGGTGCACCAAATGCAGGTGCTCCTGCCCCAGCAGCAGGAGGTGCAGCTGCTCCAGGGGGTGGTTCTCAACCCCAAACCGCTGGTGCTGCCTTCGTTGGCTCCTTTAATGGTATACCCAGTACGATCTAAAGAAAAGCTGCTCCCTCCTTTACGATCTTTAAATTAAATTTAAATTAAATTGAATCACAATAAAAAAAAAAAAGAAAAAGAAAAAAGAAAGAAAAAAAATTAAATTAAAAGAAAAACAACCAAACAAAAATGATCCTCTAGATTGAGATCGATCAATCGATCTGGACGATAAGGAAGGTAGAAATAAACGAAAGCATGCAATGAGAGAGACGAATAACTAAAAATTAATTTTCTCGACTTTCTCCTCGATTTTATTTCTTTTCAACCTGCAAAAGATTCATTGCAATTCATTTTTGCGAAACGAAGAAAATTAAAAAGAATAGAATAACGAAGAGAGAAGGGAAGAGAAGAAGAGAAAAAAAAATAGAAGAAGAGAAAAGGAAAACAATTTCTACTTGAAATTGAAAACATCGTCGTTTGTCCTTGAATTGCTCGATAGTCTTATTATGTTAGTAAAAAAGTTATATCCAATATATAATTATTTATACATATATATATATATGTGTGTGTATGTATATATATATATAAATAATCTTATGTATGATGTTAAGAGAGACGAGTACTATATAAAAATAATACGAAAACTCGAGACTTGCTCTCTACGTATGTAGTTATTCCTATCCATATGCATACATTCGATATCGAGGAATCCGAGATGAAACAGTACCTATACACATAATATTTTCCATTACTTACGAGTAATCGTGAGATTGCGTATATTTCAATAATATATGTACATAAATGATTACTATTATTATTATTACAAATTTGTCAGTGTAAGAATAAACGAATATAAGTATATTAATTTAATGAAATATTAAACGAAAGACACGTGTGTTAACGAAAGACACGTGTATAACGAGGAAAATAATAAGCGAAGAGTGTTATTAGTGTTAAATTTATTATATCCTCCATTATATATGTATGTATATATATATATGTGTGTATATATATATATACATATATACATAAATGCATATATACATATATATATATAGCTATTATTGTAAACAAAGTACCTATACACGTTGTACCGTCATTGTCATAAGAGTTCGACATTTTTGGGCGTTTAAGAAAAAAAAAAAATAAACCACGGCAGTTTAGAAAAATAGTCATTGTCCGACGCACGTTTTTCACGATTATATTTTCTTGTTAATTCTTGAAATTCTTTTATTATTACAAGCCTAACGAATATATATATATATATATATATATATATATATATATATATAAAATCTTGGTTTTTCTTTTTGTGCTCTATAATTTATGATAATCATATTGTGCGATCATAAAAAATTCACCTTGAGTATTACTATCTCGCACAGATCGAAAAAGAATTATTATCAATTGCTTTTGCAAATCGAATATCGGTTGAACATCTTTGAAATAATACATATAGCTCGAACACATGCTATGACAGATAATTGTACAGGATCGCAATAGATTTCTATCGATAAATAGATCCATTATATTTATTTGATCGATAAAAAATATTATTATTAGTTTCGTCAACACATTTCTACCTGTATGATTCGCGCAAATGGAGATCTTGAAGCTCGAATAATTCAACGATCCTTAAATCCAGTTTCATATTGGCCTAATTAAGCAGGTGCTTGAACGTACATAAAAAAGAAAAAAAAATAAAGAAAAAGAAAAAAAAAGAAAAGAAAGACAACAACACCGTTGATAAAATATCAAAGCGTCATGAATATGGAGTTGCAATTATGACTACGCCATTAAATGATGTTACGATTTCAATATCCTCTCCATATTGTATGGTTGTACACACACACCACACACATACACATACCATATACGCGTATACATGTACAGAAAGCCTATTTATTGTTAGATGGTATTGCAAGGACGATCGTTTAATTCCTACATTTTCAGAATAAAAAAATAAAAAAAAAAGAAAAGATTCGTAGGATATAATAATAATAATAATGATAATAATAATAATAATAATAATAATTATAATAATACTAATACTAATAATAATAATAATAATACTAATAATAATAATACTAATAATAATAATAATAATAATAATAATAATAATAATAATAATAATAATAATAATAATAACAACAATAATAATTATAATAATAATAAGAATAAGAATAAGAATAAGAGTAATAAGACACTCTGAGACACATTGTGTTACAGTTATGCCAAATTTTCGAAAATCTATGTCGAGTGACAGCGAATCGATAGGCGGATAAAATCTTTCGAATTTATTTATTCGCAACGTGTATCCATAGTTAAAACAAATTTTTTATCGAGATCTTTCTTTCGCTGACACGTACGATTATTCTTTTTCTAACAAATAACTTTTTCATTCTGTTTCATTCTGTGGAAAAGTTTGAAAAATATCAAAATTATGATAATTAATATTTTCGAAAATTCTGGCTGAAAAAATATTTGCTTATTATACTACATTTGCAAGATAATAACATCGCGTTTGCATCCACACACACACACACACACACACACACACACACACACACACACACACACACACACACACACACACACACACACACACACCATATCACATTGCATTATTTTATCATGTTATCTTATTTTTATTCTAATCTTCTCGTGATTTAAACATACGGTGTGTATGGTCACACACACAAATATAACGATAACAATAAAAAAAAAATAAGGTAAAAAAAACCAATAAAATAACAGATTTGTAAGTATAGTTAGAATAATTACGTAAGACGAACTCCAAGAAAACTTAGGCAGGTTAACGGATTATTGTGTATAATTAATAGAATTATCATCGCAATATCTATTGAGTTACATGCAACACAAATCTGCGTTGATCTAGCCATATTTTGACGTAGATGTTACTGTACCTTAGGCTTTAATAAAGTTATGGGGAAGATTAATGTACAAATGATAAAATCTAAATCTTTCCATTTATCCTCTGTCACATTTGTGAATATATAATAATTGATAATTCTACAACGATTGATTGAGTATTTGTTGATTAACAAGTTAAACAAAAAATTGTTTATTAAATTCTCTATTGTTTAAAACTCTATCATTTAAAACAAATTTTATTTTAGATCACACTTTCTATTTAACAACTTGTTACATCAAATCACATTAAATTCAAAAATGATGATATTTAATAAAGATTGACGAAATATGATAACAAGAAAAAAGAAAGAAATAAAAAAAATATCTTAAATTATGTTGATGAAAAAACATGAAATTTTTCAAATCGACTTAATTTATTTCTACAACATCAACTTATACTTATTTCTTGCTAGCAGAAATATTTTATTTTTTGTATCATAAATTCTAGAAACCAAAAATAGCAATTATTTAAAAAATTTTGTCAAAAGATGTCATTGAGAAAAAGTTAATTTCTATTTAAATCGAAATCATTAATCATTAAATTTTATAGAAATTTATTGAAAAATGAAATCATTAATAAATATTAAGATTTATCTGTTTTGGTTATGAATACCCATTATAAATGAGTAAAATATTTTGGGTTACTGGTAACCATTATGAATGACAGAAATTGTTTTTAATTCCGAATAATCATTATTGACAATGAAAATTATTCATAGTTATGAATAACCACTATCATTGGCGAGTTATTGTTTTGAATAATTAATATTTGTTATCAAAATAACCATTATCGGTGACAGGAGTTTCATTTTAATTATGAATAATCCATATTGATGGCGGGACTATTTCTTTGTTTACCGGTAACCAATATTGATAGTTGGAGTTCTGTTTCGATTACATTCGATTATCACCAATTTGTTTTTATTAATATTATTAATAATTAGTATCAAAAAATAATTCTCGTCAGCAATTCCAGTAATTAGCAATAGTGAAAAAAGTTTTAGTCATTTATAATGGTTATTCATAACCAACATCATTTAAAGAAAAATATTAATTATTATACGGTAACTTTTAAAATTGAAGTTATAACTGTTATGATCTCTGGTACATTCGAAGCGTTGTCTTCCAAGTTTTCCGAATATCTGACTAACATGAACCATCGTATTTCCCGGTATGTCGCCTAGAATATATATCTACCAACTACTTATCATTAAAAATAACTATTTACAATGTTAGTAACTAAATAAATATTCACAACCAGATGTCGCATCGGGAATTGGTGACACTGACTATTCCACACTGAACGGTGTCGCCACGGAGCGGACAATTCTTTCGGTTTTCGATAAGTCGTAAACATGGCTCTGGTAAGTTCCGTCTTGTAGAAAATAATAAATATAAAGAGGAAATATGCTAGCTTATGATAAAACTATAATTACAAGCTGAAAGCTTTAATTACGCTTTCACGTGATATAATAATGAATGTTGATTTTTTAGAAAGATGGTCTAGATAAAAATAGATTATAATGTTTGGCCGCAAAAACTTTTTGACGGTTTTGTCACATGCTTCAAAACTAGGATGATTTTATGTTACAAATGAATTATTTTTTATTTAATTTATCTCTTGCAGACCGTAACAAAGAAAGCTAAAGGCTCAAGCAGCAAAAAGCAAGCCCTTCGTGGTAAGGGCCAAAAGAAGAAAGTTTCCCTCAAGTTTACAATCGACTGTACGCATCCTGTGGAGGATAATATTATGGATGTAGCTAATTTTGTAAGTTTTTATAACAGTGATTTATATGCTCTATCTATAATCTCTACGAGTCATATCATTATTTAGTCAACAAACATTTTGATTGTACGTAACTTCAACTACAACAGTTCTAACCTTTCATAGCTTTATAGAATCATCTATCATGATTTCACAATATTGTTTTAGTATTGACGTATATACTGTTGTTATCTTAATATTGTGATTATAATATGCATACTATTTGTTCCATCTGTATGTCTGTAGTCGTACATTCGTATATAACATTTTTTCTTTGATACTGCTCAAAGTTTTAATCTGTGTATTTGACGAAGAAGATTTTAATACATTACAAGTTTTTAATTTGCAGGAAAAATACCTTCAAGAAAGAATAAAAGTTAACGGAAAAACAAACAATTTTGGAAACAATGTTACCATCGAACGTAACAAAATGAAACTTTCTGTTAACAGCGATATCGATTTTTCTAAGCGGTATGTATTATATACGAATAATATAATCTATAATATATAAATAATTATATTGACTGCAAAAGTATTTGTATTCTCGTAGATATCTCAAATACTTGACAAAGAAATATTTGAAGAAGAACAAATTACGTGATTGGTTGCGTGTAGTGTCACAAGATAAAGAGACCTACGAGTTAAGATACTTCCAGATTAACAGTCAGGAAGACGACGACGAGGAGGACGCGGAGTAAAATTTTATTCTACGAACTATTGCAGACAAATCTGTACATATTTCTAAAAATAAAATCTTACAAAAATTCTAAGAGTATTAAATAAATTGAAATATGCATACACATTAATCATTAATCAACTTAAATATTTAGAAAAGTTCGTAAAATTATATTAGATTAAGTAAAATTGTATAAATTTTATTTTTAAATTTGTAAACAAAAAATTATCAGAAACGTACGTAGTATATATGCGTGTATTACGTTGCAACATTTTCAAGGAAATAAGGGAAAAACAAAACTTTAAACTGTATACGTATGTGAGTAGAAAGTGACACTTATGAGAACCATTTATGTCACGTGATACTTGCCGACAAATGAAAACCCTCCGCTTGGTGTTTACAACGAACAGGGGCGACTTAATATAAGGCAATATAATGCCCGAATGATACCACGATCAAAGATATTATACAACGAAGTATACTACATTTACGCATCTGTTGTGTGCGTTCGCGCGCGCGCGCGTATCACATATATATATATATAACGAAATGAAAAAAAATGTGCAATGACAAATGAAAAATCATCTTTAACAATGATCTCGATAAATCATGTATATATTTATAATATTACACCAACATAAAAAAAAAATCCCAAAAAATATTTTTTAGGTAGAGGCGAAGTAGACATCTATGTTCGGCCCTGGTTTATCAGCTTATTCATCTACGATCTTCCTATCGCCGATTCGTATTCCGTAACACGTAAAACGTGACTCTGCCAATTGGAAAAATATCGTTCAGAGACGTGGTCGTACGTTAAAACCCATTGTAAGATTGTTTTTTCGCATTAAATTGTCGAGTATTATTAACGGAGTAAAGAGTCGCGCGTTAATACGTAGCTTAAGTGACGCACGGCGATTGTTGTGACAGAAGCGTTGAGAAAGTTGTTCGTTTCGTCGTCTCTCTCTCTCTCTCTCTCTCTCTCTCTCTCTCTCTCTCTCTCTCCCCTTCTCTAACAGTCTCCTTTTTTCAGTCGATCGAAAAGTCAACAAAAAAGAATTGATATTTCGCGTATTGACGTGTAAGAAGGAAGTATTAGACGGAAAAGTATATTCATACATACATATATAAATATCCATAGACGAAAGAGGGAGGAGGAACGACAGAGGAAAAAGAAGGAAGAAGAAAGTCGCTGTGTCAGAGGGTTTGCGTCTCGTGCCACTCGCACGAGAGTAAAGATGAAGTTTATGTACAAGGAAGGGCATCCTTTCGAAAAGAGAAAGGCAGAGGGTAAAAAGATACGACGAAAATATCCGGAAAGGGTGCCTGTAAGTACACACACACACACACACACACACACACATATGTCTGAATCAATTCATCGGAAAAAATTACGTTTCACTGCCAATTTAAAGGGAAACAGACAAACAGATAGATAAATAGATAGATAGATAGATAGATAGATAGAGAGAGAGAGAGAGAGAGAGAGAGAGAGAGAGCTTGTCGAACGTATCCGTAGAGATAAACGAGCTTACATGATAACTCTGTCTTCGTTTCTCCCCATTTTATTTCATTGTTCTCTCTCTCTCTCTCTCTCTCTCTCTCTCTCTCTCTCTCTCTCATTCTCTTTGTCCTTAAACGTTTCAAAATTAGCGACGTTTAAAGTACCTTGAATCTCTTTTCTTTTTCTACGATTTCTCGTCTTTTTTCAAGGTCGTTCTATTGCGTCGTAAAAATATTTTTTCTCTTTTTTTATCTCAAAGAACTCATTTTTCTTTTCCCTTTTATTTCTCTCTCCCCTCCTTTTTCTTTCTTTTGCTTTTACCTTCCATTTCCTTGTGAATTAATATCTGGAGGGTAGAATTAAAAATTATTCAAATCCTATCGATTCTATGTTACGCCTAATGCAGCGAACTTGTCGATTAGTGATGGGGAAAGATTAAGAAATGTTTGTTTGTTTCAATTGATTTCAACAAAAATTCTTTTTTTTTAATTCTTTTTTATTATTTATTTATTTATTTATTTATTTACTCCGAAAAAAATTGTTTTTCTTTCAATTGATTTCAACAAAAATTGATTGTATTTATTTATTTTTTATTTAAAAAAATTTTTTGTATTGCAAATGTATGAGGAAACGCTTAAAAGTTCCTTATCTGAGGGTCGTTAATTATATTTCTAGATATATAATTGTTGAATTATTCAGAATTCTGGCAACTTGCCAAGAATAGAAATGAATTAGAACAAAGAAAAAAATAATAATACCTTGAGTTTTGTTGACCAATAGTTTACATAGTAAATATGATAATAGGTGATCGTTGAAAAGGCACCTAAAGCCAAAATTAGTGATCTGGATAAACAAAAATATCTTGTACCATCTGACCTGACTGTTGGACAATTTTACTTTCTAATCCGCAAGAGGATTCACCTTCGCCCAGAGGATGCTTTGTTCTTCTTTGTTAACAATATCATTCCTCCTACAAGCGCAACCATGGGATCTCTTTATGCGGTAAAAAATAATAATAGTTTAAATATCTTTGAAATAAATTACTTAAGAATTTAATTTATTTCTCATCGAAATAATGACATATAGAATAAGTATGGTAATTTAATGAAATAAGTTTAATAGTTATTTTAAAATTGTTTATCAGGAACATCACGAGGAGGACTTCTTCCTATACATAGCTTATAGCGATGAAAATGTGTATGGGCACTAAATAATTTGGATGTCAATAAATGCCAAAAAATAAAAAAAAAAAAAAAAGAAGAAGTCAACAGCAAAAATTCTATCATCTATGATGTAGTCTTCATAGACGCTTTTGAAAGTGTAACCAAATTGACAGCCCTCAGTAATCTGATGATGTTTAAAATTTTAGCGCTGCACTCTGATCTTGCTTCTTTGAAAAATATAATGTGATCGTCTAATAAAAATGAAAGTGCTTTACTTTTTAATTTCAATATTTACCATTGACATCAATTACAGAATTATACAACTAAAATACCAAAAAATATATCAGCGTTAATCATTTGATCGCTCGTTTATGTCATGCAATATTTAAAAAATTAGAAAGTAATCATGGAAAAGAAATATTCTTTGTTTCAAGTGTTTTTGATTCTTTTTATAATTATTGATGTTTTTAGCGCACTTTAACAATCATGTAAAAGTTGAATTTAACAAGATAGAAATGATCTTGTATGATGTATTTTGAAAATCTTCTCAAAACAAAATATTTAAACTTGCTATGTGATATAATTTTCTTGTATTTAGGCTAGTATTATTATATTTACATAATTTGATGTTATTTCAGTTAATAATGAAGAAATAGAAATTGCTATCTATATGGTAAGATGGAAAATTTTATGTAACGGCTGGATGTGGGCCAATAAAAAAAGATTAAAAAAGATTGATTTGAAAACTCAATAAGTTTTATGACCATGCTCTTTGAATGCATTTATCTCATTTCCTATTTCCATTTTAGTTCAAACATGCAACTGTACTTAGGGACATCTCATTAATATTTAACTTGTTTGTCCATACCTTTTGAATATTTAACTTGTTTTTCCTGAAGGCATTTTACTTTGTTATTTCTTCAGAAGTGGAAAGAAGTCTTTCTCCTTGTGCATTGAAATAAACCTTTTTAACATATGGAAGAAGATAATTATGAACGCAATATTACTAACAGTACTATTTATGAATATACAAATTCAATTTACAATCTTACTCAAGAAGATAGTAATTGGATAATTACCAGTTCTTTTATCATTTTCACTATGCAAACAGGTAAATCATTATTGCATTTTAAAGTTATTGTATAGAGCTAATATAAAATAGAAACATTTATAATTACAAAAAATAAATTGACGTAGGTTTTGGTATGCTAGAGTCAGGATGTGTTTCTTTAAAAAATGAAGTCAATATAATGATGAAAAATGTGGTAGACATAGTTCTTGGTGGACTAACTTATTGGATATTTGGATTTGGCATAAGTTTTGGTATAAATAAACCTACTAATTCTTTTGTTGGTAGTGGAGGTTTTTTAATTGATCCACCTGTAGGCAGTGAACTTATGGGTCCCATTTGTGCTGCATTTTTATTTCAATTAAGCTTTGCTACAACATCTACAACTATTGTTAGCGGTGCAATGGCTGAACGGTATTTCTACACTATAATTTAATACACATTATGATACAAAAATAATTATGTACTTATTTGCAGATGTAATTTTAAAGCTTATTGCCTTTTCTCATTTTTAAATACAATTATATATTGTATACCAGCAGGGTGGGTATGGGGTGATCATGGATTTTTAAAATCTTTAGGTGTAGTTGATATAGCTGGATCAGGGCCAGTACATCTCGTTGGTGGAGTTTCAGGTAAAGTATATTATATAATTGAACAAATATAGATTATTAATAAATGCTATCGCATTATATAAATATAGCTCTTGCATGTGCCATAATGCTTGGACCAAGACTAGGCAGATATGACTGTGGAACAGATTCATTACCTTTGGGCTGTCCTGTAAATGCTTTAATGGGGTTGTTCGTACTATGGTAATAATAAGGATTAATCTATATCTATAATTTTCAAATGGCTTTGTACAAAATATTTTGCATAATACTTGTCATAATAGGTGGGGATGGTTAGCATTTAACAGCGGCAGTACATATGGTGTAAGTGGTCAGCGTTGGCAATATGCTGCGAGAGCAGCTGTTTCTACAATGATGGGAAGTATAGGTGGTGGTTTAGTTGGCCTTGGATTTAGTTTGACTAATCCAAATGGGATTGATATCTTGAGTCAGATAAATGGAATTCTTGGTGCATTGGTTGCCATTACAGGTTGAAGACTTATCAATATAAAATTATTTAGTTTAGAATAACAAATTCTTAATTTTTGTCTTATTAATAGGTGGATGTTTTTTGTATTGTGCTTGGGAATCAATAATAGTAGGAATGATAGGTGGATTTATTACTTGTTTTACAATGCCGATGTTAGATAAAATGCACATTGATGATCCTGTTGGAGCATCTGCTACACATGGTATATTTATGTTAATGACAAAAATTACATTATAAAATTAAACCATAACGCTACACTTTACCTATTTTATATTATTAAGATATTTGTATTAGGAGCAAGTGGAATATGGGGCGTTTTAGCTATTGGTTTGTTTGCTGACAATCCATATCCTCTAGACACTACCAGTGGTAGAAGTGGTTTATTCAAGGGTTTGCATAGCATATATATTTGTTATGAAATTTTTATAAATATTAAAAAAGAAAAAGAAAAGAGAAATAAGTTAATTAACAAATTTTTATTTAGGCGGAGGTTGGTACCTCTTAGGTGTACAAAGTTTATCCGTATTATGTTTGGTTAGTTGGAGTTTTATTACTTCCATAATACTACTGTGGGTAAGATATAACAAAAATGAACGATTTAGATTCAGTTAGCTATTTTTATTCAGATTAGATTTAGATAAAATGTATATTTCAGTTAATTGATCACATCTTACCGATAAGAATGAAAGAGGATGAAGAATTACTTGGTGCTGATTTAGTAGAACATAGAATACGACACGTACAGGTTTGCTTCTATTAGACAAATAATTAGCACATAATATTTAAAGTTATTAATACTTTATATTACATGTGCATATTTTTAGATTGGAGTGAGCAGAGCAATGTCTGCTTTTGATTCTACTACATTAGTTGATACTTTAAATAAGGTGCATCCTGTTGGAATAAATCCAGGTAAATAAAAAATACAAAATGAAAACAATCATATACATATTTTATATTTATTTCTCGTATGTATGTTATTATTTACAATAGGTCATAATTTATACATCTCCAAAAACAAACGTAAAAGGTATAAAAATTTGATAAATATTAATAATTTACATACTAAAAAAAAATCTTTGAATTCACCAATACATGCAATAACAAGTTCTGCAACATCTGTAAAAAGTATACCACAATTGGCATGGATTGATTAAAAAATAGTTAAAATAGATCTTTCTCGTGAGAATATAAATTTATTAAAAATGTATAAACATTTTTGATGTGTATCTCATACATGCTTCAAGGCAACATACACAACCAGTACACATTCTTTAATAAATATTCAAATTTTTGTCACATTCTTTCCTACAATATAATTATCAATTACACATATTAATAAATAGGAAGAACAAAGTTCGCGTAGTATTTAGTCTATATGATTTTGCTTGATTATTTTTGTGAAATATGTAAAAATAAATTAATTATAACAATTGTTTATACTAACAATTAAAATATTTTTTTCCCGTTTCAAAATTTATTGATTTACATATAATTTAACTATCACGTTCGATTGTAATGGACGTTTTATATTGAATTTTGTGGTAAGAATTATTATATATATAAGTTAAATTACAACAATTATATATTTCATAAGACTTCGATAGAACTCTTATTGTTAGACAAAAAGATAAGCATAAATTATATTTACAATTTTTAGATATGATAATACTTGATATGTATTATAAGAAAAAATTGATCTCAAAAAAACAAACAAGTTGAAATATGATATTAGTTATTTAAAGTCATTATGAAATATAAAACAAGAATGTACATTGATAAAATACGTTAATACGAATGATACATTAATATATCATACATATCATCTTAATTTCCTTTGTGAAGAAATTATTTTTACATGATACAAGTTTACTAAAGGAAACAGCACGTAAGGTACATAAAAATACAATGGAATTACAGATTGAAAAGTTTTAGCATATGTGAAATTTTTTAGAATGTCACATTTTCATTATAGACTGCTTAATGCCCATTGGGAGACTTCGGTAGGAAGTCCTGGATAATTTTTGACAGCATCCATTACTTGTTGAGATGTCAAAGAAAATTTATACCTTTGATATTCTTTCTCGATTCTTGTATTTGTATTACTTACAGGTACTATAAACTCTAGATTCTAGAAAGTGTATGCAGGTCGTATTGCAATGTAATTGTTATAATAATTGTATTTAATATAATATCTTACCTTAATATGTTCAAATGCTTTCATAATAACTGGTCTTTGAACAGAGTGAATAAAAGAATTTTGATTTGTAAATTTAACATATCGATTGTAGATACTTTCAAAAGTCAATGGTTCACCATCATATATTTCTGTTTCATGTTTCATGGCTATGATCTGCAAGGGTTGTATATTAAAATCATTTATTCTATGTTAATCTATTTAATCTGTAATTCCTAGAATATTGCTACTTACTAAACACATTTCTAGTACAGATAAACCTTCAAGCATTAATATTTTATCGTCTTGAGCAAATATTTTACTTGCTTCTACAAAGTCATTTACTTCTAATCTTTGATGTTTCTCGGATAATGTTGAAACAGCAACTGCTAAAAAATTTCTAAAACTTCTCTCACTAATATCTATCTGATACATTCTTTTTAACAAGTTTACCATTGTAACATTACTAGTTAAACTTTTAATATATTCATTCCACATTGAACCAAAATGTGGATCTATCGTACAGTCATCATATTGTTGCTCTATTCTATTTACATTTTCATCATCTGGTAAACTAAGAAGATGTTGAAAAAGTTCTAAACGATCATCGAAAGCAGATGCTGGTTGTTCAACGGATGACGTGTCACCAGGAAAAAGAAATATTTGCCTATGGGAAAATCTTGATTTAACTCTTTTTTCTAAAAGTTCTATAACATCCAATCTGCATGTTATACCCAATACACAGATAGGAGCCTACAAAATTATTTATAAATATTTTAAAAAATTATTTTTTACAGTAAACATTTGTGTAAAATTTTTATTTATACTCACTTGCGCAGACTGAGCAACATCAAAAAGATTATATAATAGAGTCTGATTATGATGCGCACAGAATAAGTCAAACTCGTCTAATATGAAAATGACTGGCTTAGTGTGTTTTTTGTCTCCAGACTTTAAGCATTCTAATAAGAAACATAAATTTTCTGCAAATGTGCCAAAGACTTTATCACCTACTACATTTTCTAATTGCATTTGACGCGTAGCATCTTTTAATGCTATACGATCATCAGTATGTACTAAACCATGCAGATTTACTATTAGTGCATTGTCTTTAAAAAACTTCAAAGTGGACAATTCTACTAAGACACTGTTGATGAGCTAAAAAAATGCATAGATATCCATAAAAAAAAACTATAGGAGTCACTATCACTCAAATAAATATATTAAGAATATACATATGAAAATACATACTGTAGTTTTTCCACTGCCTCTCGGACCGATTAGTAATGCGGAATTACTTTCACCCATTTCAACCGTTCGTTTCAATAAATCCAACACGTGTAAACGTTCTTTAATGTGATGTCTAAATTTTGTTTCAGGACACATTATTTTACGTTTTAAATATTTCCTTGTTAACAATATCATGTTATCTTGGAAATCAATTGCCATATTCTTCTTCTTACTCATGACTTTAAAAAATCTACAAATATTAAATAAAGGTTTAAGTATATTTAATTATAGTGTTTATAACTGTCATTATAAAGTATATATAGATAAACATAACATAACCTAGTAAGAGTACCGTATACATAGAATAAATAACAAAAAATATATTGAAATTATGAATAAGTTAATCCTTCACTTATGATTAACACTATCATTATATATAGAATATTGGAAATGCATACCCGTGGTTCTTTTGAAGATATTAACTAAATAATATAAGTGGCGTCCGGGTTAGAAAGACGTATGACCAAAGTTGTTTACAAAACAAATATGGAAGACGTGCAGCAAGAGACAGATAAAAAGAACTGTACTTTTTTATTTAAAAAAAGGAAAGTGCGAAGCAAAGTATCAAGAAAGCGTAAAGGACTTGACGACAGTGGTAAGTGTATATATAAAAGACTGAGCATTAGTTTCAGATCACTTTAAGAATTTTTTAATTTTATTACGTAAATTCGATTAACTGCCTTATAGGTTATGTGCGTTCTATCGTTCTAATTTCAAATTTGTATCTTATAGAAAGCAGCGAAGATGAAACTACGGTCGTTAAAAAAGAAAAAAAGCACGATGAGCGTAATCCTATGAGACAAAGTGTAAGTAAACGCCGAAAAGATAAAGGTCCTTAATATCTATCCAATATCGCGACATAATAACATTACACCTGTAAAACTTATTTAAAAATTATTTTTCTATTAAACTGTTTTTCTAATAAGAAGTAGGAAATTGTATAATCATAGTGATTTACAGACAAACACAAAGCGATATCATCACAAATCTGCCAATGATGACAGTAGCGAGGATGATAGTGTGACTGTTTCTTATAAAAGCAACAGGACGTCTATGCCAGCAGGGCCAAGCGATCAGGGAGCAACTGCAGTTCTGGAAACAGAAACTGAAAAGGACAAGGATGCTCAAGCATTATTTGAGAAAGCTCAGAAGATTAATGAAGTAATTTTTAAGTTCAATTGAATTATAGACTCTATTATAATTATCAACATATTGTAAATAAGTTGGTGTAATATCTTTTAGGAGCTCGAAGGAAAAGAAGATGATAAAATTTACAGAGGTCTTAATAATTATGCACAGTATTATAAAAAAAGAGATACCGCAGCAGGAAATGCATCCAGTGGTATGGTTCGTAAAGGACCAATCCGTGCTCCAGCAAATCTCAGAGCAACTGTTAGATGGGACTATCAACCAGACATCTGCAAGGATTATAAAGAAACCGGATTTTGTGGTTTTGGAGGTTTGCATGAATTACTATTAATTGAAATTAATAGTCCGATTAATTGCTATTTATAAAATTGTATTATTATTTGCAGACAGTTGTAAATTTCTTCACGATCGTTCGGATTATAAACTTGGATGGCAATTGGAAAGAGAGGCAGCTACTGGAGAATACAACAATAGTGGAGACGAAGATGACAAGAAATATGAAATAGATAGCGATGAAGAATCTTTGCCATTTAAATGTTTCATTTGTAGAAACAGTTTCACCGATCCAATTGTTACAAAGTATGCACACTAAAATTTTATGATAAATTAATAATTATATATCTCAAATTAATAACGAGGTAACGATAGATAATTATATGTTTTACAGATGTAAACACTATTTCTGTGAAAAGTGTGCTTTAGAACATTACAAGAAGACTACAAGGTGTTATATTTGCAATGTACAGACAAATGGTGTTTTTAATCCAGCTAAAGAGTTAATTGCTCGAACTAAATTAGAGGAAAAGGAAAAAATGGTAGAGGAGGATAGTATGTCTGATGATTAATGAGAATATATGTATACACACACACACACACATACATGCATACGTGTATGCTTTTAATAAGGATTTTTATGCATAGTTATATTGTCTATCCTCATAAACAAAGTTTAATAGCCTTGAAAGAATCTATAAAAGAAGTATACGTCTCTCTGACATAAAGTTTCTAACAATGAATTAGCATTCCACGGTAAGAAACTTTTATCCAAATAAAAACTTCAAAAAAAAGTTTTATTACTCAAAGGGGGATGCTTTTTATTTATCGTTGATGCATATTAAAACATGCGTGAATATAAAAATTTAACGATTATTTAAGCGAATATATATATATATATTCATGAATATCCATCGAGTTGAAAGAATAATTTTCTACGAAATATACGTATCGTATTTTGGCAGAAGGGCGAAAGCGACTTTCGGTTAAGTCGAAATTAAACCTTCAGCGAAGAGCCAAAGACGATGATTCATCCGTCTTCTATGAATTCAGGATACCACTTGGCTCTCAACTAAAAACGAGCAATGCGGTGAAAACGCACGGTATTATTCTTCTTTGGAAAGTGGGGGAAGAAAGGAAAACAGATTTGTCAATCGATCAAGTATAAATTGGAATAAAATTGTTTTTGTTAATTTGAAATGAAAATTGTCGATATGTGATTAGTAATATTTCGATAAACTTTCGATCTTTTCGTAAATCGTTGCTTGAAGATTGAACGGTGAGCCGTAGAGAGGGGGAAGCGTCGAGGTGGTACTGGTGGGGATAACGGGAGGGCGCCAGAGTTCTCTCTCTCTCTCTCTCTCTTTCTCACTTACTCACTCTCTGTCTCTTTCTTACACACTCACTCTTTCCCCCTTGGACGGGCAGGAAGGTGATCTCTCGTCGGTTCTCGTAGGCGTAGCGTCAAATCGATACGCACGTAGTGTGTGTTGTTTCCTTCGTAGCGCGAAAATGTCAGCGAGTCGATCGCTTTTCACGGGCAAACGAAGAATAAACCAAAGTATGCCGACATCGTTGTACCCGCGCGTTACGATATAAAAACTTGGAAGTTTCGCTCGTAGTTGTTAACGAAGGGAGAAAAGGGCCTTTTTTTCTCTCTCCCTCTCTCTCTCTCTCTCTCACTCTCTCTCTCTCTCCCCCTTACTCGTATTCTTATATATCATCCGTAAATCATCGCCATCCAATCTACCCTTTCATAAATTAATTCCGAAAAGAGACAAGGTGTAAGAAGAGAAAGAAGAAGTGAAAAAAGGACAAAGCATCGAGACAAGTGTTCAAACGAGAAAAGATCGTAGAAAACGACGACGACGACGACGTATAGAAGAA
Organism: Dolichovespula sylvestris; assembly: GCA_918808275.2. NCBI lineage: Eukaryota > Metazoa > Arthropoda > Insecta > Hymenoptera > Vespidae > Dolichovespula > Dolichovespula sylvestris. Next base: position 22,131,758 of record OU964961.1, on the reverse strand, counting down.
GGGAAAAAAAAACACACACACACACACAGAAAAGAAAAGAAAAATTGTCCTAACCGTAAGAAGGAAAAAAAGGGAGTTTAAAAATTGAAAAGAGAAGAATGCGAGAGAATCTTTAGTTCGATTGATAGAAAAAAGTTTTTGTATCCTTGGGACAACGGGGATGCCTTGAGGTAGGACAATGATCGCACGGAGAACGACCTTCGAAATATCAGTGAGGGACTTTCTTTCGCGTAACAATGTAACGTAATTCGTTGATATATATTAAAATATAATATTTGTGTTACTTGTTTTGTGATCGGATTATCGTTTCGTATTACTTTTCTTTCTTACTTTTTATTTTCCTTTTTCTTCTTCGTCTTTTTTCTTCTTCCTTTTTTTTTCGTTACAATCGAATTCGAGGAAGATGTGCATATATATATATATATATTAGTGCAAGTGTTAATTATACAAGAGACAAGATGAGCGATCTCGTCGAATTGTAGTTAGAAATAAGGGTGGGTTATCGTGTTCGGTCCATTAGGCGATTAAAAGGAAGAGCGTTCGTGTTGGAGTTAAAGTTTTATTATCGATCGACAAAAAGGATTTTGTGTGTGTGTGTGTGTGTGTGCGTGTGCGAAAGATCGAAGTGTGTTATTCGAAAAGACAGTGGAATTGATCAACGATAGAGTCGTACACGCTTCTGTTTTGTGAGAGAGGTAGTGACCAAAAGGAAGAAGACAAAATAGATAAAGAAAGAGAGAGAGAGAGAGAGAGGGAGAGAGAGAGAGAAAGAGAAAAAGAAGAAAATTGTTACTCGTCGGTGCCGGTTTCCGCGAAGACGACTTTTTATTAACCAGGTAAGAATAACTCGAATCAAAAATTCTCTTAATATATTTTATTTTATTCAGTTATTATCATTTTTATATCATTAAACGCTAAGTCGAATAATGTAGAGAAACTTTTTCTAATACTTTCAATCTTGTTTTTACGAATATTTATTCCTAACAAATGTATATATTTTGTGTGTGTGTGTGTGTGTGTGTGTGGTGCACGCGCGCGTATGTATATATATATGTGTGTGTATATTTTTTTTTCATTGATACGTCTAATCAGGAAGCAAGTAACAAGTGTGCGTTAATACAGTAAAATAAATGAATGTATCGAGTGACATGACGTATGAACGATTAGGGAATTAGTACGATACGCCTTTATTATCTTTTTTTTTTTTCTTTTCTCTTTACTTTTTTTTTTTCTAGCGAGATCAATCGAGTAAAGTAGAAAACAATTTCCTTTTTCTTTTCTTTTTCCTTTTTATAGTTTGACAGTTAATGACACTTCAATGACAATTCGATTTAATTACATTCACATTAATAATTTATCGTATCCATTATATGTGGATCGTCGAAGCAACAATTAAATTTCTCTCTTTCGTAGATGTCATAATTTAAAAAAAAAAAAATAAAAAATAAAAAAGCAAAAGCATGACCAATATGTGTAATAGTGATAAAATGATAGAGACACATTAAGAAAAGTGTGATCGGTGTATGTCGTGATAAAAGGAAAGAACTTATATATGTCATATACACAAGTGACAACTGCTAATGTCATTGTTTGAGTCAAAGTTTATCGCGGTGTCGTAATTGCACAGGTGGAAACGTGAGTTTTTGTTTAGAAAGAAGATTGAATTAATGTTATACGTGAGCGCGCGCGCACGTGTATGTGCGCGCGCGTGTGTGTGTGTGTGAGAGAGAGAGAGAGAGAGACTCGTATAATATTTGAAGTAGAACGATCTTTGTAATAAATCGATATTTGTACTAACAGGTATACATATATGCATATATATATAATATAGACATCTAACGTAAGGAAGAAGAGATAAATGGTTCTATACGATGCGTATCGTTGACGAGGAACGTAGGCCGGCATATTTGATAACGTTGCTAGCAAATGAGGGGGAGCTTGCTTTAAAACAAGGAGGTTATCGGATTATTACGCGCAAAGCATCGCGTGTAATGTCGCGTCGCGTTTTCCAATGTTACACGCGGTGTTTCGTCTTCTGCCATTTAATCTTCTCTCTCTCTCTCTCTCTCTCTCTCTCTCTCTCTCTCTCTCTCTCTCTCTCTCTCTCTCTCTCTCTCTCTCTCTCTCTCTCTCTTGTATTCGTTTTCCCCCCTGTTTTCTTTTTCTTTTTGTTAAAAATCGATCGATCATAAAAATTCGTAAGAAACTTACTCGGACATTAATTCCGTCTTCAAAATAGATACTATTCAATTCTTATTTCTTATTGTTCTTTCTCTTTATATTATGACATTGAACAAGATAAAAGATATAATTGGCCAACGACACCCTTTTATCGCTCTTGTGACTCTTCAAATATTTGCGTCTACAATGATATCTCACAAAAAGATACGGAGTCTTCGATGCTATTATTGTTAATGATCGATATACATCAAAGTAAAGAGAGTTGGGAGTTTAGAAACTTTTATAGAGGGCGTGCATGGTTTAACTCTGTGTGTGTGTGTGTGTGTGTGTGTGTGTGTGTGTGTGTGTGTGTACGTTTCGTCATCGATTTTTATCGGACTACCGTGATAGGGGGATATGTAAATACGTCGATTGTAAAATATATTCAATTTGTAAAGGAGCAATACTTTTTATATGTATGCGCATACGTGTCCATGTACGTTCGAATGCGTATTGTAAATGAAGTTAAAAAAGAGAGTGAAGTGGTGAAGTCGCAGAAAGAAATTAATGTCAATAAAGAGGTTGAAGATTAAAATTAAGAAGAAATTAAAGTTTGGAGAAGAGAGTCAAAGTCAAAGAAGAAATTTTTTTGCGGTTAAAAGAGGAGTCGGCGAAGTTGAAGTTAAAGCAAAATATTGTAATTGAAGTGGAAGTTGACGTTGATATTGCTGTCGACATTAATGTTGAAATTAAAGAAGAAATTGAGATTAAAGTTGTTCCCACTTCACTTCAGCATGTTATTGTTATCATCATTATCTTATCATCGGTTATCAACGTTACCATCGTTATATTATATTCGATTATTTTTTTTCTTTTTTCTTTTTTTGTTATTTTATTATTTTCCTTAATATTAATTTTATTTTCAATTTTTTCTTTAAGATGCTAATTTTATAAAAATAATAATATTAGGATAATAATAAGAGGAAGGAAAAATATAAAAAAAACTAACTTTATACAAACAATAATAATAATAGTAAGATGATAATAATAATTGATATTAATACATAAATTATTTTCTTATGTACATATATAATTTTATAAATGTTTTCGTCAATTTTCTACTTTTTCTTTGTACGTACAATTATATAGAAATGAAAAAAAAAATGTTTCATAGATACAAAAGAAATACATTAATATTAATTATATTAGATAATATTAAATCATGATAGTTAGATTTTGATTTATATCTAATGTCTAACGTCTAATCTAGGGATTTCCAAATTTTGTTCGTTTTGGAACCCTCAGAAAATTTTCCGAAGATCATAAAACCCTCTGTAAGAGTGTATCTCAACCTATAGGCCGCATTAAATTTTTAATCACTTAACAGGGGAATTTATTTTTATTCGTGTTAAAATAATTCATTTCACAGTGGGGAGCTCTTTCTTCGCAAAGGCATTTTATTATACCGAGTCTAAAGTACGAAAAGGAAAAAGAAAGATTTTTTTTTAATGGAAAATATTTTAATAAAGTATATTAAAGCAAACAATTTTCTTTTCAAATATAAAAAATTAATAAAACGAACTTATATGAAATTATTTTGTTTTGTGGTATTCCTTGAAGCATTGAGGCTTGCACAAAATAACGTTACAGTGGAAACATCAGAATCTCGATTCTTTCCTCAATTTTTTCGAATACCACAAAATGAATCTTTGAATTACATTGGCAAAATATTTTTCTACTGACAAGCGTTGAGGATAGGTATAACAAAAATGACGTAAAACGTAATGACGTATAAAAATCAATTTTTAAAGTACCATGACGAAAAATCTAAGCATGCCCATTGAAGTTGTATTTTTGTTTGAGAGGTTAATGAGCCGTGAAATGATCGCTGCTACCTTACGCCAAAAAAAAAATAAAAAAGTGATTAGGTAATTTATAAAAGAGTTTCACAAAATTCTTATGGAAGTTGTAGTAACGGTCAAATTTTTAAAATAATATATAGTTACTCTAATCTACCAGATCCTTAAAAATTATATATCATAAGCATTTGGACGGCGGCGGCACCATTGCAACCAAATGTGATTAAACCGCACGGCAACAAAATTGCGAAACGTTGCTCTATAATCTAAATGTTTGTCGATTCATGCATACTGTCCTTAACACGAATAATAAAAAATTTTACTGTTCAAATTATTCGGTCTCAAGGCTGTCGGGTGGAATCTAATATATTTTTGTATGGAACCCCAGGTTTTCGCGAAACATGTTTTGAGAATCGCCAAATTCATACATTAGTAACCATCTCAAAATGATAATTCTTCTAAAAATAAAATTAAACGAAGTTCCCCTTCTTTGCAATAAATTAATCGTTTTTCTTTATTTTTTTTTTTTTTTTTAAATCATTTATTACTTTTTTTCTTTTCTTTTTTGTCCTCTACACGGTACACTTTTATTGTATGTATGTATTCATATGTATATATGTATACATTACTCTTTATCGATCGCAGAAGGTATTACTATTGCCAGTAACAAGCAAACCGACGAGATAGTCTTTACGCTTGAAACTTTTCCGACGATGGAAACTTAAATGTATGAGTAACGAACTAGAATTCGACTTCCGTATATAGGGGATTAGATAGCCTCGTACTCTATACGTCGTACCACCTATTTTTGTCATCTCTACATGATCTCTGCATGTTCTCTCTCTCTCTCTCTCTCTCTCTCTCTCTCTCTCTCCTTTTCTCGAATAGTTTGATTCTGTCGATCTTAAAACTCAACGGCAGTACTGTGTCTAGAATCTTTCCACATGTTTTAGATTATCTCTTTATTCCTATCCTGTAATATGTAATCGAAAATACGTAAACATTGTTATTTTTCAATGTTCAAAAATATTTTTAAAATATATTTTTTTAACATAAAATTTGTGAACGTACACACACACACACACACACACACACACACACACCTATGTATACATATTTCATACTATCTCAATGATATCTATAGTGCAACCCATCGATAAATAAGATATGCGAACAAAGTATCGTTCCTTTTTCTTTTTTTCCCCTTGAATTATCTATTTCTATCGCACTCACTTCGGCCATGTCAAACAACCTTGTACTTCCATCTATACGGACTTGACGAGTTTCTTCGTTACTGAAAAGACATTCACCGTGGAGGGAGAGACGTGCACGTTTGTCGGGTCATTACTAGCTTTAAGAAAAGAGGGTAAGACTCCTGCGCGACATTCAAAAATAACTTCTTCGTCGCGTTCTGATATTCTTCGTTATAAATTAATGTCGTCAATTTACACACACGCGCGCACACACACACACACACACACACACACACACACATTGCATACGTTGTTTTCTTTAATCTGCTAGCTGTGTATAACGAGTATATTCGTCATGAAGAAATGATAATTCTTTTTATGTTATGACGAATATATTCGTAATGCGAAAAAAAAGTAGGTAATCACCATTTGCTATTTAAGTAATTATTAAATGGCATGAAATAGAACAGTTTGAATAATTATTACTTCTATTATTACTTCTACATGACGAGTATACTATTTATACGTAATATACAATTAACAAATTTAAAGTCGCTCAACCTTGTTATTAATTTTCCAATATAAAAAATGTTTAGCTATTATCAAGTATATCTCGCGATTATAATATACAGCGATGTATATAATTAGCATCTCGGGCATGCGCCATTTGTTAAATTCTTTTCTCTATTCCTTTTATGCCATAGGTCAATTCAATTATATCGTTCGTGTAACCTTTATTCGTCTCGGAAGAGAGGATCTAAATTGTATATATACATAACGTACATCCGATAAAAATATCGATAAAGCGAGCAGCTACGTTTTACGTCAATTCGGTCTTTCCTTTTTTGGTTTACACCACAAATTTCTACTGACCCAAAGGGACAAAGAGAAAGAGAGAGAGAGAGAGAGAGAGAGAGAGAGAGAGAGAGAGAGAGAGAGAGAGAGAGAGGAGTTATACTTGTTTGACACAAAGAGTATGTCGAGTACATGGAGTGTCTACAACGATTTAAACATTACAATGTAACTTTACCGTAGAAGGTAAAATATATAAAGTTTCTATATAAAAAATTTTGTCTGTAAGTTTTATCCTATATATTTGATAATACAATTGGGAGAACAATGATTCAGACATTTTATATTCATATATATATATATATATATATATATATATATTTTTACATATATAAGATAACTCCATTTTCGTCGTTAATCGATTGGTACCAAAATAATAAGATATCTTTGAAAAATATTACTATGTGATAAGATTCCCATATGATCGAGCAAAGAGAGAGTATAGATTTTAAAACTAGACGTCGACAGACATCTCTCCCCTTCCGCTCCTTTACCCTTTTGTTTTCCTGTCTGTTTGCCTACTTGCTTATTTTCTTGCTTGCTTACTTGCTTGCTTGCTTGCTCACTTGCTCGCTCGCCTACTCGGCATTGACGCAAGGTTGACACGTGTCTTTCGTGCACGTAGTTATGTATAACATACATGCCATTACGAGATAAACGCGTCACGCTTTCGCGTGCGCAAGGAACGTAAATACGCGCGACATTTACGTGCAAGGGATATTATCGAGAGAGAGAGAGAGAAAGAGAGAGAGAGAGAGAGAGAGAGAGAAAGAAAGAAAAGATTCGCATACGTAAGCTAATGCTAATCGATGTAGAGAAGCACACGATAGGGTTGACTGCCGTATTAAATACGTAACATGTATTAAGTCGTAATATACATACGTAAGCATGGTATCGATATAGAAAAATATGTGTGACGTAACATCGAATCAATTTAATACTTTCACCAATTTTATCTATTTATTACTTTGCGATTGCCGTATATTATCATACCGATTTTACGAATTCATATTTGGTGTCATTTGTTCTGGTCTCGATCTTCTATCGTTACGCGATTAATCTCGCTAACGGACTTTTCCGTATTATCGTAATCGAATAAAAAAGAATCGAGAAAGAGAGAGAGAGAGAAAGGATATAAAATATATTGGATCTTTATTTTCTTTTCTTTTTTACAAATCGTCTTTTTTTTTAATATGAGAATGAAGGCAAAATGGCTGGATGATACACTTTTCAGATGAGTTGTGGCAGTAATGCCCCCATCGGAGGAGGAAAGCCAGTGGCTCGTTGGCAGCGGGGGTGGTGTAACGTCCTCCAGTGGTGGTGCGACGATAACCGGAATAACTGGAGATCGGTCCTTAAATATTAGGGGTGGCCTTTACACCGAAGAAATGACGACACAAACAGCCAATTCGGCCAATGCCAACGCGAACGCCCCCTCGGCCGATTCCGCCGAGCATGATTTGATCGACTCAACAGCGGATGCTACGCTCCTCGCGCAATTTCATGAGGACGCGATAAAGCAGGTAAAAAAAATGAATATTTTGTAATTCTCTTGTCCTACACTACCTATTGTTTTTCTCTTCACTTTGTCCTCGACTTTTTTTGTTTATCTTATTCAAAAATACCAATGGAGCAGTGTCGATTGATTGTCAACCAATAACGAATCAACAAACTCTATCCCTCTTCTTTCATTGGCTATTCGAAAATAGCACAAAGAGCTACGAATGAATACGAACAAAAACGAATAAATACGAACAGTGCAGCGGGTGCTGCGTTTTCTTTTTTTTTCTTTTTCTTTTTTTTTTTTTCTTGTCGGGTGAATGAACTAAGATGAACATAATCAAATCGAAATAATGGACTAACAAAACTGATGTCTAAGGTCTAACGGCGTCGCCTTTTGCCGATTCGTTTTGGTTTACGTATAGAAGAAGTATATAGAATTTTGACTTTGTTAGACGTCAAATTTGTGATTACGATATGGATGAAGTTTTAAATGAGTCAAACGTTAAAACAAAATATACATCACGAAGGATCGATGATTATTTACAAGATATCCCAGTAAATATCTTTACGTGAATTATAAGGATATCGTATAATTATATAATTATATAATTATATATAATAAATATGAAGAGAAATTTGTTGACATTGTTTTTATTCTATCGTTATATAGTTTATTTTTAAAAAATGTTTACATTTAAAAGAACTGCATAAGTGAATGTTTTCATATTAATATTAAAAGCGAACATTGCATAAGTTCTTCCTTCCCTTTTGTTGTTTTTTTTTTTTTTTTTTTTTTTTTTTTTTTTTTTTTTTTTTCTAAAATATTATCATTTCATTTTAGGCTGGTGTTGGTTACTTCCAATTATTAGCAACATTGTGTACAGGTCTAAGTTTAGCTGCTGATACTGTTGAATTTTTTGTTGTCCCATATATATTACCAAGTGCTGAAGTAGAACTATGTATCGAAGATAATGAAAAAGGATGGCTTGGTTAGTAAAGTTTATATTCCATATTTTTTTATTGTTAGTGTTCATAATTTAATTAAAAAACTTATATATCATAGGCAATATTACTCTCATGGGTCTTGCACTGGGAGGATTATTTTGGGGGGGTCTTGGAGACAGAATCGGAAGGCATAGATCATTATTATCAGCCATGTCTGTACATGCTTTATTTAGTGGTGTAGCTACATTTATGCCAACGTACGGTACTTTTATGACAGCAAGATTCTGTTCAGCAATTGGGTGAGCATAAATATATTTTTTTATATATTTTGTTTACATTGAAAAATACATTTAAATCTTATTATAGAGTGGGAGGATCTGTTCCCTTAGCATTTGCATATCTCGCAGAGTGTTGTCCAAGATTAAGCAGAGGTCGATGGACCGGCATACTTGTAGCAGCAGGAGCATTAGGTGGCGTGTATGCGGCCCTCTTGGCATGGACAATTGTACCAACAACTGGAGAGATGGTTGTTCTTGAAAACAAGGAACACTTTAGTGCCTGGCATCGTTTTTTGTTATTATGTTGTTTACCTGCTTTATGTTCCACTATTGGACTTATCTTTTTGCCAGAAAGTCCAAGATATCTAATTGAAGCAGGAAGAGATGTTGAAGCTATGATGGTTTATCAGGTAGACACATAATTATTATAGTATATTTCTTTGGCTTTTTATATATACTTCAGTCTTATACTTTTAATATAGAGAATATATAAAAAGAATAATGCAAGAAAAGGAGCCGCAGGTGCACAATACCAACTTTCTGAACTAGAACTTCCAACTAAACGGCCACGTGGTTTGGCACCTCCATCACCTAGTACTCATACTAGCGTTTTGGCAGATATAAATTATTCGGTCGAAATGGTAAATAAATTTGCATGATCGTTAATTAATCTTAAATATAAAGAGAACTATCTGCAGTGATTATTATATCTTTAATACAAAATATGATATTTTTTACATCCTTAGTTTTGGAGTTCCTTTCTGGAATTATTTGCAGCACCACATTTACGTGTAACTTTAGTGCTTTTACTTATTTGGTCAACTGCATCATTTGGGTAAGATTTTGTTCTTTTATTCTGCGTTTTTCTGAAAATTTTTAATTAGTGTTATTTTTGTTTAAGTTTATACGGTCTTATGGTATGGTGTCCAGAATATCTTAAACTTATAAGAGCTACAGAGTATGAAGCTCATACCGTACAAATTGTCGGGAAAGATTATAATAATGAAATATTTAGTGGTTCTATGGAAAATTGCCAATATAGAGATTCAACATTTTCAAACTGCAAGTAAGCTGGTGTTTTAAAATGTACGGTGACTTAGATATTTAAATAGCTTATATTATATATACAAGTTTCTTTATATTTTAGGTTTACAAAAATGGTACTCAGTCATGTTGATTTTGACAATTGTACTTTCCAGTTTGTAGAATTTAGCAGCATAAAATCTAGTAAAACACATTTTACAGACAGTATTATTGTGCATTCAAAGTATGTTTGTTATATAAAAATGTTTGATGGTATATCATAAAATTTAAATATTTTAACATATTTATGTGTTTTTCAAAGATTCGTAGATACAGATCTGTCATCCCAAGCTTTCACAAGATGTGAATTACGTAACAACACAAAGCTGAGTCTTAGTGGTCCATGTCCAACTCTTGATCTTGATTATAATATTTACATTGAAGAAGCATTACATGGTCATCTGGTTGCTCAACTGGCTTTTATACCTGCAGCTACATTAGCAGGACTTGCACTTACAGTTTTACAACGACCAAAAATGATAGGTTTGTTTTATGTTTAATTTATACCATTTCACAGAAATAATGTGATATATTTAAAAAATTTTAATGATTATTTTTCCTATGTACACAGGGATCTCTTTATTTTTTTCTTCTGTCGCGGCACTTTGCCTAATATTAGTTGGTACAAATAGTTCTGCAGTTTTAGGATTTGAAGGAGGATTTATAGCAATTTTTGCAATTGCCTGGACATCACTTACTTTGGTTACAATTGAGAGCTTTCCTACGCATTTAAGGTAATTCCTTCTGATTTTTTTTTCTTTTTTCTTTTATAATTAATTTAATCAAAAGTAAGATAAAAAAAAAAGTAATTTAAATTAATGTGAAATTATTTATTTAAATCAATAAAACGAAATACTCGTAGATTTATTAAATGATAATATTCTGATATATAATTAAACATATTATAACAATTTATTGATTATTTGTACAGATGCACTGGCTTTGGCTTTATTGCAGCCGTCATAAGAATATCAGGTCTCATAGGGACTATAACGTATCAAACATTAATTGGTGCACCTTTAATCGCACCAGCATTGCTTACTGCTTCGACATTGCTCATAGCTAGTATTACAACTTTGGATTTGCCTCACACTCATTCGGTATTTTTATAAATACCACACAGTCAACTACAACATAAAAAATAAAATGGTACATAGAAATAGAATATGCAAACAGGAGTTATAAGTGCAATGCATTGGTACTTGTGATTATTAGTATCAACACTTGGCATTAAAGTAAAAACAATTTTTGAGATGTACCATGATGATGTAATATTTATGTTATTGAAATTTAAAGATATAGCAATGAAAACATGGAGAAAATGATTTAAACATAGTGTGGAACATTGAAAAACACTTTGTAAAAAAAATTGGTTTTTACAAAGTCTATTATATGGCAAGAAAAAGATATTTCTTTCTTTGTAATCCAGATTTCGTACAAAGTGACATATCTTAAAGCTATAACGAAGTGTATGAATGTTGTATATGCAAATGTTTGAAGAACCAAAGCGCACAGAGAATTAACGGACATTTTTGAACGCTAGTGAAAAGACTTTCTGTGGAGTTAAATGTGATGTGTACTGTATGTATGTGCATTCAAGAGATCAATGAAACTTTCTATGTTTGAAAGTGTAAAGAAGATAGAAGTTCAAATACAGAAAAGTTACAAATCCAAGTGTCATAAGGAAATTATCATAAAGAGTTGGAAGTTAATAACAGTCTTTAAGAAAATATTAAGGTAAAGTTTCAATAGCTCAATGATGTATAAAATTATACTATTTATAGGCATGTATTGACAAAAGTGTTCTATTAAGGCATTCTTTGCAAAAATGTGTCAATTCTAATGAATACAATTAATCGAGCATTAAAAAATAACACTTCACTGAGCTAGAAGAGAAAAAGGGAGAAATAACGAATCACTAAATACTGAATATTATGATATATTACAGAATATGTTTAAATGCAAATAAGATGCATGGGTAATGTTTAATTTCACTAGTCAAACAAACAAAATTGTACAATATTGGAAATTCTGCAGTGCTTTATTGGTGCGAAGTATACAAATGAAAAGACAAAACTCTGACATTTGCATGAAATTTTTTCATATTTGTCATATGAAAAATGGATAGATATAATGATATTTCTTTTTTTGGAAAATTGTTATTTCTAATATGCCAAAAGAGTTGTATGATGGAAGATTATTATTGAACAGAAATCTACATACAGCAAAATTCTCCATGAAGAAAAAGAAAGTGTATATCCAGTACTTCCGCTTCATACCGATTACTAATTCACAGTAGCTATGTAAGCAAAAAATTAGTAAAAAGTAATCAAGAGGCATTATCAATATAATATAAACGCTGCCGCATAAATTTTAAATTTTTAGCTACAGATTTCAGTCATCAGCATTATTAGTATAAATCCAAGAGATTATTGCCTCTAGTCAATTTAATCTTTATTGAAAGCAATGATGTGTTAAATAATGAAATATCTCTAATTGTCCAATGCGTAGCACATGTAGTAGAATGTTTTTTTTTTGTTTTTTTTTTTTTTGTTTTTTTTTTTCGGAATATATAAAAATTATATAACGACAAATACTCTATAATAGTCGCGATAATTACTTTTATAGTTATTTGTTTTTTGCAATTTCCATAATCAATTGGCATGAAATATAACAAAGACAAACAAAAGAAAATAAGGTTCCTTGGAAACAGTACACATTATTTCTAGGCTATAAGAATATCTGCCGGTCGAGAACAAAATAATACTCTATTAGGTGTGAGGACTTTAAATATTTCATCGAGTACTCGGAGAAATTTTATTGAGACAAAGAAAACTAGACATTTACGTCCCATCATGGTTAGTGAATTTTATCATATCAAATTGTTGTCTTGTAATTTATGCGAGATTATTATACTGGGCCAGGTTTTTCAAATGGTATTGTCATGATATGGAAATGAATATTTAGTAGGATAAATATTTAAACATTCCATTTTACTGTTGGAATATCATTTTCAAAATCATATTATTCTTTTAATCAAGAAATTCATTTCTATTTACATATATTACTATTCTGAACCTGGTCGTGAAGCTTGTGCTGTGTATATGAATATAATTATAACATTTAATATTAGCACAAGTATAGAATATAAAAATAAAATATAAAATTCCTTTTAATTGGCACGTACAGTTTTACACAATTAAATCGATGCTATATCATTGAAGTTTATCATTGCCTATAGAATAATATACTTTGATTGACATATCATACTTATGTGCTAGCACTATAAATGAGTAGATTTTCAATTAGGCTGCAAATCAGAATGCATAGAAGTACATACCAGTAATGACATGGCATCAATTTTGGAATTTATAACAATCTTCAAACAAATTTACTGGTATGATATTTCTTAAATTTACATTTTAGATATTTTTTCTTTTTTAGTAAGATGGATTAGTAATACGTATACATTCTTTTTTTACACAGTCAGATTATCAACCGGTCAATAAGTTGTATCAATTAATATTTATTAAATGTTTTAATTTGTTAAAAGGGTTAAATAATTTGTTAATGTTAACAGCAATTATATAAGAGAAAGAGCCATAAATTGTACAAATCATAGCAAATAACATATTATTTATATTGCTATGTGCAATAATAGGTTTATGTTGAAAATATCCATACTCTGTTATTCTAATCATAATAACTCATATAAATGCATTTACGTCAATAATTGTCATATACCTATTTAAAATAGACTGAAAAATCAGGATCAGTTGATAATCACTGTGCGTTGCGAAGAGACTGTACTTTAAAATTTATAATAGTAAATAAATATAAATTAAGACTTTGCGTACATACCTAAGTAATAATAGCAGTGTAAGTAGACCAAAAATGCTGTTTTTTAAAATTTGATCCTGCTTGCATATTCTGTTGAATAATATTTAGACAAGTATTTTAAGATATTCATTTATTGCATGAAGTTTATTATATTTAATTGCAATACATTAATCAAATGATAGAATTCATAATATTTGTTCTATTGCAACGAGATGAATAGATTATTGATAAAAAATTTTCCAATGTTTATGAAAAATTTTGTAAATAACAACGCAATCAAATTTTTTAATTCTATAAATTAAAGATGCATTGTAATAGAAGATACAAGTATATTCGGCGGATCATGCAATCAGTATTTAATCAAATTATGAATTTATTTGTTTGATTATTATTAATTATCTATTATTTTAAAAATACATAATTAATTTTATATGGTTTTAATGAAAATAGTAATATGTGTTGTTAATTAACGTTTTATACACGTTGCTTCTACAAAAGTGTAACTTTCGATATTGTAATCTTTTGGTCATATCTATAACGAGCTCTCGAATTATACTCATGTATTTCTTTTAACAATTAAAGCGTCGTCGATTAAATTTTCAAATAATTATACTCTTGCGAAAAATGTAGAATTTACATATCTATATAAACGTAAATAGTCAGCTTGTATTTCTACAACCAAGTAATTTCTCTCAATTGAAAAAAAAAAAAAAACGTAGCAATAAGATCAACCTTTTTGCAGAAATCAACGTAAATTATCAGAAAAAAATTGAACATAATGGAGGTAAAAAGAAGTGAAATTGATCGTCTTGCTATTTGTTTTTCTTACACAATCGCACAATTGTTATTTCTGCATTGATTATATATATATATATATATATATATATATATATATATATATATATATATATATATATAATATTTTGAAATAAGACAATTTAATTACAATAGATAGATCGCTTTTAAAAGAGTAATGATATTTTAAATGGCTGACGCCATTATAGAAAATATCATCCTTATAAATATGGCAACTAATTGGTTTATAATATTGTAAATGTTTACCACCATTGTGTATATATGGGGTTTTACAAATGGAGCGACATTAATTATCTTTAAACGTTTATTTTATCAAAACAAAAGAAAATAAAAAAAAAGACAAAAATGCATATTTAAAATACTTTTATATAGTTAATTGTTTGTAATATTTACCGTCTTTATCATCGATAAAATTCAATTACACCTTATCAAATTGTATGCTTGTTTTGATTTTCCAATCTTTTTTAATTACAAAATAAATATTAATAAATATTAATAATTCTCATGCAATGAGAATGCCAAGTCGATAAGTTAGAGAATTTTTTTATCTCATCGTCGGTAATATAAATATCTACGTTGAACACTTTTAACAATATAAATATTTTATAGAGAGCGCCACTTACATCAAACACTATCTCAATACTTTTATACAAACGATAATCGCACGTACGGCGAATGTATCAAATTCTTGTCATGGTTTTATTACTTCTGTAAATTAAAATTCATCAGTTGAATTCATTTGCAAGCTAGAGAAACTTATGGTTATAATAGATATTTAAATTGATCAGAGTAAATTATATGATTTATTGTTGTATAATTATAAAATTAATATTCAGTTATAGCAAATATTCGTGAGAGTAAAAAGAAAAAAAAAGGAAAAGAAGAAACGTTGTGTACGCCTGCGCGTACATATCACAACACCTTATTTAATGTTTTGTGGATTAGTTGTCGACGATTGTACATTGACCTTGAGCTTGTCCTTGACCTTGGGCGTGTCTTCAACGTACGAAGCGAAGATGACCGTGTCGAACGAGCCCTGACCTAACCTATTCTAGGCTATGTCTCTGTCCTTCGCATACAGACAAAGCCTAGGAGAGGCTAAATCAAATTACTCGGTGCTTTTTTTCACTCCATTAGAATATTTTGCAAATTAGCGTTAGGTATATATTCGTCTGATTTATCTACAGACATCCGTTGAATCTCTCTCCTACATATATGAAGAGTGTAAAAAGGATGTACTATGTAGCAATTTATGGAACGATTTTTTTTTCTTTTCTTTATATATATATAATCTTTCGAATACGTAATCTTCGATTAGCTTTGTTTAATGCATTAACAAAATACATTTGTCGAAGCTTTAAGAACGTTTTTTAGGATAAAATAATATGCAGAATTGATAAATTAAAGAAGGCGTAAATATATTTGCAATGAATAATATCAATGGATCAATCGTATGGATCGGTTTGTGTTGATTAGATTAAAAAATTTGTTTTTTTTTTTTTTACGGCAGAGGTTAGTCGGTTTGGATCGCAAGGAAATTGTGTCATGCCTAAAAATACGCAAAGCACGCAGGTAAATGTTAAAAGGTCGTACGGACAAGGAATAAAAAAAGCTAAAGGAATTGCACAAGAGAGGTTGATTTGGTATTCAAATCACCAGGTATGCGCCCGCCTCTCTCGTGGCACTGATGGTAGGTACCGTGTGGTTGTACTAGTCGTAATATGGAGGTCTCTTTCCTCTAGTAATACTTTTTCTCTTCTTTAACTTCTTCTTGCTTTCACTCGTATTGTAAACTACCTTGACTATTATTAATCCGTTTCTTGCACTGCTTTTGATTCTTTTCTTTTTATTACGTCACCGATGCAGGATACCTATTTAGAAAGTCTCCGACACAAACAAGGTAGACAAAAGAAAAAAGCAGATGAGAGAAAACAACATAGAATAATAATAGGCATGGCAAGATCGATCGGTGGAAAACTTTGATAATGAATATTTCATCTCGTTAATGACGATTATCGATAAATAATATTTTCGAAAGGATCTTGGACGAATATTATTTCTAGCACGAGAAGGAAAAAAAAAGAAAACATTTTTTCACTGAACAATCCGAGAAATACGACGATACACAGTTCTTTTTTTTTTTTTTTTTCTTTTTTTAGACGAAAAAAAGGAGAATTCGTTGAACGACGATGTTTCGATCAAGAGATTTCGATGCACGATCATGCGTTACTTCTTTTCGAAGGAGAGTTCAACGGCCGCATATAAGATTGCTTGGCGTTGCGTATCACACACACACGTCATACGACGTAAATACGTATAATACACAAGTATGTAAAATATGTGAATAAAAAAGAAATAACCAATAATGTTTACTTCTGATATTCTAAAAATTGTATCTCTTGCTCCTTTAATTATCTTTCAAACGTATTAATATTTTTTGCTATCGAGAGCGGAATGAGAAGAAAAAACACAGAGAGAGAGAGAGAGAGAGAGAGAGAGGCAAAAGGAAAACGAAGAAGGAAGAAACTCGTTTATTTTACGACGTCATAGCGAATAAAAACACTCGCGAAGCTGGTTCTCACATAGTATTAATTCGTTTCATGTATAGATAAATGAAGTAACACAGCTATAATCGTGTGACGCAAAAAGGAAGGATACTTCATATCAGTGCACAAATTTATAATCCTTTTTTGGGAATCATTTGAGACGATCGTTCCTTGAGAACAAGCCTCAACGATTTTTGTTCTTTTCTTAAAAGATACAATACAACGAAAACAAAACAAAGAAAGAAAGAAAGAAAGAAAGAAAGAAAGAAAGAAAGGAAGAAAGAAGACAAAAAAACCAAGGCTGTGATATTTTTCCAAACGAAACAAAACAAACTTACGGTATCACGTATTCGAAAGAGTATGAATGTCATTGTACTCGCGTATCGTTTGTGATTCGCGCGATCGTACATAGGTATATTCTTATCTCACAATATTTGTCTGTCTTTTTCTTTGATTATTTTTTTTTCTCTTTTCTTTTCTTTTCTTTTCTGTCTCTTCATTTGCAAAGATAAGTAGACGTATCGCGTGCGAAGATAAAATAGCCGCCGATGTGAAAGACAAAGTCACACGGATCCGCGATCGGTATGATCCGAGACCGGATTGGTCCTCGCGCGTGTTGTCACGGAGAATACGCGCAACGCGTGCGCGCAGATCTCGCCAGCAACCTGTGCGCGCACTAACCACTAACCGTCGAACCGCGGGAGGCCAAGGTATGCTCGCGAGCGCAACCCAGACGATATATACGTATCTCTACTATGTGCGCGCGTTAAACCACGTGAGACCGGCCAACGTCTTTCCATGGGAACGTCTGGTGGGGGAGGAAGATGGAAAGAAGGAGAAGCTCAACCTACAAGTCGCTCTGTACTTCTCCCTCCCTCTCTCTCTCTCTCTCTCTCTCTACTTCTCCCTCTCCTTCTCCCTCTCCTTTTCCCTCTCTCTCTTTTCCTTCCTCTCTTTTTCTTTCACAAATTAACCATCACCTCCCGCGATTCGTCACAAAGAAGAAGGCCACCTTAGCTTGCAACCTTTTTGCCAAATCTAGTTTCACGTCGAACGGTCGGATGAAGACCATCTCGAGACGCAGTACATACAATCATTTTCAACCGAGTCAAGGTTTTTACAAAGAAATTTACGATCTTTCTTATTGCATTTTTCTTTTTTTTTTTTTTTTTTTTTTTTTTTTTATAGATTGCATTATTATTGTTGTTATTATCAATATTGTTGTTGTTGTTGTTGTTGTTATTATTATTATTATTATTATTATTATTATTATTATTATTATTATTATTATTATCATTATTATTATTATTATTATCATTATTATTATTATTATTATTATTATTATTATTATTATTATTATTATCATCATCATCATCATTATTATTATTATTATTATTATTATTATTACTCATCACTATTTTGTTCTTTATCATTAAGTGATTATGATACATCCTCCTTCCTTCAATACTTCTCTAAATAATAACTAGGTACATACATACACATACATACATACATACATACATACATACATACATACATACATACATACATACATACATACAAACATACAAACATACAAACATACATACATACATACATACATGCATACATACATACATACATACATACATACATACATACATACATACATACATACATACATACATACATACATACATACATACATACATACTATGTATGCGCGCGCGTGTGTATATATACATATACCTGTCATTTTTAGGTAATTACAATATATCCTTCCTTTCTTTAATTCTTTTCTAAATAATATATATATATATATATATATATATATATATATATATATATACACACATACACACACACACATACCTATAGAATAAGAAACTCTCTCTTTTCTTTTTTATATTTACAGATCCCTTTCCTTCCTCTCTTTCCGTTGCAATCTTTCTTTATTTTATTTCTCATTTCGGTTTCATTTATTGTTGGGATAGTAGCAGTCGCCTCACCGAGAATAGACATCCGCTTTTTTATTTGCCACCCCGTAGACGACGGTGAATTATCACTCGGCATTCTCGGCGATCTTCGATCGACGAGTTTTTATGAAGGTCGTACGAGCTACAACGGAACGTCGCCGTTGTCGACTGGGCCGCTTACCTCGCGCTCGACTCGCGTTTATATGTAGTTAATGCACGTGCTTGCGCCATTCACGGATATATAAGTAGGCCGACACTAGGTAACTATCTCTGTTACAGGTCCTACCTGTACATTTTTACAGGAATTAGGACGACAGATTAGTCTACCTCGAGGACGCGTTGAGAGGAAAGGGGAGGGAAACAATCCATGCTGTCCAGGATACGTTGTCAGGCGTGCATTTTGGGCGCCGGCTTGAATTCCATTTGTCACCTTTTTCGTTCTCACTGAGAAATCGCACCGTATATATTATACTTGCATATACAGGGTGGGTCAATAACTTCGATCGCTTAGATTATCTCCGTTCTTTTTTGTATGTATATGAAAAAATTTTGTTTAGAAAAATCGTATGGTACTGAGAAAGAGAGAGAGAGAGAGAGAGAGAGAGAGAGAGAGAGAGAGAGAGAGAGAGAGAGAGAGAGAGAGAGAGCTATAATATGATAGAAATAATATTTTTGTATAAGTAAAGGATATATGGAGATCTACTGAGCGGTTTTTTTTTTAATTGGAATAATAAGTTCTTGATAACATTGGTCGGTGCAGCTCGATATTCTCTGTAAAAGTTTAACTCGTATATATAGAAAATATTATTAGTTCAAGAGACATTTTGATTTAAATATTGCTAAGAAGCGATATATGTAAATGTGACTAAAATATAGTAAGACTAGTAGTAGTAGTAAGTAAATAGTAGTAATAAAATATTGATGGTTTCTTAGCTTACCATACACCATTATTTTTACGCTTATGCATAATAATGGTGTAAGATAAGCGCAGAGTAAGCGCAAAGTAAGCGCAAAGTAAGCGCAAAATAATTGTAGTTAAGTAAGTTAAGAAACCATCACTCTCTTACCACTATTATTTACTTACCATTACTCTTACTACATTTTAGTCACATTTGCACATGGTTCCTTAGTAATATTTAAATGAAAATATCTCCTAATACTAATACTAACATGATATTAATATACTAATAATTTCTTGAATTTTATATATATGCGTTAATACTTTTTCTTTTTTTTTTATAGAGAGAATATCGAGCTGCATCGACCAATACAATCGAAAAACATATGATTCAATGAAAAGAAAGAAAGAAAGAAAAACAACAGTCGACTTTCATATATCCGTATAACATAAAAAATTATTATTTCTGCCACGTTATGGCCCATCTTTGATTGTTGTAAACAAAATTTCACCATATCTTTAAAAAGAACAAAGATATTCAAGGTGATCAAAGTTATTACCCCACCCTATATATATAGATATATATATACATATATATATATATATATATATATATATATATATATATCCTTAGAGATTTTTCTAACGGGTGATCTGTAATTCCTTATTACAGTAATATCTCATGATAATAGGATAGATAAGTATTATGATAAACATCGAGATATCATTTAACGATTATCTCTCCCATGAAGTTTCATCATTTTTTTCTTATATTGTTACTAATTAGATACTATAATTACTTGTAATAGTGTGAATCTCGTAATCTTTGTGTTAAGTAATTTTATATGCATATATTGATTTAATAATAAGGTTCCTCTTCGGTGCAGGTATCTTTCTTCAACGAGTTGAGATACTCGCGGTCAGCTCGGTTAGTATTCCGAATTCTCATTCGCGACTCTTTCATGGAGATGGAGATGGCGGCAACCTACGATAATTTATTAACTAGTCCAGCGAGTCAAACCTGTTGCTCTTCGACCAGCTCGTTTCGTTCTCCGTCACACAGCACGCTCAAAGAAACTGTGTCCTTTAATATCTTTCCGTGTACGAGTGTCGATAAGTTTGTTCTTTTCTTTATTTTTTTTCCCCCTCCTTTTTTTTCTTCTTTCAATTATTTCGTGAATTTCGAAATATACAAGTTCGGGTTTGAAAGGTGTTCTCGAGAAAAAATGATGACCTTTGACGGATACTGAGTCGAGCGTAGTCGAGAATATGAAACCGCTATGTAAAATCGCATCATTTTCAAGAGTAATGTACGGACGATCATCGTTCACTTAATTATGGTTATACGGGCATATAACTCAGTAACATCCACCGACATTTCGTGGTACATATTCTTGTATGTTCGTAAGTCATTGTCGTATGAGGAATTAATGATTACATGCCCCTCGTTAATGAGTATGCTTGCTTATAACATGTACGCTTGCTCGTTAATTTCCAAAGGCCCACTTGCTTCCTTTATTTTAAACCTACCTTTATTTATCTTCTACGAAAGCAAATGAATTCTCTTTCTTATGAAAATGATTGTGCATTTAAGCGACCGTAAATCTAAAATTTCGTCGTCGATAGATACGTCTATACAAATACAAGTAACGCGTTCATTCCTTCAAAAGATATCAAATAAGACTTTTAAACGTGAACGCAAAAAAAGTATTCGTTATATTCGACAATGCGAGTAAATTTATTTCTATCGAGAGAGAGAGAGAGAGAGAGAGAGAGAGAGAGAGAGAGAGAGAGGGAAAAAAAGAAAAGAAAGTTAGTATCTTTGACCTCCTCCTTGATGAAAGGACATTTTACTCGCTAACTGTTGACACAAAATCCGACCAATACCACTCGAAAATGAAAAGGATCCAGTCCATGAGACCTATTATTAATTTTTAATGTTTAAGATCTCCTAGTTTTACATCGTTATTTATTAAGAAAATCTTCATGTAACGGAGCTTATCATATTGGATAGGTGTTAAAGATCAGTTAAGAAGCATCTCAAATTTTATCCTTACGTTAAAACACTCGTATGCACGTTCGATGTCATGTTACGATATTTACTCGTACTCTTCGTACAAAACTTGCATACTTACCGGTTTAACGTACAAATATTGAACCGCTAATAGTTCAGTAATCATAGCTCGAAAATTATTTTTGTAATTGCAAATGACTGCAGGGAAGATTTTTTTCTTCTTTTTCATCTTCTTCTTCTTCTTCTTCTTCTTCTTCTTCTTCTTCTTTTATATTTATATTTACCTACACAATTTCAATGCATTTCCAATTCAAAAAGAGAGAAGTGGTCCAATCGATAGGTCGAAGAAGTGGCCATTTATAATGGCAGACGCGCCAAGAGTAGGTACCACCGTACCGTTGAACGTGTTTCAAGCAAACGAGGTCTTCTTTAGAATACGCTCTTACAAGTGTGTCCTGCCCTGAGGCCTTCGTAATTTTCTTACCAAGATAAGATCGCCCTGGCTAAAAATACTTTCGAGTGTCCGCTCTCAACCAAGTAGGTACGCGCCATTGCACGGTACCAAAAGTTTACGATGAATCTTGCGATACCAGAATTTTATTAAGATTACTTGTCACCCGAGACATGCACGTTTAACGGATCCTGTACGTATAATTAGACCTACGTGCTTTTTTAATCAAAAATTGAATTCACTCGTACAGGATATATAACTTATATCGACATCGTACAAATCAATATTAAAATTAGCAAATTATTCCGATCGAAGATAATTAAATCTTTAGAACGGACGAATTAAAATTCATCATCGATCAGTGAAATTAAATAATCGTGATAGCTGTCTGTAAAATTATAGCCGATATAATTTAACGATTAATTGTCTATATAGAAATGAAACGACGCGAAATAAATGCGTAATTGTCATTTACTTCCGGTTTTCCATTTGCAAGACGTACTTGAGATTGCTCTTGCTAGGAGCTATCGACGCGTCCCTTGCAAACGTGGCGAACGTGGGCGTGAATTTTTTTCATAAAGCAAGTTTCATGGATGCTTGAACGCGTATTGGGATCAATGACACGCCCGCAGATATCCTCGTGGTATCCTCTACGACCTACGTAGAGGAGGCATCATGTAGAATTCCAACCACCTTCCTCGAGTTCGCAGCAGGACCTACTGGTTTCTATTTATATACCGTGCAAGACCTTGCAACGGCGTTCGTGCTTACAAACCTTCTCTCCTTCTTCCTTCCCCTCTTTCATGCTCTCCCTCTCTCTCTCTCTCTCTCTCTCTCTCTCTCTCTCTCTCTCTCTCTCTCTCTCTCTCTCTCTCTCTCTCTCTCTCTCTCTCTCTCTCTCTCTCTCTGTCTCTCTGTCTCTTACAGACACACACGTTTCGCAGAGTCAAGAGTAGGAAGGTCAGCAACGTTTGCAAGATTGTAGATGCATCCAAACGCGCGAATAGCAACGTTCGCGCCTTTTCTATCTCTTGTGAAAAATCTACGTTACTTTTCATTTTTTTTTTTTATCTAGGATCGTTAAGATAATAACATTACTCTCGTCTTATCAATTTTGTTTTTTTCTCTGTTACGATTGTGTACCATCGGTATTAAAAAGGAATGTAAGATTCGAAAGATCACTATTAATTTTTAACGAAATAATAAAGACAACGTATGATTTACCTTTTATTTATTTTTATTTTTTTAAATAAACTTTATTGTTTATACATAAAAATATTATATGTAAGGTTATTTTCTATAAATAAGGCAAATAAATAAGGAAAATACCATTGTTTACGCGCCTTTTTTAAACTTGCTATACCTTTCTGGGTGTGTTAATTAATATTTAATATAAATTTTCATTTATAAAATCTTTACGTGCAGCCCTTTTTTTATTTATTTGTGTATTAAATATGAAAAATAATATAAATGATTAAAAATGATAAGTTGAAAAAATGAGAACGTAGTAAGTGTATAGTCACGCCATCTCTGAGAATCATTCTTTACTAACGATCGATACGAAGCGTAATAAAACAAATTTTTCTATTGAAGATTTTAGCCTGCTACTGGTATTTCATATCTTTTGATTATTTCCCATATTTTTATTTAAAACGTATTGACAAGAAAATGGCCGACGGGGTATCACAGATTTTTAATGCGTTTCAAGATTATTTAAATAACGAACAAGAATTACGCGAGGTTTGTATTAATTACATATTTATCCCAATTTTTTAGGTTATGTGTAAAAGTATAGGCTTTTATCCTTAATTTATAAACATTTTTGTGGGAAACAAATATTTATGAACATTAAAAGATGATTCCAAGTTATTAGAATAACTTTTATATATTATCTCCTTTTTTTTTTTTAAATAACTACCTTCTTACGAATAGTATACGTTATAAATTACTTCATGTTGACATACATAAAGCATCATTGACCTCCTCAATTTTATTACATTGAGGTGAATATTTATTCACTTATGAAATTGTAACTTTGTTAATGGAAATAAAAATCATTAGTCAAATTAATTATTTAGAAATTTTTAATCAATAATACAGATTTATAATAATTAGATTACTAATTCTTTTACGAAAGGAAATCCGTGTTATTATAAAGGAAATTGAGAAGAGTGCCAGGGATATTCTGATGATACTACAAAATATTCATAATGAAAATACTATGGAAGAAAATATAAGTATGTTTTTTGTATAATATACTTTATGCCTAACAACAAATATATTTCTTGTTCAGAGCTGATATAAGTTAATTGATTTAGTCAATCATAATTGTTAATGATTGAATATTAAGCACTAATAATAATTTAAAATTAAACTATTGTTTTTTTTTTCAGTTGTTTCACAGTATTGTGCAAAATCTAGGGAATTATTTGAAGATGTACGTATTCAATATGCAAAACTTGCTAAAGTTGTCCCAAAAGATCAATATTATCGATTTAATGACCAATGGCGTTTTGTCACTCAACGATTATGCTTCCTAGCTTCATTAACAGTATATTTAGAAGTTAAGGTTTTGGTGACTAAGGAAACTGTTGCTGAAATATTAGGAAGTATGTGTCACAAATTTCAATTACACTTTAAAATTCATATTTACAGAGTTTTAATTTCTTTACACTTTTAGTTAAAAATAATCGAGAAGAAGGTTTTCATTTAGATTTAGAAGACTTTTTGATGGGTTTACTTCAATTATCCGCAGAATTGGTATCTTTATAATTATATACCTATGTCTTAGTTTATAGATAATAAATTTTAATCTTTTAATTCTATTTTTGTAGAGCCGCTTTGCTGTAAATAGTGTCACAAATGGCGATTATAACCGGCCAATAGAAATAGCCAAATTTGTAAATGAACTAAATGCAGGTTTTAGGCTTTTAAATTTAAAGAATGACGCTCTAAGAAAACGTTTCGATGCTTTGAAATATGATGTGAAGAAAATTGAAGAAGTAGTTTATGATCTTAGCATTCGTGGTTTAAAACCTACGTCATCACCGAGTCCTCAAGAAACTGAGTAAGTGGTATGCTAAATCTGAAATATTTTGCTGTAAGTTATTTTGACATAAATATGACAAAAAAAAAAAAAAAAAAGAGTAAACATAGCTATGTAATTTTTATATAAATAGTGGAGTATATAATGATACAGAAAATTGTCATGTACAGTAGTATATTCAGTCAACGATTGTTAATATACCGCAACTGGCACATTTTTTTTTTTTATATCCTGCGGTGTTTAAGCTAAACTTCTTAAGAAATGACTGCGCTCTAAAATAAGTTATGTAAGAAAAAAAAATTTATTTCTTATTTATTTTTATTGTATCCATTTTCAATGCATTTGTAGCTTTGTAACCACATTTAATATACAGAAAACTATTAAACAAATACAGGGCCAATGCAGAGATAATTTATAAATTATTTTAGTGTAGGATAGCTATATTATTTGCTATAATATATTTATACATTAGTATATCACAATTTTTGATTTAATTTTCTCTAAAAAATTTTATATAAAAGTAAGTATATATTTTATATAATCACTTTGTTGTTTTTATAATGAATATAAAAAGTAGTTGATTATTTAAAATGTATTGCAAGAAAGATTATCAAACATGATCAATGATATAAGTAATTTTTGGTCATTATCATGTTTACTTAATCTGCTAATGACGAATATTTTTTTTTATCTAATATTGTTTTATATACATGTTTTATAATAAATTTATAAATAATTAAAAAATTATATATATATATATATTTAATATAACAAATTTTAAATACATAAAATTGTCAAGTGTATAATATGTAATTTATGTTCTTGAGTATATATAATATATTTGTAGATTACAAATTCACTATATGAGTCTTTTTTATTACAAATGTGCATAACAATTAATTGAAAATAATTAATAACCTGTTTGATAATTAAAACTGTTCGGTATAGATTCGCCATTTTTATATTTTGTATAGTTTTCTGCAAATTGACTAGCAACATCTTGCGGACGTGTCACCCCAGAAATATGTGGTGAAATAGTTACCTATATAAATCAAATAATAACAATATTTATGAAAGCATTGATGTTTCATAAAGTAAAGCAGTTATGTAAATTATTCTAACATTTGATAAATTCCACAATTTACTGTGTTTTGGTAATGGTTCTTCTTGAAAAACATCTAAAATTGCAGCACTTATCCATTTGTGCTCCAAAGCATTTAAAAGATCTGCTTCTTTAATAATTGTTCCACGACCAATATTAATAAAAACAGTATTATGATCTTTACAATGTTCCAAAATTGTCCCATTTAAAAGTCCAATAGTATTTTTGGTAGAAGGTAATACATTAATAATATAATCACAGTTTTTTAATATATCTGGTAATAGATCTGTAGTTCTATGTTCATCTACGTAGTCCAAGTGTTCTTTTAAAGGAGTGCGTGTCATTCCCCAAATTGTAGCCCCAAATATTTTTAAATGTTGTGCAACTGTAGAAAGTATAAATTACTATCTGATTCAAAATCCTCTTTATTTTTTTCAACATCAAATAGAAAATAGGAAAAGCAATAGTATATTTTCTTACTGAATTTTCCTATATTTCCCAATCCTAAAATGCCTATATTTAAGTCACGAATTAATCTATGATTTTTTATTTTACCATCTGTTATCCAGTCTGAATTGTTTTGATTTTTATACTGCTGTTTCTGATCTCGTTCAAAGTTTACAATTTGTGTTATCACGTATTCTGACATTGCTAAACCAAAACTTTTATCAGAAAAACGTGAAAGAATAAAGTCAGGTTGTTTATCTTGAATAAATGGATTTAAATTATCCAATCCTGCCCACGTTGATTGTACCCACCGTAGTTTTGGTAATTTTCCCAAATATGGTATTAATAAATCACAATCGGCCACCATTATTTCTGCTTTGTCGAGTTTTGATAACGTATTATCTTTTTCTAAATAAATGCAATTGATTTTTATCAAAATATAACACGTACAGTTTTATTTACGTATATAATGCGGCCGGATATAAAATATAAAGAAAAAAATAAATTAATGTAAATAAAGTTATCAGAGAATTTGAAATGTTAACAAGCGATAATATATTTGAATTTAATGCAAATGGATTCCCGCCATGCGTAAATTTAGAGTGGGGGAATGTGCAATTTCATGTTGTGGTGGATTGGTGGATTACTGTGTTTCGTAGATTTTGACACGTGCTCGGAAGAGCTGTCGTCGCACGCACAACGTAACAAGGTGCAAAGGTACGTTGTTATAGCGATCATGATCTAGTTTAAATACCTGACAAAACATCGTAGATAATTAAATTTGGAAGGTGTGCACGAAGATGATGTGATAACTTTGGAATCGTGGATAAAACTGCGATAACCTGCGCCATGTCATATGCACGAATGCGTGTTCCACCTTCCTGAAAATACTACGCAAGTCAAATGTGATATTTAATGAATGATTTAAAACTTTCATTAACTACGTTTCCGTTGACACGAAAGTATACAATAGCAATTTTAATGGAATTTACGAACTTTTCCATCTTTTTTACAATTTATCGAAAAGTATTCATAAAAGTTCAGGACATCCACGTACTCCTTGAGACATGCGCACCACCTAAGAACAACGAATTTAAATTTATTCATAGAATCTTACAAAATACATTGCTTTTATTTGTGATATCTTTGTACAATTGGCCAGCAAACATCTTTCATAAGTATAACCTTCAAAATTATTTAGATTGAAAATAGAATTTTAAAGGTGATTGAAAATTTTTTGGGGGAAAAAAGTAGGATGCCACATTTTTTTTTCGTAACGTTAATTGATACGGAATAATGATAACACGAAGAAAATAAATTTTATCATATTTCGTTAATTATTTCAAATACTAACGAAGTAATAACAGTAATTGATACTTAGATAATTTTGGCTCACATTTCTGATGAAACAAAAACAGAGAAAGAAAGAAAAAACTTAACGTAAGAATGTTATCGTTACAGATTGTAAAGGTGAATCGTACGAAGAAGGAAGCTGGTCGAATTTTTTGTAAAGTAAGAAGCTACAGTGATACGGACACAGTGAAAGTAAAGAGAGAGAGAAAAAAAAAATAAAGCACTGAACGACGTACATACATAAAACATGTATTATACGTATGTATCTCATTCTTTTGTATTCAAAGTTAAGCGCAGGCGGCCATGATGCGGATGTAAAGTTACGATCGCGCGCAGCCAGAGCGACGATCCATTTGCGACCGTTGTGAATGCGAATCCGGCTTGTGACTGAGCGCACCTCCAATAGACGCGTAGATTTCGACGGGCCGATTCCCGCGCGACTCACGTCGAATCGCGGAACTGTTTGGGCTGAACGTGTTAAATGGCTGTGCGTCGGCCATGATGGCTTTGAGCAGGGACCGTGTCACGCAAACATGTTTTCAAAGTGATATATTTCGTTTGGTGACTGAGTGACCGTGTTCCAGCGCGATGGCCGGAGAACGATGAGGCCCTGAGCGCTCTCTGTGCCGGGTAATACGGCCTCTGGGCCCCTAAACAGGCCCAATTAAATTCACGTTCCGTAAGCCCGAGGCCCGAGCCGACCCGACTGGCCTCACGGTTCGAGCAGCCAATTTGGTTGTCAACACGCGAGAGTCACTCGCCTCAAGATGAGCAAGCTGTCGTTCAGGGCTCGCGCCCTGGACGTCTCTAAGCCAATGCCGATCTATATGGCTGAAGAATTGCCAGATTTGCCAGATTATTCGGCCATTAATCGCGCAGTGCCCCAAATGCCCAGCGGCATGGAAAAGGAGGAGGAATGCGTAAGTTGACCGTCCAGCCCTCGTTCCAGTATGTTTTCCACGACGGCCATCTTACATTCGATGTTGTTTTCATAAACAACCGCCAGATGGCATTTGAGAACGTTCTTCTCTTCTTTCATTAGAAATTTCAACTTTTTACCTTTTATTCGTTATTGTTTATCTATTTTTCAAAGCTTTTTATGTACTAAGAACATCTACGTTTATACCTTTCTATGATTTGACAGTTGTCACACAATACTTTCTATGAAATAGCATTATCAATATAGATGATTCCGATACGAATACTTGTTTTCACCATAATTTAAATACTTCTTTAATTTATTATTTTCAAATAGTTCATATAGAAATTCTTCATCTTTTCCTTGTTATTTTATTATCTTACATAATATTAAAATGTAGAAACAATTTGTACATAGGTCTGTTTATTTAATCAGCAAAATACTCATTCCTTCTATTATCATTTCTTTAGCTTAAACATTAAATTTTATTTATATAATAGTTTAATAAGATGTCAAAGACAATAAAGATAAATTCTATCCTAGAGTTTTTATAATACAAATGAATCAATTTTTATGCAATGAACTATTTTATATAAAAGACAGTATCATAAATTAAGAAGTTATATATAAAGATTGGTACATGTAACAAATAAAGTTCCGTTATATATTTTTGATGTTAACTAGTATTGATGTTTAGTATGGTTGTTTAGCATAATTTATAAAAGTACAGTTAGATGAATTATGTGGAAAAAATATTCCAGTTCTGACATGGAATGTATCTGTCATATGCAAACTTTTAATTGATTACATTTGTATTATTGAACAATACAGTTTTTGATTGCTGTAGTATTTTCAAGTAATGTACATTTAATATATAACAGAATGTATACATATTTATATATCTTCATACATCAATACATAATAATAATACATAAGATGATAAATTCATTTAAATCAAACGTTTTTATTTAATCTTTTTTAGAGAAAAGTTAATATTTGAATATACCATAATTTTTTCTGTATTATAGAAACTTTTCTACTTCTTCCAAATAATGTAAATAATATGTAAACAAATATATATTATTTGTAAACAACATATTATTCTTAACAAATTATCGTAACATATTGAAAACAACATATTAAACATTTTATATACAAATAATATGTTTTAAATGTAATATCTATATATTTGTGCATACATATTATTTACATTTTTTATTTGAAGGAACATCATCTTCAAAGGGCAATATGCACGGGTTTAATCATTCCTACCCCTGAAGTAACTGACTTGGCAGATGTTGAAGCTTATGACAAAATATATCCTGCTGATTACAAGTTGCCTCGTCAACTTATACATATGCAGCGTAAGTATGCATGAATTTATATATATGCATATATGTGTGTATTTATAAGCTTGTATATATAAATCATATTTTATTTTTTACAATTTATCATAATATTTATAAAGTAAGATATAATCAAACTTGCTAAAAGTTATTATTTTTATCCATAGCCTTTGCAATGGAGCAAGATATACCAGACTATGATATGGATTCAGAAGATGAAAAATGGGTTGCTGTTCAAAGTCGCAAAATGGATCTAACTCCACTTCAATTTGAAGAGATGATGGATCGTTTAGAAAAGAGTTCAGGCCAAACTGTAGTTACCCTTAATGAAGCTAAAGCACTCTTAAAAGAGGATGATGATCTTATTATTGCAGTTTTTGATTATTGGTTAAACAAACGACTTAAGACAGTAAGCTTTTACAATACTTTTATGAGAGTGAAAATAACTGTATTTGGCAACTTGAAATATATCATTATAAATAATAATATTACTAAGAAAAATATGTAATAAAATATAATGTATTCTTTGCAGCAACATCCTTTATTATTAACTGTAAAAACGGAACATCGTCTTGGTTCGGCTGCTAACAATCCTTATTTAGCATTTAGACGCAGAACAGAAAAAATGCAAACACGTAAGATTCGTAAGAACGATGAAACAAGTTATGAAAAAATGCTTAAATTACGTAGAGATCTTAGCAGGGCAGTTACTCTTCTCGAAATGGTTAAACGTCGGGAAAAAACGAAACGAGAACATTTGCATCTTACAATAGAAGTTTATGAAAAGAGGTCTGTTGTTATATCATTGACATATTTATTATTTTTTTATGTCTAATGTTCAAATAAATAAATTTTTAAATATATAGGTATCAAGCGCAAGATTTCAATGGTCAGATTTTAGCGGAAGTGTCCGCATTAAAAACTCCAAGACCAGCGTTCACTCCACTTTTCACCAATCAATTTGGAGTCCATCAAAATTGGGCAAATAAAGTTAGTAATAAAGTGAGTAATTAAATAATAGAAGTATATACTTTTCATTCCTTGAAACTGATGATTGAATGTTCATGTATTGTTTCATTAGGATGAAGTTGTAGCTAGAAAAGAAAAGAGGCAATACAAGAAACGAAAACATAAAACGGACAGTAGAGGAGGTAGCCTTGATGAAACTGGTATACGTGGTGGAACAGGCAGCGGAGGAGGTCGAGGAAATCGGACAGGAGTACTTGGAAGTGGGCTGGACCCTCTACTAAGTTCGGATGAAGACAGTCCCCTTCCATCACATTCTCATTCTCAACCTTCTCTTTCTTCAGATAGAGATGATGAGGATACTGCTGATGAAGGCCAATTTGCCTTTCGACGAAATAGAAATAGCACTTATCTACCTGTAAGTTTAATATATTATCTTAAAGATTATAATTTTTACAAATATTCAAACTTTCATGTTATGTATTTTACATCATGTTACATGTTACTCACAATTATTAATTTACGAATTTATTTAAAAATTAGTTTCTCCTTGCAACGTTCTTGCAAGGGTGGTAATGAAAACCAGAAGTTCTTTTCTGAAGTATGGAAACAGTTTTAATGTTCATTTTTTCAGGATTGTAGATATAGAGCTTTTCTCTTTGCAGCCCGTATTAGGTGGATTTGGAAATTGGCCTTGGTGTGACAAACATGAAGGAGGTTTGGCTGATAAGAAGTATAGGTTTGCCCTCACCAGCATTAGTAAACCAGTACCTAAATGTATTGGTCTTGCTAGAAGAAGACTTGGTCGGGGTGGCAGGTACTTGATTTAGTGATTCACTTGAGGAAATAATCATTTTGTTTCTTTTTTTTTTCTTTTTTTTTTTTTTTTTTATATATATATATATATTTATTCATACAATACATTTCAGAGTTATACTAGACCGCTGCACTTCAGATTTGGACGACATGTGGTCTTCTTTAGATTTTACGATACACGAACCAAAACGTGAGGCTTCAAACTCAAATACAACTGCCACAAATAGTACACCTGTTAAGAAAGAATGGTACGAGCCTGCCAATTGCCAATTCATATAATAACTATAGTAAAAAATTCTGTTCGTTGCAACTATATGCGTTAATTAATATCTATTAACAATTGTTCAAATTAGGCTACACTTTCGACCAAAGACTCCACCTGAGTCAGTGCACAGTCCAAGTGAGGAAAGTAGTGATACGGACTCAGATGTAGAACCAGTGTTGTCTCCATCGAAACCACTTCCATATCCATTCCCACCTGAAGCAACGTCGATATGCGTGGAAGTGGAACCCGAACGTGTAGGTGACGAGCCACCGTTTACTTCGGAATTTAACATTGCAGATTACTTCTCAGTGGATGCTCTATCGGACTTTGATCTTGCGGTAGCAAATGTCAACGGTAGTGCGTGCGTTAGTGGGTTGTCGGACAATAGCTCCAGCGATTTGCGGACAGACGAGCTGGGCAGCTCACATTTTGTAGTGACACCATTATGCAGCAATCTGTTTGCACAGCCTGTGACACAACAGAGCCGGCCTCAGTGCAGTGGTGGTGGTTCTAGTGTTGTAAATACTTCAAGTTCTTCAATCCCGTCGTCCTCTTCGTGTGTGACCAATCAAGCGACGACACTGAGTACCGTATCAACGCAATGTACGAGTGTTGCGATAGAAACACAGTCGAATTACCAGTCCAGACAACACAGACAATTACCTTATAACAGTAACGCTGCTTCTATATTATCTAAATCTCTGACTAGTCCAACAAATAATAGAAATGGCGGTAATTGTGGCAGTGGTGGAAGTGCAGGAGTTAGAGTGTTTAGTGCAGCCACTGCTCCTAGTGGTACCATTACAAACTTTGGTAATGGCCATCAAAATGGGCCTTTATCACATATAAGCAACTCAAATAATCTGCCAAACAGTACTCATGTTGTGAACAATCAGCCGACAATAGTTCTACCACAGAAACATCCGCCGTCCAATTTGTTGCCTGGCCTTATCACGCAAAGTAAATTAGCAAGTATTGCAAGACAACAACAGCAACAAACACAGAGTCAGGCACAACAAATCCCAACGTCCGGGGAAATTACGCTTAATAGTAATAGGTAAGCGTTTATCTATCTTATTAAATAATTTAGTTTTTTTTTTTTTTTCTAATATTATTTTTATTATAATAGATTTTTTAGCCATAATGAAATTCTTTTCAACCAGCTAAATTAGATTGATTATAAATTTAAATATGTTGATTCATTTATCTATTTATATATGATAATAATTATTATCTTTAAAGAGAAATTAAATGTGTATAAAGTATTCGATATATATGCTAGATTACTCCTACTATGTTTTATAGTGAAAGTTTGAATCTGGAGGTGGATGGAGTGGAAAATTCACCCTGTGAGACCAAATCACAACAGCAACAACTTGTCCGGGCAAATAAAACTAATTCATTGGCAATGGAAGTGACATGATGCCTACTATTGGCACCCCTGTTGCTACCAACGCGTTATCGGGGGCTTTGCTAACTTTATCTTACCCATGTCTGCCTGACTATGGGAAGTGGATATTGACGTATTGTTTAATGCAAACAGTGGTACGGCTGAGTACAATTGCAAAATTGTTTTGATCAGTTCTCTTCTGTGGCGAAACTATGATTATCAGAATAGTATAAATGTTATAGAAAATATTGCCTTTAGCTCTGGCCTGAAAAAAGAAAAAAAAAACATTTTAATTAATTTATTTTTTTTCTTTTCTTACTGAATCAACAAACAGTCAGTCTGTAATATGCAAATCATGGATTAATAATCATATCATAATATACATGTTATTTTCGGAAAAAAAAATGAAATTATATTTCAAAAATTTAGTTCCCAAAAATTAATGAAAATTTCTGTGGTAATTTTCTATGCTTTTTACATAAAGAAGGAATATTTAAGAAATTACGATATACGATTTCTTTTTCTTTGCACATAAATATGTATTTATTGATTGTACAAAGAATGACACATTCTTCTTCATATATTATAATTAAAATTTGTAAAACAAATGCAGTCAGAATGAATTAAGTTAAATTCATAAGTTAATTAGTGCTACGAAATTGAAACAGTACCAGTATAACAAATTACAAACATAATTTATTTATTTATACATATGTTTCCAAAGGATCATAACATTGTTATTGATTATTATTATTATTATTATTATTATTATTTCTTTCTTTTTTATTTGGGAATTCAATGCTCTAAGATTATATGCAGTGCAAAAAAAATTTTCATGTATTAAAGCTAATAGAAACTAATAGAATCCTGCAATCCGATTAACTCTATTTGTGTACAAAAGCAGTACTAAAAATGTATCTCATAATCACTGCTTATGTCACAAGCTTTCTCAAACACAGCATTCATTAAAAACAGATGTGAGGAGCAGTAATATATAACTCCACAGAAGTAAGAACAATCAGTAGTTTATAATATGTTTCATAAATAATTTGCATATATGACAAATTCTTGACATAAAATCTTGTACAAATTTATTGGAAAGTATGTTTTCCTTAGATTGTATAATATATATAATCTCTTCAGGATTTCTGCCGCAAGTTCGTCATTAATAAAAAAAGTTTGTAATTACTTGTACAATTATAAATCCAAAAATAATAATTTTATTCTACTTAATGCAATTTAAAAAACAATTTAGAAGCAGAGAAAGGAATAATGTATTTTTTTATTACATTACATAATTACTTCATTGCTGTACATAGATTTGTTTTGAGTACCATGTTTTAAAGAAGCTGTTTCTTTATATATCTAATAATATATTAAAACGCTTGAAGGCTGTGAAATATTAAAGCTATTACTGTCAGGTAATTTCAAAGAACATTAAATATCTTTGTATGCAAGATGCATGATTGGTGAATATATTATATATGTATGAGTTTTTGTATTACTAGATGACAACAGATTATATTGAAAAATAAGTAGAGTCTAATTTTATTCAAATGTTGCGTTTGAGGAGCTTGTATTACACAAAACTGTGAAAGAATGCTATCTTTAGAATACCTATATAAGGACTTGTAAGTCTTTCGTGTTAGTAATTGCAAACATATATATTGAATTAGACCCACGAAAAAAAAGGTATTCATCTGTTAGCAAGGTGTGAGAAATTACAAAAGAAAAATTTATTTCCAAATAATATATTTGCAAAGAATAGAAGTTTTTCTTTCAATCATTTATATGTATCTCTTCTATGTAATAACTGTATACTCTTGTTAAGAAAAATTGTTACCTATGAATATCAGTGCATAGGTAAAAAGTCTTGAATTTCCATGTATCACACATTTGTGATGCTCTCTCTTCCTCTTAGCATCTTTTTATGACTGTCTCCCTTTATGTACAATTTTATTGGTGTACCAAGATAAAATGTTAAGGGCAAATATTTTTTATAAAGGACAAGAATATAATTAAACATGTTTTATTTTGGATGTAACTATTTAAAAAAAAAAAAAAAAAAAAAAAGGAACAATAATTGTGACAGTGACAGAGAATCAGTTAATTTCTATGTTCTCTTTCATTTCTAATTTAACAATATAATTTACTTTCCATGTGATTATTCTTCAAAATTCATTTTTATATGTTTATAGCTTTAGTTTTTCATTATGTTCAGAAAAAACAATATAATATATTGAAAACATAATGAAATTCAAAGTAAGCTATTATATTTCTCAACTCATAATTGTAACAATGTTCACTATGTAATCTTGTGTAAAGTCAAATAACACTGTATTTTATGATATCGTGAAAAATATTGTGATAATTCAAATTCAAAGCAATTTATGCAAAATATAGGCCATTGCTCAATTAATAATTTATCGTTATTAAAAATATAAAAATATATGTCAAATAATCTCATAAACTTTTCACATGTTTAAATATTGTTTTTTCTCAATGGACAATGAAAATGCTTAGTGCCAGCCGTAACGCAAGACAGGAAGTATGATTATGGTGCAAATGTTTCAAATTGTAGGGAGACTTCTTAAAATCATAATAAGAAACAAACAAAAAAAGATATATTGTACATATAAAAATAATTACGCTTACTGTATCTCTTACTTTTAGGTAATTAACTAAATAATTGTAATTAATGTTGTTGTGGTAGGCACACAGCGATGTGTATGAAAAATTTATGAATTCAAAACAATTTTAGAGAAGGAGTAATAAAGAAATTTTATCCTGGATAGAACTTATTATTTTGTAAAAGAACACTTGCCTATAATATTATCTAACATTTTCTAAAATTTAATTTCTGCTCCATATTTGTACATACATTTTAGAAACATGATTATTTCTCTCGTTTTTCTCAAATTTATCATTAAGCATGAAGGTTCTATTCTTTTTTACACCCTCATCTTTACATGGTATATTAGTAATACCATTAATTCCTTGTCAATTTTTGGCATTTACTTATACATTTAAATTTATCATTATATGTGGGAATCTTCTGCTAAATGAATTTATGAGAAGAACAAGTGATGTTTGGAGAATTATCCAAAAAGATTCTTGTAAAAAATAATTTGTTTATTTAGTTGAAACGCTTTAAACGAAATATAGTGGTACATGGATTTTTATATAAAATTTATTAATGTTACATTTACCCAATAGTATCTTTGAATAATAAAACATCAAGAATTATCGAAGTTTGATCGCTCAAACCAAAGACTGAGTTTGCTTTATATTTCTGGTTTGGTAAACACGAAATTTCACTAATCCAAGGCTAACAAAATTGTTTAATTGAACAAAAATTAAACAACTATTCATTAAATTCATAAATACATACAATATGCATAAGCTACTTTTTCGTTTCATTAAAAAAGTTATCTATTTTATAAAAATTGTTTTAAGGGTTGGTCACATAAAATCGTGAAATATCGTGTTCCCAATTCGCTGCATTGACAAGATACATAATAGTAATATTATTACTTAGATATAAGCCCAAATCAATGCAACTTTACAGAGCGATCGGATGAAGTTATTAATCAATTCATATAAACACAATTATATGAAAAAAAAAAAGGAACTTATAGTTAAACTACCTGAGGAGAAGTTCCAAAAATTTTACGCATTAACTTCTATAATAATGCAGACAGGCGTCAAAGTGCAGCGTATCCACTATATATATATATATATATATATATATATATATATATATATATATATATATATGTGTGTGTGTATATATATGTATATATATATATGTATATATATGTATATATATACACATACATATATATACATATATATATATATGATGTATGCTGCATGTATGTATATATATATATATATATATATATATATATATATATATATATATATATATATATGTAAAATTTTATTCTGTGAATACAGTAGAACTTCTATGTCGCTGTGCGACAGGAAGATTTTATTGGAAAGTCTCTCCTACCAAAGCTCTGCTTTGAACAAAAGTTTGTCAAGTGTATAAAGAATTCTTCTCAAAAATGTATGGTTGGAGGATGTAAAAGAAAAATCTATGTATTTAGAAAATTTATTCCAGACAACTTTCAACTTATTCTTCAACATAAACATTTGTGCTCATACTATCTGTTAACACCTCTTTCTATATATGAACATATACGAAGTAATCTTGATAAGTTCAAACATAGTACAATTATAAATTTAATACAAAAAACACAGAACATGATAACATTATATTTTTAAATTTTCAGTAATACAAAATCTTTATAATATTCTTTAGGACAAATCAGTGCTAATCGTAAGTTTCTAGAGGTAACTAAGTTAAGTGACTTTATGTACATAGAGTTAAATTAATAATTTTATTACTTTTCAATTTTTACTTCGTATAATAGCGTTAAGATTGAGATGTTATAAGATAGCTGAGTTATATTTCCTACGAAGTATGTATAGAGATTGAAACTTAACTATTGTTTAGTATTAATATGCATAAGTATTGTGATTAACACTTGACTCTAGTAGGCAATGTAACTAATTGAATGTATATAAGTCAATTTACGGGTTGCATTTTGACTATTAAATATACTATAATTGTGTAACTCTTAAAAATTGGCATAACCATAACATACCAATTCTTGTACATATTCACATACATATGTACATGTATACATACGTATAATTATGAGCTAGCATAAAGATACAATACATTAATATATTTATATATGTGAATATATTAATGTACATTGTATTTGTATGTACAGATTTATGGTTATATATATGTATATGTACACATTATACAACAGCAGCAGACAGAAAAACGGAGGAAGAGTATGAATGAGAGAGTGAATGAGAGAAAGAGAGAAAGAGAGAAAGAGAGAAAGTGAGAGAGTGAGAGAGAGAGAAAGAGAGAATGGGATATACTAGGATGAATTTTGCTATAGATTAAATTTTTTGCATATCCACGTCAATAGGTCTTACGCCTGTTTCCTTTGCCTATTCTATTTATACTGCATTATGTACGCTTTCTATGCTGTACAATGTCAAAATGTTATTTCAAAGTAAACGATCTTTTTTTTTTTCTTTATATTGCAAAACGCAAAGCTTCTCCTCTTAAAGGGAAAGTATATTGTTATGTTTCAACTATAATGATAGTGGAAAAACAGTGAACTGGTATATATTGCAAAATAAAAATTGGTAAAGCAGACATTACTGCAAAATAAATTCTGATTATATCAGGTTTACAATTTTTTTTTTTTTAACCAATCCACCTAGGTTCAAAATATAATAATTCTTTTCTTTTTCTTTTTTAATTTTTATCTAAAACGAAGGTAAACAGAGGTAAGTTTATGTAGAATTAATAATCACCATCATGATTGTTAACATATTAAGAAATTAATACTAAATCCTGTAGAGTATTTTAATTACATCTTTTATCTGTTTACCATAATTGTGTGTTTAAAATTAAAAATGCATCAATATATACGAAACTGATAAAGGCGTGAATTTCAAAAATTCTTAACACACTATTATGGAATAAATAAAACTATGTAAATATTATTTAACTATTATGTAAAAGTTCTTTTTTGTTTTTCCGTTAATAATAAAATAATATGATGCGAAAAAAGAGCGGTAGAATTTTTCCTGCATAAAATATTACAACGTGTCGGGAGAGAAAGAGAGAAAAAACGAGAAAATATTTAAATGTAAAATATTAAATATGTTATTTTTTTTTTTTTTTTACTATGATACATATCTTACACAAGTTTTATTTATATAATTTTTATTAATATTTTATACATTATGCGCACGTTATATTACAATTATTTAATCTGTTCAAACTGATATGACATTATTAAAAAGCAATAATATAAACTACGTGAAATTTTTAAACTTCAAGAATAAATCATTGCTGCCAACTATATATTTGTATGAACAACACTAGTCCAGCAATTAGTTTTATAAAAGAATTATAATTATTTTGATATTTCGTTTCATAGATTTCAATACCATCTCATATTCTTGGAAATTTAAACTTCTGTTTTATTTAAAAGTGAAAAAAAAACTATATAAAGCAAAAGGGCATTATGATCTGTATGATTAATTAGGTTGGTATCTCTGCTAAAATTTCAGATTGCTACGACTTATTAATTTATTTCACGTTGTGATAAAATTGATGTAATGTTTATTATATTTTCAATGATGTACCTTTCTTTGTTTTAGAAATGTGACATAGTAAAAGATAATAATGTAAAAGATAAGAATAGTGGTTTATACAACCACGTCTAACCACAACACATTTTAAACAGTTGTTTTGATGTATATAGTTAGTGTTATCAATTAGATGACTAATAATAAGGATTAGATGAGTAATAAAAGATTTTACAATATTATTCAAAATGTCTGCTCAAACAAGTCTTGATCAATATTTTACACTAAAATTAAAAAATAATCGGAAAGTTAAATCGCAAAATCTTGTTGGTTTGAAAGAACTTAAAAGATTGAAAAAGGTAAATATATATAAAACACTTTATTTTATATAGATAGATAGATAGATATATAGATATTTTATTCTTCCCCTCAGGGTTTGAAGGCTCTTTTCCAGAGGAGCGTATCCAAACCTCTTACATATCTTGCTTTATTTTATTTTATTCTATATAAAAACGTTCTATTCTACGGCATTTTATTTTATATTCAATTTCGAATTCTTTTAGCAATCTAAGAACATAGTATCACAAACAAGATTTGAACAAAGTAATCAAAGAAAGCATTTTTCATCAATTAATATGTCATCATCTCATAATAATGAATCAATAGACAATGCACAAATAGCAGATACGGGTACTCATTTTATGGTAGGTATAAATACAACTTATGTATCAGATGACCTACTAGATAATGAAACTGATGCATTATCAGATTGCTCTATAATATATGAAAGAATATGTACATCGAATAATAAAATATCAACTGATAAAGAAAAAGCAATGGAGTATGGAAATCAAGTAATAAAAGATTCTGAAGAAACTTGTATCAACAGTCAATTACAAAGTTTTGAGGAACAAGTATCGTCTAGTCACAATGATGATGAACTTATGATGCCATTTAACTTACTTGAAAAAGGAAATAATAGCAGGTTTTCTATAGAAAAAGATTTAAAGATATCGGATATTGAAGATAAAGGCACGAATAAAAGAAAATACGACATCACTTCTGTAAATAGTAGTCCTGTAAAAAGTGTATTAAACTCTCCTTCTAAGCAAAAAAATCTAATTCTCAGTCCAAAGAAAAATTCAACCAAAGAAGTTTTGCCACATAATTCTAAAACCTCAAAGAACTCAAATCTTTATTTTCGGCAAATAGTAAATACAGAACTTACACATACTGCAATAGAAAATATGAATTTTGTAAAAGAAGGTGCAATTCTGATCAATAATTTTGACCTACAAAAGATATATGCCGATAGTTCATTTACATTTAAATATAATCGTGTTGATACTAAAGCATCTGAAAAATATGAATATGATGATGTGATTATACCAACAGAAACATATGCAGCGCTTTTATTTATGATAGTAGTGAATGTTTTTTCAAATCCTATAAATTGTGGATATTTTGATAAGGATGAAATGGATTTTATTTTTTCTATGTTTACACTTTCTGTAAAAGCTCAAATGTTATTTGCACGTATCTTAAGAAGAAAATATTCATGGCACAGAGTAGAACATTTAAAATACAACAATATAGCTGATGATTTGATACCATTTTACAACGAACTTGTGTCAAAGTCATTTTTTATATCTGATATCAAAAATGAAGAATTATCTACTTCCTTTACGATGCTTCAAGCTGATGAAATTCGTACAATTTGTAAAGACTTTAAATTAAATTATAATAATAAAGAAACAGCGATAAAGAAACTATTAGAAATAGCAGCTAGAAAACCTCTTTTTCCTGGCATGAAAACCTCTGGTGATAAATTAAAGTCATTGATATCAAATAAGTTGGGATATTGTATACATTTAAGTCAAAAGACAAAAAATATTTTTGATAAGATATTAACATTATTAATACCTGATCAAAATCCTGAAGAAACTTTATCAGATACATATAATAAGTTAATGCAGGTTGAACTTAAAAAGATGTGTTTTCCTAAATTTTCTGATAAAAGATATCCTATTTTTAGCAACAAAAATCAATTAATTCGGTAAGTGTCAAAAAATAAATAGTTCGTTATTAATATTTTCATTATTACACATTCTTACTATTATACATTTTTTATGTTAATACTTAAATACTTTGTATATAATTTATGTTTAATTAATTATCTATATTTGCATATAGATATATTGAAGCAAAACATAAACTGACTAGTATGTTAAATGCCATTACAAAAAAACAATGGGAAACTGTAAAAAACATTGGAAAGTTAGCTTATGATCAATGGCTAATTATTTTGAAAACTGAATGCACAAGGTAATCATAAATATTAAATAAAATGCTCTATTTAAAATGCTTCATATATATATATATATATATATATATATATATATATATATATATATATATGTATGTATGTATGTATGTATTTGTGTTGATAAAGTAGTATTAAAGTTTATGTATATAGTATATGGTATAAAATTTAATTTTGTTTTATTTTACAGTTTAGAAAATTGTGTGCTTCCTTTGCATATATCTCGTTTTATGCCAGGTTATTTATGGTTGAAAATATTATCTAAAAGTATAGATGCTTTTAAGAAAGTAAAAGAGTCATTACCATTTGCTGTTGAAATTTTACATAAATTAATAAATCAAAATTTTTACATGCAAAATAAAAAAGAAACTTGGTATTCTG
The DNA here is from genome assembly GCA_918808275.2 of Dolichovespula sylvestris. Lineage (NCBI taxonomy): Eukaryota > Metazoa > Arthropoda > Insecta > Hymenoptera > Vespidae > Dolichovespula > Dolichovespula sylvestris. Next base: position 22,088,819 of record OU964961.1, on the reverse strand, counting down.
AATTAGCAATGATTGAAATGTATCATAATAAAAATTTAGAGGCTAGTGCAAAAATAACACTACAGTCATTGAAAATTGAGACTTTATCCGAAGTTGGTATTGCAGAACTTTTAGAAAGAGCACAAAAACTTTGTAAAAGAAAGACTGGCATAAGTAGCACTACGTTGACAAATGTTAAGACCATATTAAAATGCATGAATAGTAAGCTCAAAAGTCCAATATTAAATACAAGAATAGTGACAGCTACTTTAATAAAAGGGTAAGTTATAGTCAATTTAAATGGATATATAGAGCATGAATATATTGAAAAGAGACTATAAATTTATATTATAGAAATCTATATATTTATTTATAGAAATTCTAAAACTAGTAAGAGCAAATGGTGTATTGATAATATCACAGATAATAAATCTTATATTTCGGTTGAAAAGGTTGCATTAAACTATTATTATAATCAAGGTTTTAATGGTGGAATACATTGCGAAGGTGCTCTACCAGTTACTCTATTTTTTGCATTATTTTGGGAAGAACTGTTTAATATTGATATTCCTGGAATTTTTGTGACATTATACCAAACAGCTCCCCTAGATTTATTTACTAAGGATTTTTATAAAAACAGAAAAAAAACAATTGATATGAAACTTAACTTATTACGCAGTTTGGATCCAGAATCTTTTAGCAGTATAGTAGAAACTAATTTTATATCGTACAGTCATTTTGAATCCATGATGCATGTAAACATGTTTACAAGTAATAATATTAAAGTAAGTAATAAAACGTTATGTATATCATAGTTAATAAATTAAATTATTGAAGTAGATTAAATGAGATAATATAATTTTATGGTTACAGGAAATCGTATGTTGTTTAGGAACTGAAAATGTTATAAAAATTTGTGAACGACTTATTCATAATTATACCTTATGGAAAGCTGGCTTTCCTGATTTGATCGTATGGAATTCCAATTATAAAAGTGTAATTTGCCATCATGCTTGTATATTTTAAATAGTAACATGATCAATGGATAATTTGTATTATGTTATATGAAATAATTTTTGTTTTTTTATTAGTGTAAAATCATTGAAGTCAAAGGACCTGGTGATAAGCTTTCAGTGAAGCAAACGTTATGGTTACAGTACTTACATCAAATGGGAGTAAATGTGGAAGTTTGTCTAGTAAAAGGTAAATCATATTCATGTAATTTCTTTATTTTCTTCTATTTGTAAACTTGAGATAAATTATGTTGTAAAATTTATGGCTCTAATGCTTCTGTTACGGTGATTGTACAAGGACCTTCAAAATGATATCTTTAAAACAGAAAAAATTATTTTGTAATAATTTCTATTTTGCATTACAATAATTTTAATTCTATTCTCTGTAGATAATGGACATGGCAAAACTTACTGAAATTGCCTTGTCGCCGGAGTAATTTCAATATTAAATTCTGCAACTGGTACTCCACGATTAGCTACTTGTGGTGCAAACATTGCAGCTGGATATACAATAGAAGATGTACCAATTACCAAACATACATCGCATGTTTCAACAATCTCATCTGTAGATAATTTTAATAGACATCAAATCATTTTATTTCATTAATTATTACATATTTTATATGCTTAATTAACCGTTGAATATTACATTGAATAAACATTGACATTGGGTCATTGAAAAAACGATGTCGAAAAGTACCAAACAGCGCGATCGCACTGCTAAAGTTACATTTTTATATCAAATGATTTAGTATGTAATATTTTTATTTATATCATATATATATTACTATATATTACTATGTATTACTATATATTACTTACAAGCTTTACTAAGTACAGATTCATCAAGACTTTCACCAAACCATACAATGTCAGGCCTGAGCAAACCATTGCAATTTACATCCTCGCATTTAGGAAGTTCTTCTATTGGAATGTTAGCAGATGTAATATTTGGATCTGGTGCTCTATTATGTACAATTATGTCGTATAATATGTAAAATGTAAATTATAATTTTTAAGCCGATATATATATACAGAAAATAACTTTACCCTTTTCCATCTAATGCAGCGCAAATAGGAATATTTTCATTAACACTTATATTGTGACATTTTGTGCAACGTGTTCTATAAAGCGAACCATGAAGCTCCAATATATCTTCAGTTCCTGCTTTTTGATGTAAGCCATCAATATTCTGAGTTATCACTGTTACCTTTTTACCATCTTTTACAAAACGTTTCTGAAATGCTGCTATTGCTTCATGGGCCTGTCAATTTAAATTAAAATCAAAAATGTAGAATGAAAAGGTTCAAATCGATCATATCATCTAAATGAAAAGCATATAAAACTAATTATAAGCATAAATACCTTATTAGGTTTGACTTTGCTGACTAATGTTCTTCGATATTCATAAAATTCCCAAACTAATGATGGATTTGCAGCAAAAGCTTCTGGTGTTGCCAGGCTTTGTGCCTGATATTTTCTCCAATATCCACCTGCTCCTCTAAATGTCGGTACACCAGATTCGGCTGAAATACCACTTCCAGTTAAAATCAAAACATTTTTACTATTCGAGAGAATTTCACGAAACGATTTCATCACGTTCATTGTACACACTTATTGAAAATTCTACAACCTTTTTTGCCCATTCACGATCAGCTGATCGTGACGTAAGTTACAATTAAGGCTCACCCCTGGTTTTATAATGTTATACGTCAACAAAGAGAACAGGCGTAATTCGTAAACGATTTTGATCAACAAAGTCTCATTTTAAAAGTGAAGGTTTAATTAAAAACATGGCGCTTTTTCGAATTTGTTTTATTTTCTTTGAGAAACTGTATCAAAAAATGGTGTTCTATTGAGAATAGTTTATTTATAAAAATAAAGCTTTTCCAAAAATTCGAACAAGTTATGTTCTCGCTTAAGTTTTCATCTTTAAAATGATACCTTATTTATAAAAATTGTTCAAGACTTACATTTCCATTCGTTGTTGACGTGAAAGTTGTTTTTAACATGTTTCGTGAAAAAAAGTGGCGCCCTCGAACTTTGCGGCAAAACAGAAGAAGCTCGTACCAACACTGCTTATTATCATATAATCACTACAATGGTATGCGATTTGTTTCTGTAAAGTAGACGATGCTTCTTCCTTGTTTGGCATACATAAACTGATGCTTGAATTTTTTAATGCGTTAAAACTCACGAAAAAGAAGTCCTAGTAACTTTACTCAGACATTTTAAATCGTTTTCGACTGTTAATTCTACGATAAAAATAAACAAATACGTGTTCGGTCGTTCACTCTAATGAGCCTTAGGAATTTCATAATTATTTAAACGATGTATAATGTACACGAAGTACAATAAACTAATATTTAAACAATAGTGTAAATTACACGGCTCGTAACACGCGTTAAATATAAAATAATTTTAATTCAATATTTCGATATAGTTAAATATCGAACGCCAAGTCGTTGCCTTTGTTTAATATCAACAAAAACGGATTTTTGACTGATTTTGACTGAGCGAAAAATTATTCTTTTGCATTTCGACGAATAAACATCGAAGCTTTCTTTCTCTCTCTTTTTACAGATAACTACTAATTCGATTGTTAAGTTACGGACTACTTAATTATTTTTTTATATTACCTTTACAAGCTTATATATCGATACAATAGGCACATAGCGCGGGCAGTATTCCTCTATTCTGCTTCTGTTTACATTTTGTCTATATCTGTCGTCGGAGTTTTATATGCTACGGACGAAAAACATAACCTCTTGCATATGAAAATCGTATATTTTTAGATCTTGAATTATACAATAGACCATGAATAGTCATAAATAATTTTTAAATATATCTATTTTTTTACAATTTATCAAAATACAAGAAATTAATATGAATATTAAAAAATATTTATTTAAAAGTTTTATCAAGAATTTCTTCCGATTCAAATCTCACGTACGTATACCAAATTAATTTTTTTTTATAAATGAAATGTATTGATTCAACTATTAATTATTTTTGAAAGGAAAAAGAATTAAGGCCAAAAATTGTAAATAACTCATTTGGTAAATATGAAGTTGTAGAACCGTGGCATGTTTCTGAAACGTGCCAAAGACACGTGCCATCATATGTTCCTAAACCATCTTATAGTTTAACTAAAATCCCAGAACCAGGGCCAATAAGACCAGAGATTAAAGATAAAAATCAAGTAGAATGTATGAGAGAAAGTTGTGAACTTGCACAATATGTTCTTACTCAAGCAGGAGAATATATCAAGGCAAGAGTAAAAGATTATATATTTTATATATGACATATCAATATATATAATAATATGACTTTATCAATATTGAGAATAATCATAATTCTTAGCCTGGTGTTACTACAGATCAATTAGATGAAATTATTCATGAAATGATCATAAATAATGGAGCATACCCCAGTCCACTTAATTATCGAGGATTTCCAAAATCTATATGTACTAGTATTAATAATGTTGCATGTCATGGTATCCCAGATAATCGTCCATTAAAATACGGAGACATAATTAACGTAGATGTGACTGTATGTATTATCATATTATTTAAATTTAACTTTTGTTATATGACTCGTCATAATTTTTTCTTGTTAAATGTTACAAATTTAGGTCTATTTAAATGGCTATCATGGAGATTGTTCAAAAACATTTGAAGTAGGAGAAAGCGATGCCGAGGGAAAAAGATTAATACAGGTGACTGAACTTTGCCTCCATAATGCAATACAAATTTGTAAACCAAATGAGAAATTTTGTACTATAGGTATGTATTAATATTTTTCTTTTTTATAGTTATATAAAAATATTATAGTAAAGTATTTTAGGTAATATTGTGGAAGAAATAGCAAATAAGCACGGATATAATGTTATTCCTGCATTTGCTGGACATGGTATCGGAACTTATTTTCATGGGCCACCGGACATCTTACATTTTGGTATATTCGTATGAATAATTCAATATTTATGTATATAGATATTGGAATGAAATATTTTTTATTACATTTAGCACATGAGTCCACTGAAAGAATGCAGCCAGGTATGACATTCACTATAGAGCCAATTCTAAGTCAAGGTGGAAAAGAGGTGGAAATTTTAGAGGATGGTTGGACAGCCGTGACAGTAGATGATGCTAGAACTGCACAAGTAGAACATACCATTTTGATAACTGATAATGGTTGTGAAATAATGACAAAGTAGTTACTGATATTTATGAAGTTGATAGAAAGTAAAACTTTATATAATTCAGAACAAGCTGTGCTGTAGAATAAATTGTCTTTGATTATATAATTAAATTTTATTTAATAAAATTATTTTTAAATATTTTAAATCAAAGAGCAAACATCATGTTTATTTGGTTAGAACAGCTGCTTCCCAGTTACTGTCTAATGTTAATGGACCTTGAATCTCCACACCTTCATTTTTAGTAATTATACCAATGTGATACTATAAGAAAAAAGGATATCATATATCTTGATAAACAATAGCAGTAGCTACATCTTTTAATTTTGTACATAAATTACCTTAGGAAAAGAACGAGCGTCTCTGTAAAAAAGAACTTGCATAGCTTTGTAAAGAAGTTCTTTTGCTTCTTCTTTAGTCATTTCATTATTTTCTTCATATGCTTTCCGCAATAAAGGTGTTGCCATATAGGCACCATAACCAGTTGCAATCACTGGATCAATGTAAGCAGTTCCAAGTTTATCTACTGTGCCTAAAAATCTGATAAAATATATACAGGCATATTGCCTATTTATTCATAATACCATATAAAGATTTATAAATTAATAAGATATATTTACGGTTTTCCATCGTCTAAGCCTGCAATTACAAAATTGTTCCAAAATGGATCATAACTTGATCGTCTGTTATACATCACGCGAGTTAACCAACAATAAAGGGCTTTAGGCTTTAAAGAAAATCCATCATCTAAACATTGTTCATCTAGACTAAAAATAATATTAAAATACAATTATATTTTTGAAATAGATATTCTTAGTAATTGTATAACTTACATTTTCTTTTCAATGTTACTTTTAATACACTGAAAATCAGCATAATCACCGCTAGCACCAAGAAGAATATTATCGTTAACTTTCATGATACGTTCACAATTTCTATATCTAGCTAATGAACCATAAGATGCCAGGATATCGGCAGCAATAATAACTCCATCTTTAAATTGTACGCCAACTACTGATGTTCCAGTTGTCATAGGTGCTCTGTACAAATATTTATAATTTGTACTACAAATTGTTTTACATGATTTCTTTTAAATTATGATTTATTTTTAAACTACATAGTACTATATTATAAATTACATTCTTATTACTATTATAATGTTAAAAAGAACAAGTTGCGAAACAATTCTGTATTTTAAGTACATAAAATATATAAATTCTACAAAATAACCTAATGTAATTTAAAGGTTATACTTTGTATACTTCCTCTAATAGATATTTTTATAAGAACGAAATAAAACTCACTGTGATCGTTGCCGCATTCCATGATCAACTGATTGTATGGTACTCCCAGGAAAATCATAAAAACAGCCCGGCGTTGGACCATTTTGCCAAAAAGGTGCGGGAGTAGAATAACCGTTACTACCAAAAAGCGCCATATTTACTACAAGTCACGATACAACTTTGAAATGTCATGTTCTGCGATCTATAGTATTACAGCGCCATCAAAGACGCCATCTTTCAATACATATATTTTCTTGTTGGTGATTGGTCTGTTCTGAAATAGCTTTATTAGTTGGAAATTCATTTTATTTTACATAGTAAATTTTTTAATTCTTTTCCTAAACTATTCTTTTCGAAACTAACCGTTTCCTTTTTCAAATATAAATACTCTTTAATACCATTCAAGAAATATGATTAATAAAGAATTTGATGACAAATGATAATTGATAAAATAACAATAATTCAACAATTTTACGAATGAATAATAGAGGAAGTTAATACGATTTATTAATTATACGTTTTTCTATGTTTATGACGATGTCTTGTAACATAACAAATTTCATTTGTTAACCCATCTTCTACCTGATGTGTCGGTAATCAATCTACTATGTGTTAACACTGCTCTTCTTTTAGAAAGTGTATTCATATTTAAAAATAAGAAATAACGTCGATAAGGAAGATCAAAATATTACTACTGCAGATAAGTAAGTATTTCATCAACGATAAATATATATTCTTATGAAGTCACGAGGTATCATATAATATGTATATGTAATAAGATTATATTACCAGTCACCGATGAAACAGTTACTTTATCTGTTGTACGTAAGCGGTTAAATATGAAACTAAATACGATCGTTGTAGCAGACGTAAGAATAGGACAGAATATATTGTCATAACTTATTAAGAATTGTCGCGCATGTGCATAACGAACAAAGTTCTTTCCAAAACGGAGAGAATTATATACGTCTCTATATACGAGGTATATATTTTTGTATAAATATCTCATCGACTAAAAAATTACTTTACACATTTTACGGATTAAATCCATGTTACAAGGAATATCATTGTAACATTATATTTGCTTTTTTTTTTGTAAATTGTACGTAATAATTTTCATAGAAGTTAAAATAAGAATCATTATTGAACTGGTTAATGAAGTAATTAGTAGCGTTGAAAAATAATGACGTTTCAAATGATTATTCGACAAAATATGAAAGGTGTTTTTGAAGATGATAAAGATTTTTCTTTGGGTCACAGGGAATAAAGAAATAAAATAACGCATCTGTTTATAACGCCGTTCGCATTTGAACAAGTGTAATATCAACATTTTAATCGCATTTCATTGATACACAAGTAAATTTTTAGTTCAATAAACAACTATCGATAAAACTATTACTTACTATAAATATGAATAAGGCGTAAAGCAAATTGAAGATTTTTCTTATCTTTTTTCTCCCTTTTTTTTTGTGTTTCCTTTTACCGTTTAATATTTGACAATTATCATATTTATATGTATATATATATATATATATATATATATATATATATATATAAATATATAAATATTAACACATTTTAAACGCTTTCGCTTAATGCGAAAGGAAACTCAATGAAAAATAGATTACGCTTTGATTCTTGCATTTTCATTTGCTTTTTATCTTTTTCCTTTTTTCTTATATGAGCGTGTATTCTTTCCTTATCGTGCTACGCTGCTCGTTCACTCTTAAAGAAAATAAAAAAATGTATCATAGAGAGTGAAGGTTGAAAATAAACAAAAGGGATTGTTTATACGATTAATATTTGTACATGTAAAACTCAGTCGATGTATACAACTTTCGCATAAATCGAGGCTCAATTTTTTGTCTCGCGCAAAGTGGCGGCATTTTGAAAAAAAGAAGAAGAAGAAGAAGAAAAAGAAGAAGTAGAAGAGAATGTTCTCGTTTTCTCATAAAGAATATCTGCGCGAGAAATATATATATATATATATATATATATATATATATATATATATCACGATGCATACGATACGAGCATATGCAATATGCATCACGATGCGAGCATTCGTACGATTATTATGCGAAAGTTTAACAAAAGTATTTCTATCCTCTTTTCTTACATATCTTTTCTTTTCTTTGACGAAAAATGATAGAACGCATTTATTGTTATTTCTTCCTTCTTTTTTGTTGTTGTTGTTGTAAAGTATCTTTGTTGTTGTATATAATGGCATATACTCTATTTTCTTTTCATAGTTATAGCACCGCAACTTCTTTTTATATGTATAATATAACGCTTTATTATTTATTTAAAGACGTAAGAGATAAAGTTGACGAAATATAAGGAGGATTAGAGGAAGAGTAAAAGACTATGAAACACGAATCAACGACCGACGTTTTTTTGATCGTTATCAAAGTGTACAGGGACGGGAGGGGGGGCTTGTGGGCAGAGGAAAAAGGGACATTGCGACCCGTTGCGTGTCTACATAATATTATACATACATACATATATATATATATATATATATATATATATATATATATATATATGTGCATAAAATAGCCGAGTAAGGAATAATTGTAAAGTTTTACTATAATACATAGGTACAGAGACAGGTGAGAGTATTTTAAGTATGCATATCGTTAAAGTTATTTCAGTGAAACGTTATTAGTATTCATAAAAAGTACACGCACAAGTAAAGTAAACGTGTAATATAAGTAAGTAAAGTAATGACGTATAATAAAGAAAGTGATAATTCTAGACGAAAGAAGAAGAAAGTCTCGTAGTTATTACATATTCATATATCGTTATGTATATATCGAAGATATTACGTTTGCGTATGTGTATAGGTGTGTTGGCTTTTCTTCGTATATGTATGCTACTTATCTACGAGAGATAAATTCAAAGTGATCAACACTTTCTCAATTATACCGGTTCTATTAAAAATTACATGATACTTTTTCTTTTTTCTTTTTAAATCTAAAAACTTAGACGCGCGTAAACGCTTCTTATTTTATATGTAGAACAAATATTGTAAAATTAGAAAGAATCATTTAGAAAATAATGAGAAATATTTGGACTAATAAAAAAGTTAAAAATTCTTTTTCGTTCTGATTATCTCTTTTGAATTTATTTGCATCATCATTTTCATATTGTTTCTGTTAACAAAAGATCTATTAGTATACATATATTAGCATTTGATACGACTACTTGGAGGTGTATATAAAAATTATAAAAAATAAGAAAAGGAAAGAAAAAACAAACAAACGTCTAAGTTAATCAATTCTTGGACAAAATCCTAGAATTATAATTATTCAGAAAGTGATTCACTTTTAATTCTCTTCTTTGTGACTAGTCGTATTTATCTATATAGAAAATATTGTTGCTAATTCATGCACTCTAGACTTCTATAATTCTCGATCAGAGAATTATTTAATAAGTTTTAAAGAGTTATAAGATATAAGTGAGAGTGTATAAATGATGTGCGTTTAAACGTGACGTTGTCACTTTATAAGCACGTTATTTATCAATAAGATAGAGAATTAAATGGTGACAAATAAATATAGCAATGTATGTAATGTGTGTGTGTGTATGTGTATTCACGATGTAAGTCAGTAATTACTACCAAATTAAAAAAAATCTTTACTCATGAATCGTTAAAAAAATAGATCTAAGATACCAATAGTTGTTGACTTACATTGTACGCTATTTAAAAGTGTATATATATATATATATATATATATATATATATATATATATATATATATATATAATGAAACATAACTTTGACAAGAAAATAAGACCGGATCAATACAGTGAGGGAGAATAAAAAGAAAGAAAGAAAAAATAAAAAAGTAGAAGAAAGAGAAAGCAATTAAACAAGAAAAGACGACGTGATCGATGCAGCACTTAAAAATAAGCAACTTTTCTTATAATAACATTTATAATCATTTCGACAATCATTGAAAATAATTAAAATCGGTTAATAATTTATTTTCTTTTTTCTTTTGTTTTTTGTTTCCGTATATAACTTTGGTATTCCTTGCAAAATATTGGAATTATTAGTATTTATTTTGTATTGATTGAAATTGCAACGAAGTAAATAGATAAAGCGCTTCGAAATGCAATGCCCTTCTTTCAATTAACGATCTTATAACTTTGTTTTAAAAGTGGTTATAATATCGATGGTGTTAGGATATAATAGATTTTTATTTCTATTTTTATTTTTATTTTTTTATTTTTTTATTTTTTTTTTTATTAGATTGAATGGAAGTAGAAGCGGAAGCGCGAGCGGAAGCAGAAAAAGAAGAGGAAGAAGAAAAAAAGCAGAGAAGCTTGAAACGAGCAGATTATTCTACGATGTTGGAAATAACCGTCGAAAATAATCAATGTACTTGTAAGATGACAAGACTGCGTAATTTGCTCACCCCGATTAATTTTCTTCCTTATTATTATTATTATTATTATTATTATTATTATTATTATTATTATTATTATTATTATTATTATTATTATGATTATGATTATTATTATTATTATTTTCTTTTCATTTGTATACGTGTGTATATATTTTTCTTATTTTGTTGCTGTTGTTGTTGCTCCTCATTTTTCTTTCTCAAACGTCAAAGAATAAAATTGATCTACGTGAGTAATTTACACGCTTTCATAGTGTACAACTGTGCGTACATATGTATGTACATATGCACAATGTTGATCATAAATACGATCTATTTTTATTCCTCTTTCTCTCTCTCTCCTATTTTTCTTTTTCCTTCTCTCTTTCTCTCGCGATCGTACATGAAATGTGACAATTGATTAGAGCACAAAAGTAGATCGTAATAACGAGCAACGTCATGCATGCACAAGTGCAATTTTTGTGATAGATCTCCGATAGATGACAGACTTGTAAATTGTAAATTTAAATAAACTACGAGAGTTTTTGTTCAAACGTCTATTAGATAGATCCTATAGAACGTCTATTCGGAAATCGAAAAAGTCCGGTTTTTATTTTTTTTTGTTCTTTGTTTTTTTCTCTTGTAGGTGTTAACAATCGTGTCTGTAGGTATGTGTATGTATTAATAGATCATAGATGTATATATTGTACGTAGACACATCTATGCCACATTTATGCTTGGAAGAGCGATCGCAAATAATGATTCGACGCACAGTAAAAAAAGCTGAGACATATATATATATATATATATATGTGTGTGTATCTTTTGATATCGATTATCGAAAAAGTCATGAAAGAAAGAAGTTTCTAGGTCGAAGTTGAAAATTGTCTTCGGTAATTCGTGTTAGCCATAGGTAGGAATGAAATTGTGTAGATAGAAATTTACAGGAATATACATATATATATATATATATATATATATATATATATATGTATATGTATGTATATATATGTGTGTGGGTTTTTTTTTGACATTTGCACGGAGGAAATTGTCGGTCATTTTCTTTTCTTCAATGATTTGCATGTGTGTATGTATATACACACAAACAAACAAACAAACAAACAAACAAACGAACATACACACACACACACGCAGTATACGCAACCTCCTTGCACGATATTACAGCATGTTTTAGAATTGCAGCGAATTCAACATTTTTTGAACGATTAGGATAATAGTTCAAAACCTGATGGATATTTCCAGCTTTCGATGTAAAGGAACGATATTCGATTCGTTGTGCATCGTAAAATTTCCGTTCCTTTACTTTTGTTTTTCTTTTTTTTTAACCCCTTATAACGCCATATTAATTTCATACTCATTTATCCGTACTTTTTAAAGTCTCATTTAATTTTTTTTTTCTGTCACAAAATTAATTATTAATTCATACTCTATCTGTATATACTCGTATAAGTTTCATTTGTATCGTCTTTTTTCCTTTTTCTTTACTTTTCTTTTTTGTTTTTTTTTCTTTTTTTTTTTTTTTTTAAGACAAACAGAAAAAGTTATAGAGGGTTAAGAGATTCTCTTTATTATTATTATTATTATTATTATTATTATTATTATTATTATTATTATTATTATTATTATTATTATTATTATTAATTCATTTTCTTCGGCTCTTTATCTCTATTTCTCTCTCTCTCATTCTCGAAAACGAAAAATCACGGTGCGTGCTGTGCTGTCCCATTTTGCAAACGCTCGTCGTTATTATAATTATTATTCTTCGTCGAATTCCGTGCGACGTATAATTGTCCTACGTGTAATAAAAACGAAGCTATGTACGTACATCGTGAAATCTATCACAGCCATTTTCACTTAACTAGGGCTCGATAAATAATCTCGCTGTACTCGGTCTTACGATACTTCGAAAACTTTTCGAAATAATGATCCAAACATGATCATGGATTTTCTTTTTCTATATGTCTTGGTTCTTTTCTTTTCGTTCTTTTTTTTTCTCCTTTAATTTATGTGAAACCTAACACGAGCACGGTGAGGTTATAGTTACTGCCCTGTTCGGTTGGAACACATCGTTCTGAGCTCATTCCTTTAACAGCCGAATATGTCAAGTTCTAATCGTCTTTCTAAACAAAACAAATATGATACGGATTTTGACATTACTGTCATTATGACATTACTCTCTCTCCCCCCCTCTCTCTCTTTCGTTTTTCTTTCTCTTTATAAACTCAAAAAAAAAAAGAGAAAAAATTAAATAAATAAAAAATAATATGATATTGATCGTCGAAGCGAATTTTCGTTATTGATTTATTGAATCATAAGAAAGAATGAAAATGAGATATTAATTTTCCTCTTTGTTTTACGTCTTGTCGTTGTTAAAGGAATGAATACATATATCGGACGTTACGAAATACACCTACTTCCTATTTTACGTATCGCAAGGCGATTATTAATCGTGTCAATTGCAACTTTAAATGCGCATTTAACGTTGCGGTAAGCTAGCGTATCGTATCGCGATAATCTAACACAAACCGGTCGGGTATCGAATTGTAAATTTTTTGTTTTGTTTTTTTTTTTTTTTTTTTTTTGGTTATCTTTTTTATCATATACGTGAATGTATATACTTTTTCTTTTTTCCCATCAATCAAATCGTCGAAGGTGAACATTGATGGTCGCTCAAAATTAAACGATCTTTCTTGTCACACAAACACGCACACACACACGCGCACACACATACACAAATCCACATACACATACACGTTTAGGATCGTTCACATTATTACGAATTTTAATGTTAAAAAAATAATAAAGGAAACAAGCGATGCATACGTGTGTGTACGTGTCTATGTGTGTATATATATATATATATATATATATATATTTATATACACATATGTAAAAGTAAAATGGAAACGTTAACTTTCCCGTCGGATTTGTGTTGACGTCTACATATGGTGAAAGCACTTACGCGTAAAATATACTTTATTTTTGTATAACTTCGTTTTACAATTCAACGTGAAGTAATACCATATACAGGCTGTTTGGCGGTTCAGTATCGTCATGAAACTTTAACATTCACTCTCTTGCACTTTCGCGTGAAAATTTTGTTCTTCGAAAAAATAATAGTTCCGTCCGTTCCTACGTATAATTGGATATCCTAATTTAATTGTAACAAAGAAAAATCATCATTTATTTCGATAATACATTAAAATAGTTTTATAAAAGAGAAAAAGTTTCGAATTACCTTATGTATTTTTTTATCTTTTTTTTTTCTTTTTCTTTTCTCTATCTCTCTCTCTCTCTCTCTCTCTTTTTTTTTTTTTAATAACGATTATTATATCATAATTATATATCATATATTTTTTTCGAAATATACGAAGAGACAGACGAGTTAGGATTAAAGATGGCCGTCTGCTTTGAAATCGGTTTATCGTAAAAAGTACAGGAAAGGGTTGGAATTTCATGAGAATACTTGCATTTACGTGTGCACACTTTCCTTATCTCTTTCTTCTCTCTCCCCCTCTCTCTTTCTCACTTGTTTGATTCTCTTTCTCTGTTTATTCATGCATGCATGCATACATACAAAACATACATACATACATATGTAGATCGGTGTATATAATTAAACTTCCAACTTATTTAATACTATGCAACATTTACATACTATTCGATTGCGTGACTAGGAAAAATGAAATAACATAGACGTTTGTTGTTTTCCATATTGACGGTTTAAATTTTTGTTTTCATTTTTCTTTGTTGTTGTTGTTGATGTTGCTGTTATTTTCATCGTCGTCGTCATCGTCGTCGTTGGGTGCGTCTTCAATACATGCGTCTGCTTATGAAATGATCCATTTTCTTCTTACACGTACTTACTACACGAAGAATGTTGTGTTATGTTGTTCTTAATGTTATTTATATAAAATAACAAGATTAACGTGCGCAACGGGAACATATTAATTATATTGAAGTTTCATTGAATTGTTTTTCGTACAATTAACACATATGGATCGATTAGCAATTAACAAGTTCGATGGTTATTCTTTTCTTCATTTCTTTTTTTTTTCAAGTTCAACCATTTCAATTTTTATTCGAAGGAAAAAAGAAAAGAGGATAAATTTGACTACAGTAATGATATTAAATTTTTATGTTCGTCGTCGTGCACTCCCATCGTTGATATATTTTTCTTTTTCTTATTATTATTATTTTCTTATTTTTTCTTTTTTATTTTAAATTTATTTTCTTTTGTTTTAATTGCACGAGTTAAAACGAAACGATTTCGCATTTTTGTCCTTGAAAAAATATAATTGACAAAAAATTGACGAAAGTTATCTCGTGTCGATCGATCACGGAAATTTTCGTACATTACTTATATATTTCTTGTTTGTTTCTATTATCCGTATAACACGTAAAACACAAATTTTTGCTGGTTGGTACGGATCGAAAAATATAAAACAAAACTACTTTGAAACAGCGTCATTTTCTTTTCTTTTTTTTTTTCTTTTCAAGGAAATATTATCATAATGAGTGTATTTATGCAAATAATAGTGATTAAAGTAAAAAGGTAGTATGTAGTATATATATACACACATATACTATATACTATATATATATATATATATATATATATATATATATATATATGTATGTATATATATAAATATATCTTTTTTACGTTCTTACCTTTCAATAAATATTGCTTACACTTAATAGATACACAGTTTAAAACAAAATCAAAAATATTGTGCGTTCGAACGAACCTGTCTTTCGAACATTCCGACAAAATAAAAAAAATAAAAATAAAAAAAAAATAAAATAAAATAAAGTAAAAGAAAAACTTTTAAGGATTATTTTTTACAATTGGGATCTCATAAAACATTTCGAGTACGTGTGTAAGATCAATGCGCAAAATTGTATCGTTATCCTTTGTTGTTCAATAGATACGAAGGAATATTTTGATAACAGTGCATTCAAACGCGTTTATAGAGTTGCGTATGTATGAGATATATTCGCGCGCGTGAAAAAGTCATAGCTCCGAATTAATTGTCAAGTAAAATCATTTCTATGGAACAAGCGAGATTTTATACTAGTCAATCAAGATGTTTTGTTTCTTTTTTGTTTTTCGTTTTTTTTGTTTTTCGTTTTTTTTTCTTTTTTCCTTTTTTTTTTTTTAACGAGCTTCAAATATTTCGACGTAAATAAAATTATTGCTTTCGTAAAATTACATTTCATTTAAATAAATAAATAAATGAAAAAAAAAAAAAGAAACAAAAAAAGACTATCAGAGTTAATTATGATTTCACGTACATTAAATTCTTTTGTTCTTTTCTTTCTTTTCTCAACTGAAATTATTTTTAGGAAAGCAATAATATGCTGAGAAAATCTCGATTCAATTTTAGTTTCTTTCTTTTCCTTTTTACAAGCTGATTAACTTTCTCCATCTTTAATTAATATTTTCAATAAATAATATACTGAGAACAATTGATCATTAAAAAAAAAAAAAAAGATAATAAATTAAAAGCAATTAATACACGAATCGTGATTTCCTTCCTTTTTTTTTTTTTTTGTTTAAACCATCTAATCAAATTTCATCCATCGTAGAACCTTTTATTACGACAATTGTTGAAATTCAACATGATTATTATACGTCGATAATTATACAAGATGATTATTTCATCTTCTTTAAACAAGAAAATGATGAAAGTTGAATAGATCTGATTTCTCTTTGAAAACATTCGTTCGCTAAGTCCTAAGTGCTTCTTTTTCATCTTCCTCATTAATTCAATGCTCGGCATAAGGGAAAATGTATGTATGTATGTATGTATGTACACATCTACATACGTATATATACATACGTACGTACGTATATGCGAATTGTACGTATCGGTGTCGGAAATAGAAAGAAAGAAAGAAAGAAAAAATTAAAAAAAAAGAAAAAAAAAAGAATAAAAAAAAAATGAAAATACATCAAAGAGCTTCAGAGATTTGCTCCCTTGGCATTCTTTTCTCATCACGAATAATACAGATCTTCTGTATAAAACAAACAAAAAAAAAAAACAAAAAAACTACCCTTTGCGGTCGTTTTGCCTTGACGAAATACTTTGCACTTGGCACGAGGCCATGCCGCATAATATATGTTTTTTTTTTCTTTTCGTCTTTTATTTTCTGTTTTTCTTTTTTGTTCTAAACAGGTCAAAAGTTTAGATCGTTACTCGTACTTACTTCTTTTTCGCTTGTTACGATTTTTTTTTCTTTTCTTTCTTTCCCTTTGTTTTTCCTCCATTCGTAAATTCTATCAAGAAAATTGATAATCGAAATCAAATTGTGAGAATTAATGTGAAATAAATGTTAACAAAATTTCGGAGCTAATCCTAATTCTTTTAACGATCCCAAACCCAGGTACAATCGTCGGGAAACGCATACTCTCATTCGCGACCCAAAAACGTGTTACATGTGTAAATTGGCGAGCTATTGTAATTCATCAAAACATATCTCGCTTTAAAACGCGTAACAATCCGTTTAATGCTCGCTCGATGTTTCTAAACACACACACACACACACACTCTCTCTCTCTCTCTCTCTCTCTCTCTCTCTCTCTTTCTTTCTCTCTCTAAAATATCTTTCTATCGGTGATACCATTCGATACGAAGTTTTATATTGGAATAGAACTCATTGAACAATCGATAAACTAAAGCAATCTATTGTAAGAAAATATATATATATATATATATATATATATATATATATTGTATATATTTATGACAAAAAAGGAATCAAAAAAGAAACGCAAACTTTCGAGACTCTTTTACGTATTTAACCTGAGAATGAACATCGTTGGAAGCAGTTTCATCAAATCACGTAATTTTTTACTGATTAAATTAATTAGAAGGCTTTGATAAAGTGAAAAATTATCGATTTGATTCGATTCTAGTTTCTCCTTCTCTTCCCCCCTCCCCGCCCTCTCTATCTATCTATCTCATTTTCTTTCATTCTTTTTATCTTTCCCTCCAGATTCTGCTCTTTACTACACGTATACTGTACACATTGACAATTCAATACTTTCAAATTCTTTTTAATTCATCGTCTTGGTTGAGAAAGCTTAGTAAAAAATTTCTTTTCGATCTTTGCAATGCTCTTACATACGTCATATACTATTACGAAAAATTAAGGCACTTCTACCTACGCTCAGCAAATTGTCCTCAATCGTCTTTATCTTTATCTCTCTCTTTCTCTCTCTTTCTTTAACTCACCTCCTCCATCTCTCCCATTTTCTCCTCTTTTCAATTATCTTCGAAAATCCCAGGGGAAGCCTTTCTATCAGATCTTACGTTAAAAGCTTTTTTAAAGCGATCGAAAATCGGTGTTAGGTTCAATCATATGGAATAAATGGGTCTCGCATAAAGCTGGAGGGTACTGATAAAAGACCGAACGAGACGTGTAATAATTTTTTTTTTTTTCTTTTGTAAGAATAATCGAAGTTTCGAGCGGTTTTATTTCATTCGTCTCTCCTTTTGTTCTTTCGCTGTCTTCGTCTTTCTACAAAAAAAAAAAAGAAAAAAAAAAAAAAGAAAACGGGAAAGAAAGAAAGAAGAAAAAAAAAAAAAGATTATTGCCTATGTAATCGTCATTTTTCACTTTATTATTTCTCGTCGATCAGATCCAAATACTTTTTCGCGTAATTTGATGTAAACTCGCGCGTGTCATTTGATAGGCAAATGCGTAGAAGAGGCAAACATGGATGTTGTTATTACTTAAACTAATTAAGAAAAGAAAGAACCATTTTGATGGAAGGTTCGAACGAATTTACAATTAGCAATTCTCTTTATGTATGTACATCGAGCGGCACAATTTTAGGAGAATTTTATATGAGAAAATACGCGTGAGTCTCTCTCTCTCTCTCTCTTACTCTCACTCTCATTCTCTCACATTTGCTTTCAATTTTCATTCTTACATCTCTCTCTCTCTCTCTCTCTCTCTCTCTCTCTCTCTCTCTCTCCATTACTTTGTTTATTATTTTTCAAAGAAATCCCCGTTTAAACCGATTAGTTTAGATCGCGAGAGCGACTGAACTAGTCATTACGACTAGTTTGCGGTATGCGCAAGCGCCATGGGCCCAGTGAGCCTGGACCCCTCGTCACTCGGGTACCAGCCCAATTTACAAGAGCCCTACTTGACGTTTGCAAGTTTTCTGGCGCACACACACACGACTCAGGCAACATACTGTGCTCTCTCTCTCTCTCTCTCTCTCTCTCTCTCTCTCTCTCTCTCTCTCTCTCTCTCTCTCTCTCTCTCTATTTCTCCAGTCGACAAGAGGCGTTCGCGAACATAGAAGACGATGCGAAGGAGTGAATCTACCAGAACGAACTTTGTTGGCTTCAGCCTTGTGAAAATCATTGTGTGCTCTTTATTATTTCATCTCATATCCTTTCATTCCTTTTGGCGTCCACATATGTATGTAATAGTTTAAGTCCCTTCTTATACAGTTTCAAACGTTCGCCGTACGTGTGTGGTAATTTAAATAGCAGTAGTGGTTGGTAAAGTGTAGTGTAGTGGGTGACGGTGGTGATGGTTGTGATGGGCTATAACGGTATACACATGTAAACGGTAATAACGTTAATGATGTAAAGTTCAAATAAACATCTATCTCTCTCTCTCTCTCTCTCTCTCTCTCTCTCTCTCTCTCTCTCTCTTTCTCTTTTTTTCATTCATTATTTCGTTCTTTCTTTCTTTCCTTCCTTCTTTCTTTCTTTCTCTGTAGGTGTATTGGTGGAGGTGTAAACGAGGGTATTTGTTGTATCTCTGTGTGTTCGTTTTGACAGCTTCCTCTATTTACTATTAATTCCCTTCTATGATTGCATCGCCTCTAACCGGGCTATGATTGGGCCGGGCCCCGATTCGTATTTACAGATGGCATTTGAAACGCACACGGGCCCAGGGTCTCACTGAGCTTGTGCACTAGGATCGCACTGCAACAGTCGCACGATCGAGGGATCACTTTTAGCACCCTCGATAAATTCATCGAGAGATAATTTGCCGTCCTTATTCTTGTCCATCTGACGAAATATTTTGTCTGTTCTCTTCTCCGGGGTTGACTCGTCCTCTGGCATTTTCATCACGGACCCTACCATCTTGTATATTGCCTGGAAGGAGGTGGTAATTCGTATTTGTTTTCCTCTCTCTCTCTCTCTCTCTCTCTCTCTCTCTCTCTCTCTCTCTCTCTCTCTCTCTCTCTCTCTCTCTCTCTCTCTCTCTCTCTCTCTCTCTCTCACACCCTCTTTCTTTTCTTCTCTCGTGATCGATAATTTGTCTATTCGATTGTTTTTTTCGTTTTCCACTTTTCTCGCTCTAATTTCTACATTCCCTTTTTAATTAACGGCGATAACAGTTAACTTACCTTTCAGTCATTAATAAATATACCTATTTCAAGGTATAAGTATAAATAAAATCTTACATTATAATTAAATCGATAAATGAAGCGCTTTTGAAAGTTCGTCCTTTTAAGCTGTACAATCGATCCGTTTTTAAATGGACAAATATAAATAGTAGGTAGAGAGGACAACCCGTGTGTATATATATATATATCTTTACATTTGCATTCGTGTTATCGATCAACTTGATGAGAGATAATTAGCTTCGGAATTACTTACCGTCACGATCTCAAGCATCTCTTGTCGCGAGATATATCCGTTACCGTCAAGGTCGTACATACTGAAGGCCCACTTTAATTTCTGTTCCAATTTTCCTCGGGACGTCACGCTTAGGGCGCAGAGAAATTCTCGAAAATCGATCGTCCCGTCGCCATTTGCATCGAACGTTCTAAACACGTGCTCCGCGAACTATAACCAAATAATTTGCATAGTAATTTACTTGAAAATCCCTCTACAAGGATATTCAGATAATTTATGCGTTAGATTTTTTTTTCTTTTCTTTTTTTTACCCTCAACGCCACCCTGTATTATTACACAATTATATTCGTATTATTATCAAAACTCACCTTCGAGGCATCGCCGTAAGGGAAAAAATTGCCATAAATTTTCTTAAATTCTTCGACGCTCAAATGTCCACTAGGACAGTCCTTTAAGAATCCCTTATACCATTCTTGAATTTCGGCATCTGAAAAAGAGACATCGAATGCATTTCATCGATATCATATTAAAATTCTCTGCGATTAATTATAATAATTATTTATGGTAAATCTATTTCATATGATACCTGAAAATTCAGTATTTTGCTTGAGGTCTTCCAATACTTCGGGCTTTAATTTGCTATTTTGTTTCCCCATTGTCACTCAAAACGTCTGTCGGTACCCAATTACGAACGACAATTAAGATCTAACTAAGTCTAATATTCTACGAATGCCTTTAAGCACAAGAAAGTTTGTGCTATGCAGCAGACGTACCTGTAAAAAGAAGATACGATATTATATCACAATGACAAATGTGATATTATTTTTCTTTTCTTTCTCTTTTATTATTATTATTTTTTTTTATTTTTTCTTATGTAACTTCTCTCTCGTGGTCATTATTATTATTAAAACGATCAAACGAAAAGAAAAATGCAATAAATGCAGGGGTTGCCGAGAGGGATATTATCGGCGTACACTTCGTGCCATGTTTCACAGTACATGAAAAGTACATTTAAATAAAAATCATGCATTACAATTATAATATAAATGATTGTTTAGGTAATATCTATATACACATTTAATATATACGATATATATATATATATATATATATATATATATATATATATGTATGTATGTATATTTTTTACAGTGACAACACATTATTGTTTTAATTTTTTTTTGAATCCCGAGGAGCTAAAATATTTCCTGATCGGAAGAAAATAATTTTAGCTATAAAAATTGACTGATGCTCACAAAAGCGGCCCTCGACATACGACATTATCGTTATTTTTATCCATGTCTTCTTTACTTTTTTTTTGTTTTTCATCGATAATAAACTTTCCTTTACGCTACTTACTTTCTCAGCATTACATGCTATTACATTATTATTATTATTATTATTTTTTGTTAACTAAAAAATAATACAAAGCGTCTTGTGCACCCGCTTGCTTAAAAAGAAAATATTTTTTTTTAAATATTACAAAATAATTCAGTACATTTATTTATTCATAGAATAATTATTATATCTTATAATCGACAATCTATGTAAGCGTAAAGATCTTTCTAAAAAAAAAAAAAAAAAAAAAAAACCGGAAGAAAAACGAGATTAATAGACACGAAGTGGAGCCATTTGGTTGATTATTTACTTCCAAAATCGACAATTTCAAGCAAACCCTCGACCCTTTCCATAAATATTTTGTAACCGATCTTCGTTTTATAAATATCTGATTGGATAGAAAAAAAAAAGAAAAGAAAGAAAGAAGAACCACATGAAATAGGAGCGAGCTAGAAAGGCACAAAGGAAAATAAAAAGAATCGTTTGGTCGATTATTGGATTTGGAGAATACGAGTGCTATCGGTAATAAAACGTAGAGAAGAAGTAAGAAAAATTGAACGAAATTGATCGGTCACTTCTCGCGATGATAGAAAGGACATTACATACGTGTATATACATGTGTATATATACACACACATACACACACATATATACATATATACATTCATGCGTATATGTATATATGTATGTATGTGTATATATATGTATGTGTGTGTGTTATGTACGTATGTAAGTGATCGATCGAACGAAAGTTTTCACGATTGCTAGATGTGCATTGACCTATATTGGCCTGCACAGCTGCGTCGATGTCCTTAAAGAACAAATTTCATAAACTGTTGTCTTCGTCGCGTTGATATTATCATAATCGTTCAGTTTCCGTCTCGACGTTCGTACGATCCTTATTGCGTTTGAAATATCAATTCTTCTCTATAGACAACGTATTTGCCATCGAAAACATCCTAATAAACAATAGTTGTTCATATAAATGACACCAATTTGTGTGGATTGTTAACAGTTGAATCGCATTATAATTATATAATGTATACGTATATGATTATATGTATATAATCGTGGATCTTAATAATCTTCTTTTTTTTCTATTTTTCTTCTTTTTTTTCTTTTTTTTTTTGCTTTTCTTTTTCTGCGGCAAATGATATCTACGCGCGCTCGCGCACACATAACACACGCAGAGACAAGTCAGGCACACACGCACACATTCTCCTAACGACACACGCGCAAGTGATAACGTGAAATTGGTTGTATATATGCATGTACGTATGTACGTATGTATGTATATGTATGTTCGTATATATATATATGTATCTATATATATATATATATATGTATATGTATATATATGTACATCGTTACAAGTTTTATTCAATCGACCAACAAATATACAATTAATCTAACATTTGTGCGCGTGCGGTTTTTGTCGTACAAAATTAATTACGAGTCTGTCCCGAGCTAGGCATATTATTTAATTATACGCACGCATATACGTATAATATAAACGCATTACGTATACGTACTCTTTATAACATAAGTTTTGCCGAATATTCAACATAGGATTTTCTTTCGCATACTTTCATAACATTACAATCCATTTTTGAATTTATAGAACGACCAATCGTTCTAATTTCTTTCTCGTAGGAGAAGAGAGATTGATTTGTTTTTCTTTCATTGTTTTCTTTCTTTTTCTGCAAGGACAGAGATAGTGACACACGTTACTAACATTTTTCGAAACATTGCTTTTGAAAATTATACATACGAAAATACATTTATATATATATATATATATATATATATATAATATTTTATAAATTATATACAATTATCATTTGAAACGAATGAAAGTTCATTACAGAATATTAAATAATTAAGTATAAGTATAAATATAAAGTTTCACCACGTGTCTGTAATATCTTATAATTAAAACTTTTCACATTTATTAACTTATACGTATTTCCTTAAATTATTGAACAATTTTATCAGTACGTAAATGATCAGTATGCAGCTTAATTAGATGACAATGGGATTGATTAATATTTAATCAGAAAAAAGAAAAAACAAGGATTATATGTGTCCTTTAATTAAAAAGTGTGTCACTCCCTTTTTGTCCCATAAGTAGTATTGATATTACAAAGATTTAACTATTACATATTTCGCAAGCGTACGCATCTTTTTTTACTGACCATAGAGCGCCATATTAATGCTTATTCGAGCGGACAAATGTATCAAGATCAAGCCCTTAAGAGGATATCTTGATATCGGTAACTTTGAAAAAGACACGAATAGAGAGAAGTAAAAAGCGATTCGACTTCAGTGTTAAAGTTTTTCATGATACGTATATTAGGTTGATGAATGAAAATTAATCATCAAATTTTTCAGAAATTTAATAGGCAATATCAAAAAATATTTATGCTTCTTTTATTTCTCTTTTTTTTTCTTTCTACTCGACGAATAAGATATTATACCTTATTTGAAGGATCCTTTCTTACTTTCATGCTTAGAAGAGCACATTTTTCTTATTATTTTTTTATTTTCTTTAATCATTATAAATGGTTATACTAATGAAAACATATTTTATCTGAAGATTGAAAAAAAACAAGAAAAAAGAAAAGAAAAAGAGATCTTTCGTTGTTCCTCCCTGTTGTGTTTAGGATTATTATTATTTATTTATTTATTTATTTTTTTATTTGTTCTTCTGTTAAAAGGCAGCATGATTTTTCTTAGGCTTATTATACTTAGGTTTAGGCTTTGTACATGGACGTGTATGTTCAGGTTACTGTATGTGTGTGTGCGTGTGTGTGTGTTATTCGTCGTTGAAGGACGACGAATTTGTTTAAGATAAAAATAATATCTTCATCTTCCTCCTCTGTTTTATTTTTTTATTATTATTATTATTTTTTTTTTCTTTATTTTTTATTCTTTCTTTTTTTCTATTTTTAGGAAATGGATTTTTATCTTTCGGTTTACGATAACTTTCGTAACTTTTTTTTTTTGACGATGAAATTTGACATACGTTAGACGAATCGCTTGAAATACGTAACAGGGAAACGATAATTAGATATATGGATTGACTGATTGACTGATTGATTGATTGATTGATTGATTGATTGATTGATTCCCATTTGTGCCAGTTTCAAAGCAATATTTAGAAGAGTGTCGTCTTAAGGTCTTCAATCTTACATTTTCGTTCGCCGAAGTATTTTCTTTTTCCTTTTCTTTTTCTTTTTTTCTTTTCCTATTCTTTTAGCGCATCTTTTACAGTATATCATGTATCTTTGTCGGGCTGACTTCGTTCGTGTACGTATGTATATATATATATGTATATATACATACTTCACGAGTTTAATTAAAATAAATACATTTTTGTCTGTTTTCTTGTTTGTATACAAACATTCTCGCCGCTCGGCAACAGAGTTTTCGATTGACTGTTCACGATCGGTATTGTCATTGACTGGCTGATTCGCCGGAGAAACGTACGAGAAGAATCATTTCAATATATATATATATATATATATATATATATATATATATATATATATATATATATATATATATCAATTAATAGAACTATGTAAATATTATTTGTTTATGTAAGCCATTCTCGTTTTATTTCAAGCTGTACAGACTTTTATGTATTGAGACTTTTCAATTAGCGAAATATATAATAGAAGAAT
>OU964961.1:22053286-22055786 GCA_918808275.2 Dolichovespula sylvestris | reverse complement strand
AACATATCTCGAGGACGAATTAATCCACGAACGGAATAAATAAATTCCTTACTTGTACGATCTTAGTCATTTCTTGAATATCAATAACACCATTTCCGTCAACGTCATACATCCGGAATGCCCACTTTAGCTTTTCTTCCGGTGTACCGCAGGATGTTACGTCGATGGCTAAGAGAAATTCCTGGAACGAAAGAACGAGGAGGGATAGGCTTTCATCAATCCTTACGTTTCCGTTTTTATTACGATCGTTTTTCACTAAAACGCTTTTCTGACTTTTCCCCTTTTCAAGAAATTTCTTCTCACAAATGATGGAAGCCATAGAGTATTAGGATGTCAGAGCGAAGATCGTGCTTTATATTGCCGATCATGTCAAGATATATATATATATATATATATATATATATATATATATATATATGGAGTGAGAGAGAGAGAGAGAACATTGAAAGGGTCGAATCTTCGCGTGGATATCGAGGTGAAGCGGAAAGGTACGATGGGATACGGGGTTTGGAGAGGTTGCTCGTTTTGGGACATGGTATAAGTACAGTGTATAGGTAAAAGTGGGTCAGCTAACGCTCGAAGGTAGATAGACAACGATGAGAGAAGGGCTTTGTAGGTAGTGTAAGACGGAGGATAGCGATAGAAAGGTATAAGGGGGAGGGGAGGGGAGGGGGAGGGGGAGGGAGTGGCTTCGCTCTTTGCTCTTCCTGACCTTCGAAGTGTCTCCACTTCTCATATTGACCCAGCAGACACGTCGACCCCTCTAGTCACCCTTCCTCCACACATCACTGATTTCGGTCTTACATTGGGGACACGCTCCTTTTATAAAAGTCGCAGGAAAGTCGTCGAAAAGTAGCGACTTAAAGAAAGAAAAAGAAAGAGCAAGAGAAAGAGCAAGAGAGGAGGGGGGGGGTGGAGAAAAGAGAAGGTTGGTAAGAGAGATCTAGATTACCTAACCGAAAATTACAGAGAGGGTGAGCGAGCATTTTCAGCGACTTTTTGTCTCGGAGCATTGACGTCGTCTCCTTTTCTCTGTGTGACCGAAATTCAGACGGCAAAAGGCTCACGATAATACATATGTAATGTGAACGTACACGAAATCGCGCCTTTTTCGTATATTCCCCCCGGAAACGAACCTTTGATCACTGATTTCGCTTAAGCAGGCATAAGTTGTTTATATCCTTATACAGAAAGAATTCGTTTGATCGGATTACGATTCACGAATGCTTGATCATTCTTCGTTGAACTTTAACATCTTGTTCGATGATCGCTTTTTGTTCATGTTTGTTAACGAATACTACGTCTATACATAATTTATAACGTAATATATATATATATATATATATATATATATATATATATATAATAACGTAATATACATAATTTTTGTAAGAATCAAATATTCCTTATTATTCGATCGACAACTGAGGTAATTAACGACTTCGATGTATGAAATGAAATGTGATACGTTATTATTGAAAAAAAAAAAGAAAAGAAGGGAATTGTTATTTTACACGTAGACGAACACGGATCCTATAAGTTTGTTATAATAGTTCCATAACGACGTGAGTCTATGGTATATATTATCTTGCCTATGCACCATGTATAATAAAAGACGCACGCACACGCGTTCGAGTAAATGAAATTATCGACGTTCTCGTCAATATAAAAATATCCCTTACCTTAAAGTCGATATAACCGTTTTTATCCATGTCGAATGTACGGAATACGTGATCGCAAAATTCTTCCGCATGGCCAGACGGAAAGAAAGTTTTATACATGTCGACAAATTTTGCGGGCGTTAATCTGCCGTTAGGACAGTCTTGCTGTAAACAAAAAAAATATATATGTGTATATATATATGTATATATATATATATATATATATATATATATATATAATTTGAAAAAGAAAAAAATCAAATCAAATGGAATTTATATGATACAGAGGATAAACTTATTATTTTGTTTTCCTTTTGTTTACAGAAATAATATTAACGAAGATCAACACCGTAATGCACTTACTTTGAATCCCTTGTACCATTCCTTGATTGTGCTTTCGTCATATCGCGTGCGTGACTTGAGAAACTCCATATCCTCTTTACTCAACTTATCCTTGCTCCCAAAACAACCCATTTTGTAATCTGGAAGAAAACACAGAAACGTTCCACCTTAAATCTTTCCTATATATAATTAAACTCCTCCGATAATGATAATATTCAAGCCCCCGATAAAGTTTTTGCGTTGAATTGTTATCGAACGCTACCAACTGTAAAGAATAATTTATTACAGTAGATAATTATAAATTAATTAACGGATTAACAATACCGTAAAGACTTTTCATCGACTTTTATGATCTAATTTTAAATACGATCTAGTTATTTTATTTCAAATCTACACTCATCACGGCGGTAAAAATAATATGATATAAATGAGGGAGGAAGGGGTGGTGAAAAAAAGAGAAAGAGAATTTCGTTGAAATAAAACAAAGCAGAATAAAA